>CM053612.1:75275490-75308518 GCA_028646535.1 Procyon lotor
AGGGACACGTGCACCCGAATGTTTATAGCAGCAATGTCCACAATAGCCAAACTATGGAAAGAACCTAGATGTCCATCAACAGATGAATGGATAAAGAAGATGTGGTATATATATACAATGGAATACTATGCAGCCATCAAGAGAAATGAAATCTTGCCATTTGCAACGACATGGATAGAACTGGAGGGTATCATGCTAAGCGAAATAAGTCAGTCAGAGAAAGACAATTATCACGTGATCTCTCTGATATGAAGAATTTGAGAGGCAGGGCGGGGGTTTGTTGGGGGGTGGGGGAGAGAAATAAAACAAGATGGGAAGGGGAAGGAGACAAACCATAAGAGACTCCTAAACTCACAAAATGAACTAAAGGCAGCTGGGAGGTGGGGGGTAGGGATAGGGTGGCTGGGTTATGGACATTGGGGAGAGTATGTGCTATGGTAAGTGCTGTGAAATGTATAAGCCTGACGATTCACAGACATGTACCCTGGGGCAAATAATACATTATATGTTAATAAAAAAATAATAAAGTTAAAAAAATTAAAAAATATATTTTTTTTGAGTTGAACACATGATCCTGAAAGTCAGGCTTTGTTGTGAGAGAGAACCGTTTTTCTTCTTTTTTTTTTTTAATATTTTATTTATTTATTTGACAGAGAGAGATCACAAGGAAGCAGAAAGGCAGGCAGATAGAGAGGGGGAAGCAGGCTCCCTGCTGAGCAGAGAGCCCGATGCTGGGCTTGATCCCAGGACTCTGAGATCATGACCTGAGCCGAAGGCAGAGGCTTAACCCACTGAGCCACCCAGGTGCCCTGAGAACTGTTTTTCTAAGTTCCTTTGGCTCTCACTGGGCATGTCGAAAGCAAATCGTAGAGGGCTGGGGCCACCCTGCTCTTATAGAGTGCAGAGGACACTCTTTTAGCCTTGGGCACATAGAAGAGGAGGCATGTTGCCCCAGAGTAAGCCAGGCTATGAGGGAGAGGAAGTGGGTCCTTGGATGATTATGGGAAGAGAAACCCTCCCTGCATCCCGATCTGTCCCCAGACCTAAGTCTGGGAATGGGGCATATTGAATCAATTGAGAGAATACCAAAGGTTTAGGAGCTTTTGCTCCTCTTCCCATTGGTGACTCCTGAGGGACATTTCTCTGGGGCCCCACCTAAGCATGTGTCAGCAAGGAGGAGGAGAGAGGCAGTCAGACAGACAGAGGGCAGGGGCTAGCCCTCCGGTATGGCTATAGGGATCTGGAAGTCCAGCCTTGCCTAGCAGAGGTAAGACATGAGGCTGACATGAGGCCAAAAGCCTTCCATATGCCCTCTTCTGTGTGGGAAACAGCCCAGTCCCAGGGCCCAGAGGAGGGAATGGTATGGGCTCTGGGGTCTGCAGCTCACAGCTGACCAAGGAAGCAAACAGAGGACAGGCCCCCTGGTTGCAGACCTCAGCAGCAGACTCCCACAGAATGTGTAGGACCCAGGTGTGAGCTAACACTGGCCTGACCTGGCCTCAAGACCAGCCTCAGGCCACAAGGTCCTGTGCCATGAAGTCACATAGTTTCTCTCCCATACACTTGGGTGCCACCATCTTGGCACTTGGCTCTTAGTAAAGGAGGAGGGCGGGGCAGACATTCTGAAAGACAGAGCATTTTAAGTCTACGATGTCCATTTAGTTCAAGGAGACTTTAACTTAGCAGAGAAGCCAAGCTTAGCAAGGTTTTGTGGGTACTGTGTGTGTGTGTGTGTGCATGCACCAACCAAATGGAGATTGGGAATCATGAGGAAGTTCAGATCCATTCTATTAAAAAGATACATTTTATTTGGACATCTGAGCACAGTGTGGGGAAATCAGTGATTTTGCTACCTTTAGACACATTTATCTGATGAAAGATTCACGGTTGTTAAGCCCCAGATACCTACTTCTGCTTCTAAAGCAAGATTTCTGGAATACTGGGAAGCCCAGTATTGGGAATGGAAAAACAAAAACAACCCTGATATCTGGGTCCCGCTCCTAGACATTACCATTTGATTAGTCTGGGTGTCACTTGATTTCAGAATTTTTATTTATTTTTTATTTTTATTTTTTAAAGATTTTATTTATTTGATAGAGAGAAACACAGCGAGAGAGGGAGGACAAGCAGAGGAAATGGTAGCGGGAGAAGCAGGCCTCCTGCAGAGCAGAGAGCCCGATGCGGGGCCCGATCCCAGGACCCTGGGATCACGACCTGAGCCGAAGGCAGACGCTCAATGACTGAGCCACTCAGGCGCCCCGATTTCAGAATTTTTAAAAGCCCTCCACAGGTGATGTTAACGGATAGCCAAGTTTAAGAACCGCTATATAGAACGGCCCATTGTTCAGGGCACTGTCTTTGAATATAGAAATAACCGTGCAGAGTAGCTGTTCTTAGCGTAAAGACAATTTTACTCATACAAGGGAAGGAAAATGCCATCCAAGTAGCAGACCTGGCTGATCTGGCATTTTTGTGGTATACTTAGCATCCTTCCTAGAAAAGTAGGTCTTCGATGTATTGATCCAAATGTCCACAGCAACAGTGTCCAATATAACGCAGGCCACAAGTGCCAGCCACATGTGACATTTAAAATTTTGTAACAGACACATCTAAAAAGTAACTAGAAAGAGATGAAACCAATTTTAAGACATTTTATTTAGCCCAGTAGATCCAAAAATATTACCATTTCAGCATGTAACAAAATATAAAAATTATTAATAAGATATTTCCCATTCTTCTTTGTACTAAGTCTTGGAAATCTGATGTGTTTTACACTTACAACAAATCTCAATTCATTCAGACTAGGGACATTTTCAGTGCTCCGTGGTTACACAGAGCTCATAGCTGCTAATAATGTTGGTTTAGACATCATGGCATTCACTGGTATAGGGTGCCAAATCAGAGTGCTATCCAAGGAGATTTTAGCATAAAGTTTACTTCTGTTGGGAAACTTGTCAGTAATATTGGGGCCCTGAGAACATAATGTCTGTCTCCTCCTATAATCCCAGGTAGCCCTGTCAGGTACAGAATCCCACCTTGCCATCCCTTTCCTTCAGTCAGTTCTCCAGAGGAAGCAGAGAATGAATTCAGGTGGGAGATAAATGTAAAGCAATCCCAAGGAGTTCCAAGACCTAAAAAGTGATGCCAACATTCAGGTAGGAGATTTTGGATTTCCTCCGGCCCCCTGCAGGTACATAGAGATAACCCATGATACTAAAGATACATCACCCCAGCGGCTGAAGACCACGCTGTCTCCTTTTGCAACTCCTGGGACCCTCTCTGTAATTCAACATGTCCACAGCCAATTGGTCAGATTTCAGGGCGGGATTAGTCCACACGAAATCCTTTACCGGTGAAAGATGTGCCCTCTGGAACAGGAGATTGAGCTTTTTGGTCTGTTGGTCTTTGTAATTCCAAGAGTTGAGTATTGGCAGTGAAAGGAAATACGTAGGGGAAGTCTTAGAGCCTGCGGATAAGCATTTAAGCTACTTAAACCTTTCTTGTGGGGGGAAAGGATCGTGACCCAGATGTCAGAGCAGCTAACCAGAGCTCTGCATCCGGGCTGGCGGAGACAGTAAAGTGCTTTCCTTTCTTCTCTCGGGAAACACTGTCCTGGGGACTTTGAAGAAAGAGGCGAATGGTCTGGGTAGGAGTTGAAGTATTTCTTGTTCCCTGGCCTGACACCATCAAATGCCATGTAACTATGACCCCTTAATCCAACTGTCTTCCTCTGCAACTCAAGCACTTAATAGCCTCCCTCCTAAAATACCAGCTTGAATTTTTTTCCTAATTTATCTATTTAAACAGTGGTAACATTTTTGGTTTCAAAGAACAAAGAAATAAGACTTGATAAACCAGATTCTAGGCTCAGGTGTGCTCTAATTCATTAGTTGGACTTCAGTAAGTCCTAACTGTTTTTCTAGGAAAAGAGGATAGTGGCCCTGAGCATAAATATGGTAGAAGAATGGGATTTCAACCCCAGAGTTCTTTCCTCCGGGACCCTCGTGATTCCAGCCCAGTGACACCCTTAGGGCTCTTTAGAGCCCGGCTGCAGTGCCGGGAGCTGTGGATGGCACCCTGCCTCAGCCCCCAGCCTGAGGCCTGAGCAGGAACAACTCCTCCCTACTGAGTAAGGGCTGCCTTATACATGCTCCTGCCCCTTTGTACCAAGGTACCCCCGGAAATGCCACCAGGCTTGCTTTTTCCCTCAGCCTCTGCCATCTGCCAGACCTAAGCACATCTGCAAATTGGGCACAGTTTAGGAGCCACGAGAGTCTAGGGATTAAACACTTGGGCTTTGGCACCAGACCACATTGGGCTTGAACCCCAACCCAGCTACTTCCTGTGCTATCACAGGAAAGTCCTCTTTAGCTCACTAGTCTCAGCTTTGTCTTCTGCAGAATGGACATAACTGTGGTACCTGCTGCGTAGGATTGTGGTGAGGACTAGGAGTGATCAGGTGTACAAGACACTTAGTATAGGCCTGACTCGTGTCAACACTATCATTCCCATTCCCCCTCACTGTGTGCCTCCTGTTCACCTTTCTCCCATGTTCTAGCAACACGGCCCTACGGGCTGTTTCAATGCTTATAAGGACCATATATGCTTATAGTCCTTTGTACTAATCCCAGGCTTTTGCACATGATGTCCCTTTTACAAGGAACATTTTCTCTAGTGCCTTCATCAGGCAAATGCTTCCTCATGATTCGGATCTCAAGCAGGGGCAGATCCAAGTTTTATGGTGCCTGAAACAGTAATCTGGTCTGAGGAGAGGCTTTGAAAAAAGAAAAAAAACAACCCGTGAGAAAATATTAACTCCAAATTTGGTACAACATGAAAGAATATTCAGAATGAAACAAAGCACAGCAAATTACTCAGAGTTTCAGGTCCCTTCCTTCTGTGATCTCTTCAGAAAGTGTGGCAGAGATGCTTAGTAGATGAGCTTCCCCATTGCTTCCTGACTTGTCCTTCCCACCCAGAACATGCTACACCTCCCAGCATTCACTGGGGGGCCTGAGGCTTATGCTTTATACCCTTCAGGGTAAATTCACCTCGGTCTCAGATTTTATGTCACTTTCTCTTTGTACCTTCTCTGAACCTCCAAGCCCAGATCTGGACTCCTTATCTCTGTCCCTGGGGCCTCCTAGGTATACTGCCATCACAGCTCTGACCTCTGTGCTTGGAAATCACCATGTTGGATCGCTGTCTCTTCAGATAGACTATACGTTCTGAAAACCAGATGAATTTCTTGCTCACCGGTCCACCGTCAGTGCCTAGTGTAGCACTGGGCACACAGGAGCACTCTAAATGTGTATGCAACTAATGAATGAATATCTGGTTCTCCCCATCGAACCGCTGGGGGTTCCTGATTCTCCACAGCTGAGAACAGTTTCTCTTCCTGCTCTTTCTAGTTGCCCACAGCTCCACGATTTCAATCTTGTGACATGGAGACAACCAACCCCACTAGTGGGCACCCTCACAGAATAACTAACTGGGTGTAATTGCCACTATTTATTCAATACATGGCTTCTTCCAGATAGCTTCTTAACTAGGGACACATAATGCAAGAAAAAATAAGTATAGAATTTTTCTTTTGGAAAGAGAGGATAAGGAACTTGTGCATTCTTCCCCAACTCATCAGCTTAGCTGAATCTTGGTTTTCAAAAATGTCAAGAACTTACACAACTCAACACCAAAAAAAAAAAAAAAAAAAAAATCCAATTAAAAATTGGGCAAGGACCAGAACAGACATTTTCCCAAAGAAGACATGCATATGGCCAACACACACACAAAGATGCACAATTCACTCATTAGGGAAATGCAAATCCAAGCCACAGGCAATCCAAATTACCTCACACCTGTCAGAATGATTAGACTTGAAAAGACAAGAAATAACAAGTGATGGTGAGGATTTGGAGAAAAAAGAACACATGTGCACTGTTAGTGGGGCAGTAAAGGTGCAGCCACTATGAAAAACAGCATGGAGGTTGCTCAAAAATTAAAAATAGAAATAAAAAAATAGAAAGTGTATAAAGCGAAATATGACCCAGTAATTCCATTCCTGCATATTTACCCAAAGACAATGAAAACACCAATTCAAATATTGCAGCATTATTTACAATAGCCAAGATATAGAAGCGACCCAAGTGACCATTGATAGATGAATGGATAAAGAAGATATGATACGTATATACAAGGAAATATTAGCTGGCCATTAAAAAGAATGAGATCTTGCCATTTGTGACAACATGGATGGATCTAGAGGGTATTATACCAAGTGGAATAAATTAGAGAAAGACAAATACCATACGATTTCACTTACATGTGGGATCTAAAAACAAAACTAATGAACAAACAAGCAAAAGCAGACTCTCAAATACAGAGAACAAACTGGTGGTTGCCAGAGGAGAGGCGGGTGGGGGGATGGGAGAAATAAAGGGGATTAAGAGGTACAAACTTCCAGTTATAAAATCAAGTCACCCAGATGAAGAGCACAGCATACAGAATACCGTCAATAGTATGGCACGGTAACAGATCCTGAGTACCTTTATGAAGTTAAATATCAAGCAATGTGTAGAGTTGTCGAATCGATCGTGAAACTATGTTATACACGTGAAACTACTATAACATTTTATGTTAATTATCCTTCAATTTAAAAAAGGCACTACAGGTTGCCCGGCAAATGGCTATTTCCCCCACTTACTGTTACTAGTAGAACCCTGTTTTTGTGGGTTTTGGTTCTCCCATAAGCTAATGGACTTTGCCAGCCCCGGGGGATGAATGATACGCGGTCCTAGGAAAGCATGGCGATTGCATTCTCCTTGCAGGAGACCGCTTTAGAGGAGGGGATGTGACTCAACCCCAGCCAGGAAGAAATTGGGGAAGTTCTCCTGTAGGTGCTGGGGGCTTCTAGGAAAGTTTTTTCTCCACAAGTAACAGAGCTGCCCAAAGGGAAATCTCCTTTCTAATTTTGGACTCAGTTCTGTAAATGTGATGCTTGGGACTCAGGTTGCCACTTTGTAATTACAAGGAGGCAAGCATGGAGGTGAAGTGACAGGTTGCAGACGGCAGCAAGGAAGCTGGAAAGCCTCTGGGGCCTGAGGCTGTTTGGCCCATTGGAATCCAGAACCACCTCTCCCCAAACTTGTTAAGTCAGGTAACAAAATCCTAGTGTTTAAAGATCATTTTTAATGGGGTGTTCTACAAATTGTAGCTGAAGGTACCTTGATATAATTCCTAATAAGTCCAGGGAGGTGACTTGGGAGGTGAAGTGAAGAATGCCCAGAAATCACTTCGTTATTGTGATAGTTATTCTGCTGACATATCCGTTTATTAGTGCTTTGAAAGTATAAAAACATTTCACCTTGATGACATACTTTGTGTGAGGGTGGGATAATTTACTTTGTGAAGTTAGAACATTCACATCACATTTTGAAACTAAAAATATTTTCTCATCTCTTGAATCAAGCTGCAAATGAGAGAAGCCAAGTGATTTGCATGTGAGCAACGTTCATTTCCAAAAGAAGAGTATATGATAAGTATATTTGAGAACATATTCCAGCAGAGAAAATATTCCAGCAGAGGAAAGAAAAAAAAAAAAAAAACCCAACAACAAAAACACAACTTTCTAGGGAAGTAATTCCTGACATTTCCAGTTACAAATGAGGTCTCTTAAGGTCACCTCCCACATGACAGTAGTTGAATTTTCTTTTTTTTGACAGTAGTTGAATTTTTAGTACCTGTTCATGGTAGTGGCTGGGGGGATGATTAACGAAGTTACCTTAAATACAGCAACACATTTAATCAGCCCTGGTCTATCACTCCCAAAACATCACCATCGGTTTGAAAATTAACCGCACGAGTGTGTGCCAGACATGTCCAGTTAGTGTGCAAACATCTCTCATTGGTGTGAGGAGGGCAATGCCGGTCCAGTTCTTGGAAGTCGGCAGCCCTATAGCTGGGCACCGTTGTTCTAAAAAATTCTGCCACTCCACTTTAAGTCCCCTTGTTAGAAGAAGGTGACACCAGGGAACCATTCTCCTCTGCACTGGGTTGTTGGCAGGGGTGGTCTTACAGCACCACTCCAAAATAGACTTCCTAAATCCTGTTTAGTTTGAGTGCTATCGCTCCTGAAAACCTGCCTCGTGAACTGTACAGTGTAGGTAATTAAACTAGGAAACTGACTGATAAGAAATGAAACCAGACGTCTAAGGAGGGTGCTATTCCCAGGGCTCTAGGAAGCAAGCTAATCAGGTTTCAATCAGGAACCCATCATTAGGAGAGAAAGAATTAATTCAGGATGGGAGGGAGGGAGCAGAAGCCCAGGCAGGATCTCCAGCTCTAACTGGATGCATCTGTCCTTGGGAGGAGGCCAGTCACGTCACATGGGGGTGTATGCTGCAGGGGAGGCCAGCCCGGAGGGGTTCGGAGAGCGCGCTGCAGCAAGATGCTGCTGTGCACGGCTGGATGTTCCTCATAGATGCTCTGGCTCCCAAAACCCGCTTAAACTGACACCGCTTCTGACCTCCTCTGCCTAATCACGGCCAGAAAAACAACTCTGCAAAGGGGGGGACAAGGAGGAGTGGGGCATTCCCTAGGGCAGGCTTCTGCAACAGACACGCCTTCTTAGCAGGTTAAGGGCCGAGTCTGATAGGGTTTATTGTGTGCTGGGGAGGGAACGACAGCATTGGGGATGTGGCTGAATTCCCAGCTCTGTACCAATCTCTGCTGTTATGAAGTGCCTTTTTCTGGAGGACAAAAAGGCTCAAAATGGTACTCATTTAATTGCAGTATAGAGTTGACATTTCTGAGCTCTTTCCGGTTTGGAAAGATATGCATAGAGAGTATAGTTTCCTGGAAGGGGGGCACCAGAGAAATACAGCTATAGAGGAATAACATAGATTTCCCTCTTCAACAGATGAATGGATAAAGAAGATATGGTCCACATATACAATGGAATACTATGCCTCCATCAGAAATGATGAATACCCAACTTTTGTATCAACATGGACGGGACTGGAAGAGATTATGCAGAGTGAAATAAGTCAAGCAGAGAAAGCCAATTATCTTAGGGTCTCACTTACGTGTGGAGCATAAGGAAAAACATGGAGGGCATTGTGAGAAGGAAAGGAAGGGTGAATGGGGGGAAATCAGAGGAGGCGATGAACCATGAGAGACTGTGGACTCTGAGCAACAAACTGAGGGTTTTGGAGGGGAGGGGTGGGGGTTGAGCGAGCCTGGTGGTGGGTATTGAGGAGGGCATGTATTGCATGGAGCACTGGGTGTGGTGCATGAATCTTGTAACACTGAAAAAATAAAATAAACGTATTTGGGGGAAAAATTAAAAAAATTAAAAAATAAAAAACAAAACAAAACACATATATATCCCTCCTCTCCTTCCTAATCTTTACAAACTTGGGCCTACACACTGTAAAACAGAACTATCATGATGAGGTGGGGGAGGGGAGTAAGCTACAGGCTCACATATTAAGCAGCCAAACTTGATGCCCAAAATGGGCCTCCCTGAAGAAATTTCCCAGTTTACCAGTAAACATCTCAAATATATGGTTTTAAGCTGTTCATTAGTACTGATAACATGTCCCAGTGTTCACAGGAAAGTTAAAACTTACTCATAACTTTAAATAAAGAGACCCTCCGAGAAGAGGACTGTGTAGAGTCACATCACTGGGGAAGCTTTGTGAAAACAAACGAAGTGATTGGCACCATTGTTAAATGGACTGCGGAGGCCAGATGAGATAACTAGTATTGTGTCTGTGTTAAATTTCCCAAATTTGGTCACTGTACTATGCCTTTGCCCTTAGGAAACACACGTTGAAGTATTTCGGAATAAAGGGCAAAAGAGACAAAGTGAGAATGACAAAGCAAACATAGCAAGATGTTAATAGGTAGAACTAGGTCCAAGATATAAAGGAACCTCTCGCAGTGTTCTTGAGGTTTTTCCATTAGTTTGAAATTATTTCAAAATGAAACATTTACAAACACCGAATGAAGCAGTTTTAGATTGACCTACTTAAACACTGTACTTGTTGACATTCAGTTTTCTCAAGGGGTTGACTGAATGCCAAAAGCTCTCTTTGAAAGGACTTATCCTTTAGCTAAGTCTTTGCATACTGCAAGGCCATCTTCAGAAAGGGAATTACTCAAACAACCCACGTCTATCTTGTGCTCTGAAACGACCCCTTCATAACTGATAGTTTTTCTTCCAAAACTATCAATGGATAGTTTGTAAATGGATTGTCATTTACATTTGATTATTTGTGTTCATATCCAGTCACCCGTTTGTATTTCTGAATCAGTACGCCATTTATGTTTGTCTAGAAGAGAAAGAACTGTATAATGAAACACAAGGGGAAATTGAAAAATTAATTTATTATATGAAGAAACATAAACAGTAGTTATTAGAGTCAACGGCTGCACGAAGCAGCCTGCGAAAAAGCTCACATCCACAATTTGTTGACTGAGAAGTACTGACACATAACACTCATAACCACAGCACTAATGTTCTAAGGTGGTTTCCAAGGAAATGCTGTATTTGACACTTTTAATGTTTATTTTCCCATTTACAAGCCTGAAAAGATTAAACCCACATTCAATTAAAGTCTGAAAGGATCAGGCATTCAACTTGTAAAGCACAACTGTCAAAAGACACTAGCTACTATGTCCTTCATGAAAGATGAAAGATACACAAATGATCAACCTATAATCACCAAAAGCGACTTCTCAGATTCCAATGGGTTTTCTTCCTCCAAGTACCATGTGTTTGGGTGCTAATTTCTGTAAGCAACCGAAGGCAAGATAAAGGGCAACTGCTGAGTTCTCTCTAAGAATAAAGACCATTTACAGTTGTCCTTCCGTGAGGTCAAAGGCCAAGGTATCCACTCAAGACACTCATGTGGATGATACTGCTTGTTTCTTTTCTAACAGTAAAAACACAGTAACAACCTGTTTATAGACTTGAATAACTATACTAACAACTCCTTAAATATGCATGGCACTTGAAAATATTTTCACAGCATTTTCACATCTCTTATTTTAATTTGCTCTTTCAACCAACAACCTTGTGAGGTAGGGCAGGCAAGCGTATCATCCAAATGTGGTGGGTGAAGAAACTGAGGCATACAACAAATAACTTGTGGGGCTACACGGGGAGGTGCCACTCTCTACACTGTGCTGTCTCCAGTAATGAAGAGACAAAGCCTAAATGCGTTTGATGATCTTATTTCAATATATTCTGATGAAACACTTCACCTCCATTCAGCTAAATGATCATGATTCAGTTCGAGCAGCTGTCATGACAAGTTATGGCATGCAATTAATTAGACAAAGCACTGAGGGTTTTAAAAATTGGAATTATAATGAAAAACATTTTAACTGTCAACACATGAGGGAATTGGCTTGTTTGTTTGTCTTTAGGGCAACCTAGCTCTGCAGTCTGAACTATCATCACTTTATCATTTCAGAGGTATAATATTAATCATTTTAGAACAAAAATTCTCAGTTCACCATGACTTAAATTTTTATCATACAGAAAAAAACCAGTGGTTTCTCTCCCCCAAAGTGAATGGACACACATGGCCATCCATCCCAGGGCAGGGATATCTGTCTATCTGTCTATCAAGGGTTAAAGATGACAAAATGTCCAATTTAGTTAGCAAACCTCTTTGTCCTTATAAATGTGACTTATAATTGGGTTACGGGAGCCTGACAGACCATCACTGTTACTTCGGTTTGGGGTCATTTAAGATGCTTAGCTATCTTCTACATTAAAATGATTTAAAATGCATTTGAAGGCTCAGATTTTATAATGGTTCTTGAGACAGGGTTCCAAGCCAAGGTTGGATGTATCTGTCCCTCCATCCCTATCTAATTCGGACCACGATTCCTGCTCAACCACCATGTGTAACCTGTCTCCTGACAGACTGTCTATTAGAAACTGGGGGGTGGGGAGAATAAAGAAACTGGGGAGGGGTCAGAAAGTCCAGCCATTAGAGGTCCTTAGATTGTCAACCATGACTGCCCTGCAATGTCCAGCCTAGTCAGTGACAGGTCACTTGATCTAGATATTTCATTATCAAGGTTTTTATGGTAGACATAATGGCACTATATCCAGGCATTTTCCTGAGACAACTGAGGATACGCTATACAATCCTTTTATGAAATGAATATGGTTCCAGATTAAAGGAGAAATTATACTGGAGACAGGAGAGCACAGGAGCATAAAATTGGAGACAGCATTCAAAAACCTCATTATCAAGCCAAATCAAAATACATTCAGTTAAAGACAAAAATCCTGTGGTCATGTCATCTCTTTGTATAATTTAAAAGTTTCTGAAGTCAATTTCTAACTTGGGAGAGGAGACTGCTTCCCTTCAAATAATGAAAAGTAAAATGCCCTATATAGTTGTGCCTGGTGAGAGATTTCTGAGGAGTTTTCTAGAAAAACTTAAGTTAACCAATGTAACTCTTGTCTAAAACTCTTCTGACAGGATAGGAAGAAGAGGGGAAGATAATACTATGAGTTTTATTTTCTTTTTTGTCAAGAAGGCAAATCCTGGCAAAGTCAACTAGAAATTTCCCAGAATTGTAGGATGGGACTGAACCTTGAAGAGGTTTAAACCTACCTTCCAGCAGATTTCTTCAATCATCCTGAGAAGATAAGATTTCTGCTTATAAAAACCTACATCATTTTGATGTTTTAACAACCCTCATAATCCCGAATCTCTTGAACACATTGATGGAATACAAACTTTCCTAAAATTCTAGGGCTTCCATAGCCAAATCCGGAACTCAATTTTGCATCCATGGATCCTTGCGAATAGTCTCTGAGTGTGGACTTTTGACTCAGTGAGAGATAGCAGGCCAAGGTGGCTACAGCTGGTTATGTACATAGAGCACTAATGAGAGAAAATGGAACAGCTGTCTATTCAAAAAGCAAACCTGGACAGCCCCCTCCGAAAACTCTGACAGGAATGATATTGCTGATGACCAGACCCCGGTAACCTTCTGTGGTCACGAGAACAGCTCTTAGATGAAAGCTATGCTCAGAGAGAATAAAATAAGAGGCTACCTACACCAGCAGTCCAAAAAAAAACCTAGAAAACAAGAAAGCTCCTATCCCCATTCTACCTGATGGATCTAACCAGCCCAACTCAGATAGCATTGTCAGGGAAAAGGCCAGTAATGCCTGGGAGAACAAGGTCAACTACAAACGGTGGTACCTTAGGCTACCCCTCCAATGTTCAGGGGTTTCCTTGGCTTCTCTCCATAGTTCCCACATGCCCAAGAGCTCTCTAAAGGGGAACAACTCACAAGGAGTTGAGAGCTAACTTCCCCGTTAACTGCACAGGGCCCATCACTTGTATGAAGAACAAGGATCAACCCAGAAAACGGTAAGTCTGAACCCCAAGAGACTCAGGTCCTACTAAGCTGAGCAGAGCTCATCAGTATTCAAAATCTGGCTGGGCACGGAACTTATTTTACTGCTAGAAGCTGTCTCATCTCTGTCTCCGGTTGACCTTAGATCCGTCTTGCCTACAGACTCACGGGACTTCTGCCGCCTGCAGTGACAGCAAACACACTTTAGCCACTCTTGAAAGCCTTCAGAAACACTGGAGGAAAAGAGCTTTTTGCAAGGGTGGAAGAACTGATAGAACACAAGCATGAACAGGATGGCTGTGCAGTAGCCAATGAGCAACTGCAGAATCAACAGAGGTGCACACACATACATATAGATGTCGGTCTTGTAAAGATACCACATGAGCAGGAGGACAGCGTTCTCAATGAATCTCAGCATGTAGTACACCAGGAGCCGGTACCAGTTCTGGGACTTGCTGATGAGGTCAGGGTTGTTGATTTTCAGCTGCACAGCCGACCAGCAGAACATATTGATCCCGGCATAGAGTAAGGTGAGGAAGCCCAGCACAATGGTGGTGCCCACCCGACTGAGGGCCTTCTCGATGTTCTCGGGGAATGGGGAGCCACTGCACCAGAAGAGGATCCAGGGATAGAGGAAGAAGCTGAAGAAGTTGATGAGTACAACCATTACCACCCAAGCCTTCAGGACGGAGGTAAAGAGGACCAGGACAATGACTCGAGTGGCAATCTCGAAGCTCCTCCAGAGGAAGATACACACATAGGCCAGAGGCTTCACTTTGACATCGTACTCATCGTACTTGATCTTGATGGCTAGGATGTTGCAGCGCAACGCTCCGTACACAATGGACAACAGGGACAGGACCATGAAGAGACCTGGGGAGAGGAGAGAAACAGCACGGTCGAGTCTCACCTGCACCAAGAATCCTGCTCTTGCCGATACTCCCTCACCCCTATTCCTCGGACCCCTCTCTTTTCTGTTCACAGGCTGACTGTCAGCAGGTCCGATTCCCTCACTGTGCGACATGGCTTTTTCCAGGGCTGCACAAAGCTGCTCTGCCCAGGGGCCGGGGAGGCTTACGGGCCAGGGAATCCGTGCCCCTGGGAGCCCTCCAGACCAAGTCTAGCCCTGATAAGAGCTGGAACAGAACTACCCTGTCCCCCCAACCCCCCGCCCGCCACACCTTGGGTAGCGTAACTCCGAGGCCTGTGTCCTCTCCTATTTACCAGTGTTTCCTTACAGGGCAACTTCCCGGTCATGCGTGGTAATGGCTGTCTAATCATGCCCCCTTCGTTGGCTGCTGTGCCTGCTTTGTCCCTTCTCCAGTGCTCCTTACACCCTCTGCCAAACACACATGCGCACACAGCCTTGTCTCGGTGTCTGCTTCAGGGTCAACTCAAATTGAAATACCCTTCTAATGCCATCTTGCTCTGCCGGAATATGTAAGGTCCTTTATGTGGTATGCTCTGTTTCCTCACTTAGCTTATCAGCTCCCGCGGAGTCAAGAATAACCAAGTCTGACGTTCTGTCTTGGTGCCTCTGAACACAGAACAGCAGTAGGTACACGGACAGAAAGGTCTCAGTAATAAACTGCTCAGTGAGTTCCTCTATGTCGGTGAGACCTTTGCAATCAATATCCCGACTATAGAATGCTCACTTTTCTTTATTTTCTTTTATTTTTCTGTTACATTTAAGACTATAACTGCAGATTGCTGAAGAAACAAGAACCTCACTATTACTGAGAATCTTGTCTTGGGCTAAAAGGCCAACTCGAGCTGCTTATTTCTTAAAGTGACCTATGTCTTCAGGGAAACTCAAATCAAAACCACACTGAGATACCACCTTACACCAGTTAGAATGGCCAACATCAATAGGACAGGAAACAAGTGTTGGAGAGGGTGTGGAGAAAGGGGCACCCTCTTACACTGTTGGTGGGAATGCAAGGTAGTACAGCCGCTTTGGAAAACAGTGTGGAGATTCCTCAAGAAATTAAAAATAGAGCTACCCTATGACCCTGCGATTGCACTCCTGGGTATTTACCCCAAAGAAGCAGATGCAGTACAAAGAAGGGCCACATGTACCCCAATGTTCACAGCAGCAATGGCCACAATTGCCGACCTGTGGAAGGAGCCAAGATGCCCTTCAACAGATGAATGGATAAAGAAGATATGGTCCATATATACAATGGAATATTATGCCTCCATTAGAAAGGACGAATATCCAACTTTTGTATCAACATGGATGGGACTGGAGGAGATTATGCTGAGTACAGTAAGTCAAGCAGAGAGAGTCAATTATCATATTTCACTTACTTGTGGAGCATAAAGAATAACATGGAGGACATTAGGAGAAGGAAACGAAAAGTGAATTGGGGTAAATCGGCGGGGGAGACAAAGCATGAGAGACTGTGGACTCTGAGAAACAAACTGAGGGTTTCGGAGGGGAGGATGTGGGGGATTGGGTGAGCCTGGTGGATATTAAGGAGGGCATGTATTGCATGGAGCGCTGGGTGTGGTGCATAAACAATAAATCTTGGAACACTGAAAAAAATAAAATTAAGATGTTAAAAAAATAAATGAATAAATAAAATCTTAGGGGAAAAAAGACCTATGGCTAATGGGCTTATCCAATTTATACCAAGCAGAAGTTTAGCATTGTTGTGGGGGGCAAAATATGGCTCATTTAAATGGACCTGGTGGGGCGCCTGGGCGGCTCAATGGGTTAAGCCTCTGCCTTCGCCTCAGGTCATGATCCCAGAGTCATGGGATCCAGCCCCACACTGGGTTCCTTGCTCAGAGGAAGCTTGCTTCCCCCTTTCCCACTCCCTCTGCTTATATTCCCTATCTGTCAGATAAATAAATAAACTCTTAGATAGATAGATAGATAGATAGATAGATAGATAGATAGATAGATACAGATAGATGATAGATAGATAGATAGATAGATAGATAGATAGATAGATAGATAGATAGGTAGATAGATAGATAGATGGGACCTGGTGGGGCGCCTGGGTGGCTCAGTGAGTGAAGTGTCTGCCTTCAGCTCAGGTCATGATCTCAGGGTCCTGGGATTGAGTCCCTGCTCAGTGGGGAGTCCACTTCCCTCTCTCCCAGTGCCCCTTCCCCTGCTCAGGCTTTCTCTCTCTCAAATAAATAAAATCTTAAAAAAAATAAATGGGACATGGCACCGTGTTCGAGAGCACGACACCGTGGTTGTGAGCTACCAACTCAGAAATGTGCCGCCAAGCCATGAACACAAACTGTGTGGTTGAAATTGAAATATAATCCCTTACAACAGACCAGCACCACCTCCAAATACTGGAGCAGACAGAGATGGGAGGCAAGGCTTGGGGTTAGGAATCCAGAGTCTGGCTCTGGTTTTAGTCTTATCCTGCCAGGCCACACCAGGGAAATAGTGATCTCTTTGGGTTCTGTTTTTTACCCATAAAATCGAGATGATAATACCTTCCATGTCTGCTTCATAAAGTGCAATGTCCATATAACATAATTGTCTCTACCCTAAATGTATAATTTAAAACGCATAGGAATAGAGTTTTTACCTTATTTAAGTTTTAAATCAATGAAAAAGCATCTATATTTGGTGGACATAAAAGCTCTGAGGCCTTGGTACTTATTTACCTGGTAGAAGCTCAATTTTACTCAAAGCATCAACTTTTTTCATTGTCTTTTGGCACTGATTTAAATCATCAAACTCATTCACTGGAAAGACTATCATCTACTAATCAAATTTAAAAGACAGAAACACTATCACAGGAGTAGACTGGGCAGCAATTGGACTGAATTATTTTTCCTGAGAGGCTCAGCAGAGCATTGTAAAGCAGTATGTATCAGTGATGTATTTTTATATGTTTTATATATTTTGTATTTTACAAATTTCTACACCCTAACATTGAATCCTTTTCTTTTAGTCCTTTGGTTTTTTCCACTGTAAGAAAAAATACTTCATATGCAGAAGATGAGCTAAGCATAAGTAATTAAAATGTCAAATGTGTCTTCACATACATACAGTTTATATTGCTATATTTTTGGTACTTCAAGTTATTTACTACTTTTAACAGTGCAATGACTCAAATGATTTTTTAAGCATTTATCCATTTTTCTCTTGTTAGGTCAATTATTTCCAAATTCCATTTATTTCTCTATGAAGCGAATGAGCCAACGATTACCCAGCTGGTGCCTGGTGGCAATCACCCACTGAAGCCTTCTGAGAACGCAAAGAAATTGTCATAAAAGCACTGACTTCAATCGTCACTCCCACTGTTGGGTGCTCATCGCAAACTGTCACAGATAGAAAGGGGTCCAGGAAGAGAGATGCACTTGGAAGACAAGAAGCTTGTACGAAGTGCTTGGAATGCGCATCTCTACCTCTTGAATTAAGCTGTCATGCAAATACCTACTTACTTAGACTTACATGGAGAAAAGTTCCCCGATGCCACTTCCCAACCTTATCTTCCCACAGTCAACACAAAAAGGGATCCGTTGGCAGTCCTGCTCATTTCAGTGGCACTTCCTAGAAGTCTCACTTCCCCCTAATAATCCTATTCTCATTTCCTATGAGTGTGTGGGGGGGGCATTTTGCTGCTCTCATCTTTTATTAGAAGGTAAGACATGACTTTAGGTAAAGCTGAATAGAAGACTTAAAAAGCTTCTTCCCACTCAATTCCCGTCAAATCCTCTCCTTCCAAATGAACTCTTTTCCTATCTCACAGAGAAACAAATTGTTATTAGGCATGAATTTACTCATTTCCTGACTTGACATCAAAACCGAATCTCAATATGTTAAGTGATGAAGAATATTTTATTCGCCAGGATTCCTCTGAGGAGGGGAATTCTATATGGAGAAGGAGGGGAACAGTTTCTCTGTTGCTCTGGAGAGGTAACAGAGGCTGCTCCCCGGAGGGAAGACGGTAAGTGGCTGTTCTCTGGGATGTGGCTACTCTCCATGGACACTGGATCTTCAAATAAAACTGATTAAACTTGGGGCGCCTGGGTGGCTCAGTGGGTTAAAGTCTCTGCCTTCAGCTCAGGTCATGATCTCAGGGTCCTGGGATCCAGCCCCGTATTGGGCTTTCTGCTTGGCGGGGAGCCTGCTTCCCCCTCTCTCTGCCTGCCTCTCTGCCTACTTGTGATCTCTCTCCTGTCAAATAAATAAATAAAATTTAAAAAAAAAAAAAGACTAAACTTATAAAATATTTAGGTGGAATAGGTATATATTCCCAAAATTTAGTGAATGACTTCAAGGAAGGAACTGAGGCCCACCAAAGGAATATGGAGCACAGTGGCAAAGGGCAATTGAAGGGGTTAGCACAGGAAGCTTCTGAAAATCAGAATTTTAACCAGATTTTTTTTTTTAAGATTTTAATTATTTGTCAGAAAAAGAGACAGAGAGAGAGCACAAGCGGGGGAGGGCAGAGGGAGAAGCAGGCTCCCCGCTGAGCAAGGAGCCCCATGTGAGACTCGATCCCAGGACTCTGGGATCACGACCTGAGCTGAAGGCAGACGCTCAACCAACTGAGCCACCCAGGCGCCCCTTTAACCAGATTTCTGAAGGGCAGCACTTTTATCTCTTTTTCTTTCAACACAGTAGCTGAAAAGTGCTTTTCCTTACTAACTACAGCCAGGATCCCCACCTGTACTACACTCCACCACTTGCTTCCTTCTCAAAACCCTTGTTTCATCAATTACCATCCTTCTCCTCTAATGCTGCAGCTGCTCCCTCTATCTTGGCTCTGTTCCTTGAGTGTATGAATATGCCTAAGTCAGCTGCAGCTAAAAAACCACCCTTCACTTGCAAAAACCGACATAACTGTGCAAGCTGTGTGACGGGTATGGGAGATTCATCATAGTATCTTCTCAATCTCTTCGCCTGTTGCAAAATTGCTATAATAATAATGCTAAAAGGAAGGAAGGAAGGGAGGGAGGGAGGCAGAGGGGGAGGGAGGGAAGGGAAGGAAAAGCAAGGTGCGGGAGAAAGAGAGGAAGGACAAACTTCTGAACTTCTGTCTACTACTCCACTCTCGAGGATTTTCAGTCAATCCTCCTGAGTTATCTCTAATCAAGACACTCACTCTTTCGTCCTCAACTCCTTGCAGTCTGCATTCTGGTCTGGCCCCTTCCTGATCTCTCTGTAACATGGGATGTTACTTACTCACACCTTCTTGAAATTTCTCTTGTAGAAGAGATCACAGTGTTTGCTCCTAATCATTCTCTTGCTTTCCTTGTGGCCTCTTCTCAACTTCATTCATAGGCACATGCTTCTCTTCCGCTCAAGAACCATGGCTTTATGGTCTCCTTCTATCCAAGGGCCTACTAGATTTCTCTTCCTACTTATAGGTGCCTCGAAACAAAATGAACAACTACAAAACAAAACCACAAACGGAACAAGACTTCCTTTCCTGAAAAATTCCTCTGATGTTTGCTCCAACAGCCCGTGACACCGTCACCCCAGGTCACCGTGTCCAGAAATCTACATGTTCCGTGGGACTTTTCACCTTCGTCTTCCACCGCAGCCAGGTAGCTCTCTCAACTCTTGCTCCTCTGCGTGGCTCATGGCCCAGTGGCTCTGACACTGGGAATTTGTTAGAAGTGCTCCACCTCAGACCCAGTGATCAGAATCTGTATTTCGACAGGGTTTTCAAGGTGACTTACAGGACCCGTTACAGTTTGAGAAGTACCGCCCTACTTTCTTTTCCTCTTGCCTTTCTGTTTCTGTCACTTGTTAACTCTCCTATGGTTCTTGCCACAGGGTCCTAACTCCTTTCTTCCTCTGCCACCAGTCTTCCCTTTCTCTTTGCCTGGATAAACCCTACTCGTTCTTAACGTTCAGTTAAAATGTTAACTCATCAACGATGCTTTTCTTCAGCCTGTAGTTGACTACACTCATTCAGTTGCGCTAAATGCTTCCAAGACTCTTCCGAGCCCAATTACCCGCCTTTTATTGAGCTCTCACAGCCAGTCACCTATGCAGACTTTTATTTCATCACTTGACATCTTGGGTTTGGCGCGATCTCCTAGGTAGAGCCACTGTTTGATACACATTTTTGTCACCAGCACCTAGCACAGTGACTGGCACAAAGCAGGTAATTGATACATGTGTACTAAATAAATGAACAAATGAATTAAAAATAGCACAACCTGTGAACGGCCTTTTTTCCGCACTGAATACGGAATTTAAGCTCCAGATGTCTCACAGACTTATAATTGAAGTGAGCAATGAGAACTCTCAAAGCCCCTTACGAGAGGGTGATCTCTGTGGTTATGGGCTTACTATGCAAATACATCTGCTTCCATGTGCCTTTCTCAATCAAGAAGTTGCACCTGTTTCCAACATTTCCTGAGACCGGATCCAAATTAGAAAATCTCTTTGAGATTCAAGTCTACATTCTAAAAAAATCCTCTTTGAGGTACATGAGAGGCCTGCAAAACAGGGAGATGTAGGAATAGTACGATATTCTCTGACCACAGGCATAACTAAGGAAGCTAAGCACTGCGTCTGCATGTGGGGCCCAACCAGAAGCAAGATCGTTCTGGAGAATCTTGGCAGTGTTGAGTTTTCCTCAGCCACTTATCTACTAGATCATTGTTCTGGCAGGATTCCACAGCTTATTTCCGGGAGCAATCCCTGACCACTTATTCTAGAACCCAGTGTTCTACTTTAATTTTTTTTTTCCAGTGTGCTGCTCTAATTCCACTCCAGGCCCTGCAAACTGGTTAACAAACTATCAATAAAGAGGTAGAGAATGAGAGCTCATCTTCACCATGAGCTTGTATCCACATCTGCCCCCCTTCCCCAGCTGCTACCACAAATATTGCTTCGGTTCTTTATCTTCTTAATGGCTTTGAGATATAATTCACACACCATGCAACTCACAATCTAAAGTGTACAATTCAGTGGGTTTTTTTAAAGTCCATTCACGAATATGTGCAGCCATCACCAGAGTCAATTTCAGTACATTTTTATCATTTCAAAAAGAAACCCGGTGCCTGTTAGCTATCATTTCTCGAAGACCCTTCCCCTACTCTGCCCCAAGCAACCACTAATCTACTTTGTGTCTCTATAGATATCCCAGTTTGGGACTTTCACGGGAATGAAATGACATAATATGTGTCTTTTGTGACTGGTTTCTTTCACTTAGCATAATGTTTTCAAAGTTCATCTATATTGTAGCATGTATCAGTCCTTCGTTCATTTTTATGGTTAAATGACATTCCACTGTATAGATATACTATGCTTTTTAATTCATTCATCAATTGATGTCAATTTGCATCATTTCTGGTTATTGTGAGTAGTGCTGTTATGAACATTCATGTACAAATACATTCTCTTCAGTCTATCATATGCTGGGTCATATGATAACTTCATATTTAATCATTTGAGGAACTGCCACACTGTTTCCCAAAGCAACTATACCACCTTATATTCCCATCAGCAGCGGATGAGGGTGCCAATTTCTCCACATCCTTGTCAATGTTTGTTATTATTGATTTAATTTGTATTATTATTAACTTTTGATCCTAGCCACCCTAGTGGGTGTGAAGTAGTATCTCATTGTGATTTTGATTTATATTTTCCTGGTGACTCAGGAAAATTTGATCCCAAGCATCTTTTCATGTGCTTATTGGTGATTTGTCTATCTTCCTTAGTTGCTTTTCATTTCTAACTGTAGAACAAACTCACAATAGATTTCACACTGTCCCATATGTATCCCAAAAAGTTTGACAAAATTCGAAGTCCAGATCTGCACAGTCTAATTTAAGAACAATATATTAGCCTTACCCAGAGCCATCAATGAGCATTAAAAAAAAAAGTATAATTCTATCTTCTCATGCTTTTTTAATTCCAAAAAAAAAAAAAAAAAAACCTAAAAAAAAAAACTGGCATGAAAAAGCAAAAAGAGGATTTCATCCCGGCAATGGTAGATTAGTTTGTTTTGGTCTAATATTTCTGCAAACAACTGGAAAAACATCCACTCAAAGGCATCAGAGATCTACCAAAGCAGTGAGTACTTCCGGGGCCAAGATCTCAAAGAAAAGTCCCAAGAAAAAATTCTGAAGCTGCTTTTCCCCTCAAGATATTTGCCCATATGACAGCGGGTACTAAGAGACTAAGACTCTGAACACAGCTTTCAACAATGTCTCAAAGCAGGTGGGTATGGGAACAAATATTGACATTCTGGCCCTATGATGGTTTTGGTATACACCCAAAGCTTTCTGGTGAGAACCCAAAAGACTAGATGTTAGGAGTATAGGTGACCAGAAATAGATAAGCCCTCGCAAAGACTTAAGTGCAGAAATCAATCAACTCAAGTTGTAAATGAATCACATTCATCTGTATCTAATCCAATTACCTGCTATAAACAAAAGTTAAGTCTTCCTAGGGGCGCCTGGGTAGCTCAGTCTGACTCTGATTTTGTCTCAGGTCATGGTCCCGGGCAGTGGGATGGATCCCCAAGAGGGGCTCCACACTGGTCATCGATCCTGCTTAAGATTCTCTCTCCCCCTCTGTCTGCCCCTCCCCACCCAACCCCACAACCCCACTCATTCACTCGCTCTCAAAAAAAAAAAAAAAAAAAAAAAAGTTAAATCTTGCTGGAGAAAGATAATTCATCCAGAGCCTCAAATTATCTCTATTTTTTAATACAAATAACTGACATTTAATTAAAAATAAGTTGGCATGCCAACAACAAAATCAAGAAATTATCAAAATCCAAGAGTGAAAACAGATGATAAAAACAGGCCAGTAGGTAGATAATAGATATTGGAATTATCTGACTTAGACTTAAAAATATCTGTAATTAATATGTTCACAAAATTATATGAGAAGATGGAGAATTTATCAGGGACTGGAAACTATTTTAAAAACTGGACTGAAAAATACAGTAAGTACAATTTAAAAATCAGTAAGTGGGTTTAAGAGGTTACAGATAGCCATAAAGATAATTAGTACCAGGCAGAAGGCAAGTCAAAAGAAAATAGAGAAACAAAAAGGATGAGAGACTTACAGGAAAGTGAAAACGTCAAGGAGTGGGGAGAGAGAGAAAAAAGAAAAAGAAGGGGTCTAAAAAAATATGTAAAGAAATGAAGGCTAAGAATTTTCCAGAGCTGCTGAAATATAAAACTAAATCCCAAGTAGGATAAGTATGAAAACTACACTAAGCATATCATGTTAAAATTGCTAAACACTATAGTCAAAGTGAAAACTTTAAAAAGCAATCAAGCAAACAAACAAAAAGATTAACTTCAAAGAAGCAACAAGAACACTGGCATCTCAACAAAAATAATGGAAGCCAGAAGACAAAGGAATGAACATCTCCAAGTGGGAAGACAATAATGTCTAAAGATGAAGGTAAAAGAAAGACATCTTATGACAAAACAAAAATGAGGAAATTTGTTACCAGCAGATTTGCTCTAAAAAAAATAATGAAGGTGATATTTTGGACCCAGTGAAATTGATCCCACATGGAAACATGGAGATACAAGAAGGTCTGAACAGGGACCAAAAGGATAAATACAACTCAATTTTTATAACGGGCAAAAAGACTTGAACAATTACATATCACACACACACACACACACACACACCCCAAAATGTCCACTAAAGATGTGCAAAGGAACTCAAGCTCATTAGTCATCAAGAAACGCAAATTCAAACTAAAATGAAACACTATTACATACCCACTGTATTACTAAAATTAAAACCAAGTGTTGACCATTGGAACTCTTATACACTGCTTGTGGGAACGTAAAATGATACAACCACTTTGCAGTTTCTATGAAAGCTAAACATAGGCATTCCCTATGACCCAGCAATTCTACTCCTGAGTACAGACCTAACAGAGTGCATATACATGTATACTGAAAGGCATGTATTAGGATTTTTTCAGCGGCATTATTCTTAATAATCCTCATCTGGAAATAATCTAAATATTAATCAAGAGAAGAATGTATCAATTCATTGTGGTATATTCATACAATGGACTCCTACACAACTATGCTAAAGAACAAACTTGTGCCACAAGCCACAACATAAATAACTCCCATAAAGAGTGTCGAATGAAAGAAGCTAGGCCTGATTCTATTTATACGGATTTTTTTTTTTTTATTTGACACACAGAGAGAGATCACAAGTAGGCAGAGAGGCAGGCAGAGAGAGAGGGGGAATCAGGCTTCCCACTGAGCAGAGAACCCAATGCGGGGCTTGATCTCAGGACCCTGAGACCATGACCTGGGCCAAAGGCAGAGGCTTTAACCCACTGAGCCACCCAGGCGCCCCATACGGATTTTTTAAAAACAGGAAAAATTAATCTGTTTAGATTAGAAGTTAGAAGTCTGCTTTCTGCTTAGTGGATACCCTTTGGGAAGGAGGCTTGGGAAAGTGACTGAGAAGTAGTATAAGGGAGGTTTCTGGGAGTGCAGGTACTCCTCTGTTTCTTGACCTGGATAGAGGGCTACATGGGTGCATTTAGTTTGTGATAATTCATCAACCTTCACCCATTCAATGAGTATAGTTTTCTGTGTACCTTTTATACTTCAATGAAAATGTTTACTTAAATACATCTAGATGTACTACTATTATACTTACTAGGCACTTAATAAATGTTTATTAGATTACATTTTTAAAAGGCAAAAAAAACCCACTACGCATTCATTATTGCAATGAAGTTGTTCCAGAAATAGTTTCCTTCCCTACACTGGCAAAATGCCAAATAGAAAACACAGTTCAAACCCCTACTTAGCTCACGTTAGCAAAACTGGTTCTACAGATGTAACCAGAATGACACCCTAAAATGCTGTAAAATACATTTTAAACTTTTGGTGACTAAGACCTTACTGTTACCAAAATTCCACTTGAACATCTGCCAGTTCACTAGATGTTTGGTCAGAAATTGAGGACTTTCAAAAAAGAAAAAAGAAAGAAAGAAATTGAGGACTTTCAATATGGATATATATCTTGTTTCATACTCAGAATTGTCAGAACAAATATTATAGCCCAACATTCATAGCACACATGATGTTATTATAAATGTCTACAATCCCCAAAGATCCTGAATGATTGTGTTATTTTTCTCTACAAAATATTTTTATTTCTTGCCTAAGGAAATTGGATGATAAAACCTACTCCAGTATCATCTCTTTTATGTCCAAAAAATTATTGTACTTTTACGTCATGCCAGGGACTGGTATAAACACTTAACAGGTACTAATCACTTCCTCCTAACAATTTTATAAAGTATACACTCTTATTATCTTCATTATACAGATGAGAAAACAGATACACAAAGATGCTAAGTAACTTTCCAGAAATCATTCAACTAGCAGAGCTAAAATCCAAACCTAAGCAGTCTTGCTCTAGGATCTTGGTCTTAACCAGCAGGCAATTCTGCCTAAATAAGTATAATGGGGTTCATTTCCCTAGCTGTGGTCTTATCTCCACTTTTCATCTCTTTTACCAGTGGCAGGCAAGAAGCAGGAATCTGCTACCCTTGAAACTGCCCAGGGCCTCAAGGAGTGTGGAGAATCCCTCCCAAGTATTTGGGGGAGTTGTCCAATCCTTCCTTGCTTCCACTGAGCCCAAATTTCATACCTATTTTCTATTACGTGAGTATTCTCTACATAAAAACTTCCTGAAATCATGCTGTCTAGGCACCTGTCTAGGCATCCTGTCTAGGAGTGGGTAGGCCTCACTGCACTAGGCCAGTTTCTGAGAACTGCCTCCCAAGGCACCAACAAATGAGCGGGGGGAAAAAAAGTGGGGCTCCTCTATCTGACCTCCCAATTTCTTTACCATCCTGCCTCAGGTAGAGAGATGAGGTGTCAGTGAGTTGAGCTACAGAAAAGAAAACCCTTGCGCTCCATACCCCGACAAAGAAACTTAGTACTTGACCCATGCACTGGCCCCAATATCAGCAAAACAGCAGCGGGAGCACTCAGAACCCCAAGACAGAAGTTCTGCATTCTGCTGCACCTGCTCAACTACGGCAAGACACACCAAACCTTCTTAAAATGGTTACTGGTGTACCGTGAACTTTGTAAATAATCAGGCACGGCCACTTGACCCTCCACAACTGAAATAATCTCTTCTGTTTTCTGCCTTTGCCAACACTTGAGCCACAGAAACTCACACAAGTATTTGCACACACAGCCTTACCTCCACTAGTCTTTTCAACTCCCACAATGATTCTCAGTGTAAGTTTCCCCCAAACCTATCATCCCTTCCCTCTTTTCAAACGCTTTTCTGTTCTTCTTATTTAACGGCCTTATTTTGTACAGCTTATGGCTGTAAATAACATGAAAACCTTTAGAAATATGTAGAAAATAAACAATAAAAAATGGATAAGTAAAAACCTTGGACTTTGCGAGGAAAACCTCAGTTCTTTTGTGTGTGACTATACCTGCTCAGTGCCCCCAATTCCAAGCTGTACTACCAAGACCTACTTTGCAGAGATGTGGATATGGAATCAGAAAGTCCTGTGCTGGATTCTTCAAACACAGGCTCTAGAAGGAAACCTGAGAAGCCACATAAGCAGCACTGCCATCCTCTAGTGAATCCGAGCACAGCCTTAACAACATACTCTTATTGGGGGTGGGGGGGCAGGTCTTTCCCACTGAGTAGCATTAAGTAACTAAGTAACTTCTACTGGCTTCTGGCCACAGAATCCAGAAAAAAGAACCGAAGCCTACACCCGGACAGAAGAAGCCAAGCGTGGATGAAAAGTTTTGGAGGTACACAAGAGTATTTTTTTCCCCAGTGCATTCAAAGGCGAGTTCAATTTA
Source organism: Procyon lotor (assembly GCA_028646535.1). Lineage (NCBI taxonomy): Eukaryota > Metazoa > Chordata > Mammalia > Carnivora > Procyonidae > Procyon > Procyon lotor. Next base: position 75,302,677 of record CM053612.1, read on the forward strand.
GGGGGAATGGATATGAACTTCCAGACCTCGTGTGATTATGTACTGCTGTATATACACTGACAGATACCATCACATAATCACAAAGACCACTGTTTAGACTGCTGTAACAGCTATGTCACTATACTGAATATAGCCGAGAATGCTCTTTGATGCAGAAAAGCATTTTATATATACATAAAATACGTGTGTATGTATATATATATGTGTGTGTTTATATATACACACATATACAAATGCATATACAATATATATACATATATAAATATACATATATTTTATTTTAGATATATAAAATCACTTCTTTGTTGGATTTGCAATGGTTAAATAAATTCATCTGGTTACAGGCTGGTGAGAGTTTCAAACACAGACATCTAACATAGAGCAGAGGTATAAGCAACTTCCATACTGGAGCAAAGTCATTACAATATGCCTAAATCAACCTTAGGGTAAAAAGAAAACAAGCTATAGTAATCTTTCACAGCTTTTTTGAGGTATAATCGATGTACAAAGAACTACATATATTTAATGTGTACAATTTGATGAGTTTAGACATATGCAAGTAAAATTTTTAGTAGCTAAAATTTAAAATAACCACTAACTTCAATGAACTTATATTTAACTAATTTTCCAACTACCCAATGCTCACTTTTAGGTAAAAGAGAACTATGTCTAATTCATAACCCTAATGTAATACAAGCTCAACCAAAACACAGATCCTGTTTTGTTCATTGATGCCTGGCACCAAGTACAGTGCCTGGCACACAATGGGTGTTCAACAGATATTTGTTGAAGAAGTCAGGTGATAACAAAGACATACTATTAAATAAAAAATCATGTATTAAAGCCAGTATAACATATCTTCTTCATCTACCAAATCATACGCTTCAAACATGCTCCAAACAGTGCACCATCCTCAATCCTTCAAGAATTTCTAATACATATGGGATCTTCTCCAAAGAAAGGCAGAAAGATAACAAATATAAGGCTGAAAAATACATGAGCAAAATGGGTTTCTGGAAGGCCCCTGTTTACCAGAAAATCAAACACCCAGAAATCCCCATCTCCTTTGCACTGTTTAACTGAGTTTCATGGCACATTTGTTTTGCTGGTCACTGTTATTTAACCAACTCTTTGCTCAATATATTACTATCCTTTTTACTAAGCATTAACTAAAATAATTCAAATGCACTTCTAAAAGGTTTAAAAATTAAGAAAACTTTGAATCAAAGAGTTAGCAAGTTTTCTAGAGTCTTTCTAATAATTCATTGCCCTACTCACACGCACATATACACTTCCTTTAATTAACCCTAACATTTGGATCCTCGTCCACATACACCATAACAACTCAGAAAATGTTCACAGAACCAGACAGTTAACAATTGCATGCCCTTAAGTTCAACTCAAAGTAGCCAATTCTTGGAAGTTCTAAAGTCATGAATTTATCGTCTTACTTTTTTCTAAACACAATGAACATATGCAACTACAACAACCTTGTTATAAGATGCTTTGAATTTATGCTTAAAATTATTTTCCCTAGAGAAAATTCAATTTCATTCTATCCACTGATTCCAAATTACTTTTAGGTCTCTTGAGGCACAATCAGAAATACCAGATATAGCTTCCAGTCTGAAGCAAGCATTAAAAACTACTTATCTCTGGAAATATAAAGCTTGGTTCTCTAAATCTTTCTCATGCTACATGAGAAAAACTGCAGAATCAGCCTTAATTTAAAAAAAAATGGGGCAATACCAAAGACCATTACCCACATTATAATACAGCTATGGGAGCCAGTCTGATGACCCTTTCCACATGTTCCCCTTGCCCATCTGCAAATCTCCAGCCCTTAGCCAACCTGTTTTTCCTCCACTCAGTGGTTAGGGTGATCTTTGACAGCAGAGGACGAGGAAGGACTGAGTATGTCACACTTAAGAAACACGAATGTGAATTCAATTCACTTTTCTAAAAAAGTCTTTAGTATATCCACATGCCTGTCACCAGGCCAAGTGCTTTTAAACACGTGCTTAAAGAGGCACTGGCAGTAATGTATGAGGAATGCTATTATTTATGCATATTTTTCTCAAATTAAACTATTTTAGAATAGTTTTTAAAATAGACATATAAAACTTGGTTCTTTGGAAAAAATCAACAAAATTGACAAACTCCTAGCTGAACTGATCAAGGAAAAAAAGACAGAATATGAATTACCAATATCAGAAATGAGGAGCTAAAAAAAAAAAAAAAAAAAGAAATGAGGGGTTATCACTACAGACATTAAACATATAATGAGGGGCACCTGGGTGGCTCAGTGGGTTAAAGCCTCTGTTTTCGGCTCAGGTCATGATCTCAGGGTCCTGGGATCGAGCCCCACATCTGGGCTCTCTGCTCAGTGGGGAGCCTGCCTCCCCCTCTCTCTCTGCCTGCCTCTCTGCCTACCTGTGATCTCTCTCTCTCTGTGTCAAATAAATAAATAAAATCTTAAAAAAAAATTAAAAAAAATAAACATATAAGGAAATTATTAGCAACATTTGCCAATAAATTCAGTAACTTAGGTGAAATGGACAAATTGCTGGAAAAATACAATTTACCAAAAGTGACACAAGTTGAGATTAAAAATCTGAATAACTGTCTATCAAAGAAATTCAATTCAGGGGCAACTGAGTGGCTCAGTCATTCAGGTCATTTGCCTTCAGCTCAGGTCATGGTCCCAGGGTCCTGGGATCGAGCCCCACATTGGGCTCCCTGCTCTGCGGGAAGTTTGCTTCTCCCTCTCCCACTCCCCCTGCTAGTGTTCCCTCTGTCACTGTCTCTCTCTGTCAAATAAATAAACTCTTTAAAAAAAACAATAAATTCATTAGCAATATCTTCCCAGGAAGAAAAATTAATTCAACACTGTTTGCATCAAGACCAGAGAAGAAGGAGCCAAAACACAGAATCCAAACTCATTCGAATCAACTTTTATAAGGTTAAAAATTTCATTAAATTAAAATCCATTAGTTACCATTAATATACCAAAAAAAGGTATATACCCCTTATAGACTTGCTATCTAGTGTAGCTTCTCTAAAAAGGGGCTCTCCATAAATAATTAATAATATAGGAAATTAACCTCTAGTGAGCATCCTAACCAAGGGCCTGTACCACATGCCAATGTTTTCTGCTTGTCTTATTTAATTTTCATAACACTCCCGTGAACCCTGTGTTGATAGATGCAGTTTATAAATTAAGAGACAAAAGGTCTCTGAGGTCAGCTCAGTTGCACTATTCAATAGTAGAATAGGCAGTGAGCCCAAGCTCCTGACCTTAGTCCCAGAGGATTTAAACAAAGTACCAGCTGTGTTTCAGCTTTGAGGTTGCCCAGAATGAGAATGCACCCTGAATTTCCCAGCACCGATGCCCCAGAGCTGTGGTGAAACCTCCAGTGAGAATATAATACTCCACTGTTTGGGCTCAGACCTCTCTAAACCCGAGCTGCCCCACACGATCTTCATGTGTGTCTTGACCATCTCGGCTTCTCAATGAGCTCCCGGATCTCCTCGTGGAAATTTAATTCAGAGCCTACTTGGGCCAGCAGAAAGGAAGAAGGGAGGGAAAAGAAAGAAAAGGGAAGTGAGAAGACAGGAAAGGAATAAAACAGCCTTTGTAACATTTCAAAGGACTTTCAAATCCATTTTCTGCCTTGTCTTCCTACCCTCCTAAGGAGGTAGGCAAGACAATAATTGTTACTTCTGCTTCATGAAAGAACCTGAGATCTAGGAGGCCATATAAAATCAAAAGGAGAATGGAAAAATAGTGTTAGAGTCATATGGTAGAACAAGGATTGGCAAACTGGGTCCCATTTTTGTACACCCAAGAGCTAAGAACGTTTTGTACATTTTTAAAGGGTCAGAAAAACAAACAAAAACAAAGAATAAGTGACACAGACCATAATGGCCTGCAAAATCTAAAATGTTTGCCATCTGTCCCTTTACAGAAAATTGTTGCCTGCAATAGAATACTTCTAAGCCACACACACACACAAAATAAACTAGCACTACATTCATCAGCATGTATGGTTCTCAAAATACTAATTATGTGGAGCAGAAATGCAAATTCCAAGATGATGTTTGCAGTATGATAAAGATTAAAGACCCTACAAAATCAATATATGGTATTTATGGACACAGTGCAAATGCAATTAAGTGATAAATCCTCATGAGAATGATAAACTCTGAAATCATGACAAGGGTCACAGGGTGCCCCCATTATACTAATATGTTATTTCTTCAAAGAAGGGGAAAAAAAGATAATTCTGAAGCAGACATGTCATGTGAATATCTGATAAAGTACGCAAGGAGGTATGTGGGTGTTTGTTATATACATGTTTTATGTCTGTATGTTTTAATATTTTACAATACCAATATTTTAAGTTAATTTATAAAGAAAAAGTATCTGCAGTTAATAAGTGGGCGGATGGTGCAGACATCGTGTGGTTTTTAGCAGGCCGCCAGAAAAACAAAAAAGCCCTCATAACATCCTTGTGGGCAAGTCACAGAAAACTTCATATGCTAATAGGAGTAAGCAATCCGTACTAATTCTCTTCACTACTTCCATTCAGGCCAAAGGGCATTCATCAAGGAGCCTAAGGCTTGTGGCTTTGGCACTGTCCTAATCTCACATTCTTGCCAACAACTGAAGACATACACGTATACCTGGGACAAAACTGGGAAGACAAGAGAATCATGATTCAAAATGATCTCAACAGGCCGATATCCTGGGCATGAATCCAAGAAAAGGAAATAGAACAAGAAAAAATATCAAGCCCTACCTTTATATATTTAAAAATACACTGTACAGGTACAGATGGGTAAATCTTGACTTAACCATTCTCAGTATGACCAAAAAAAACAAAACAAAACAAAACAAAAAAAAATAAAACAAAAACTGGGAGAATTTATATCCATCCATATAAACCAATTATGTATTATTCAGCTCCTCCCGAAGCTACATTTCGGCACACAAATAAAACCACAAAATTCAGACAAAAGCCACAAAATCAAATAAAACATAGTCCCACTGCTATCAGTTTTTGTCGAAATAAGTCTGCAACACCACATGCAATTAAGAAGGCCGTGTTTTAGGAAAAGAAGTGACAAGCCAGATTTTCTATCGGGTACAGTAACCCTGATAGCTACGAAGCATTCCATTAGAGAAATGAATGGAAGATCTGGAGAATGGAAATGAAAAAGGAGACAAGATAGTTGTGACTATTTGGAGGTCTGCCATGAAGTAAGGGGGAGTGGATGTGCTAGTGCTGCTTTAGTGGGAAAAAACCAGGCCTAACCATGAGGCCGAAGATGAAAGGAGGCTGATTTCCATATAATACAAGAGAAAAATCTCTACTTAGTAGTGTCAGCTTGGTGGGGTATTAATGTGAAAGGGATTTATTTTTGCCCCCAATCTCCTCTCAACTGTGCTCTGTGGAAAGAGAATGTGGAAGAAGGGACAGTGTCCCAGTTCTGAGGCCAGACCACAAGAGGCTCTGCAGTTTTCATGCTCTGACTCTTCCCAGGGCCCTGAAACTGGGAGTACAGCCCCTGTGAGCCATTCCAAGTGCAGTCATCCTCCATCAGTCAGTCCCAAATGACCCAGGATGAGCCTGGCTGGCCCAGGCCAGAACTGCCCGCCTGACCTGTAGACTGATGAGCAACAATAAATGTCTTAGGTGGTCTGGGCCACTTAAAATCGATAGCTCCTATCAAGACCTCTTGTCCCCTTTCCTGGAATATGGTACCTTGGTCTCTACTCACCCCAGGCTATTCCCTCAAGTCTCCCACCTTCAAAAATCTATAAATCGCCTCTGCCTTC
>CM053612.1:75309018-75319989 GCA_028646535.1 Procyon lotor
GGGGAGCCTGCTTCCCCCCTCCCTCTGCCTGCCTCTCTGCCTACTTGTGATCTCTCTCTCTCGGTCAAATAAATATTTTTTTAAAAATGTATAAATCATAATCAGGTCTGTCTTTATGCTTGTGAATCCTGTCAAACTGTAGGGTACACACAGTGAACTATTTCAGGAGAACAGCAGTGGGGTGGGCTTGTGGGTTCCCAGCTGAGAAGGCAGGAAATGGAAGTGTTTTGCTACCCATGTTGTGAGCCCTCTTCATCTTGAAATTCCACTTTAGGTGACTTCTGGGAGGGAAAGAGAGGGAGTGGCTTCTTACCATGTAATACCAGGTATTTCCTGATAGAATCTGAGGGTGGGGATGTGGGGGTTGATTGTGGTAGGGCTGGTTTGTCACACTTGGAAAATCTTGAAGAAAGGAATCTGACCGATTCTTAGTGGCTTTTTTTTTTTTTTCTGTTTGTGGCACATATAGCTCCTGGGCCTGATGTCTTCTGGGGGAAAAGGAAAAGTCCCACTTAACTTATTATACAATGAAGAACATACTAACAAGAAAGATTTATCAGTGGAATGGTGCCTTTTGAGTACCGAGAGCTCTACTGCTGAACATAAGCAGAGGCTGGTGGACCACCTTTGGTGGACACCAAAGAAGAGATTTCTACATAGAGTACAAAGTCAGACACGATGATCTCTTAAGTCCTTTCTACCTCTTAACATTCTCCATCTCCATGAGAAGCAGCGTTGGCTAAAAGACTAGCAATGGGCCAAGCATCCAAAATCCTGCGTTTCAGTCTTGGCTTTGGGCCCTTAAACTTTCTGAACCTATCTGGTGCCGCAGATATGATGGGCCTTCCACTTAACTGGTACCCTTCCTCCATTCTTCCTTGAAGGCAGAACTCTAATTCTGATTACATGCTAACCCTCCCACGTGTTCAGGGAAGATGTTCACAGGTTTGGCCCCTGGAGTAAATCGAGATTTGCGTAGACCAGTCTCCTGCACTTTTTTGTCGCAGATGGAAACAAATGATATTTGCATGGTATATTCACAGGGTTAAGTAAATGAAGTTGACCCATCTATTCGAGGCCCCGCCCAGCTGCTCTTCAGGGACAAGGGCTTCTATACCTTAGAGACATCTGTAACTCTGTTACTGTGGCTAGGGACTGGTTTAGCCTGACCTACGTCTGGCCAGTGAAACCTGAGGAGAATTCTGCTGAAGGAAGAGGTGTTCCTCCCCAATAAAGAAAAGCACACAGCAAGAAACCTCCCTCTTCTCCCTGACTTGGGTCATGCCTACATGTGATGTCTAGATCTCTAACAACCTGTAGATGTTTTAAAACATGGTGCCCAAATTCTCTGATATTCTTTCCATTGAGAAGTAGAGCCTGCGTCTCCTCTTTTTGAAACTGCGATCTAGTAACTGACATGGCAAAAATGACTGCCAGTTTCTGGGCGAACATATTAAGAAACAGAAAACTTCCACTGCGTGTCTCTTAGAATAGTCATTCTTAAGACCTAGCTGCCATGCTGTGAGGGAGCAACGGAGAAGCCCACGTGGAAAAGAACTAAGGCCTCTGGCCCTCAACCCCAGCTAAGCAAGCAACAGGAAACAGAGTACCAAACTGCCAGCCGTGTGAGTAAGCTGCCTTGGAAGGGGATTCTCCGGCCTCTCTGCTCCAGCTGATACCACATGGAGCAGAGAGGAGCTGACCCCGCGGAGATCCAGCCCAATTATAAGTTTATGGGCAAAAGAAATGACTGTTGTTATTTTAAGTCACTAAGTTTTGGGGTGGTTTACTATGCAGCAATACATTATGAGTACATAGTCCTCTCGCGATCACGAGGGGAAACAGACACAAAGATGGAAAACGTCCAGGTCCTTGATGACACTGTCGTGCCAATAAGTCGGTCAAGCATGGGATCATTCTGCCTCTGAATTTATTATGTGAGGTGATATATATAATACATATATTTTTAATTTTTATATTTTTATTTATTTTTAAGCCACTTTTAGTTGGGACTTCTATCATTTGCAAATTGCAATGTTCTAAATGATACACTCTGCCTTTTCATCCGTAAAAATGAAATTAACACAATTGCCTTGCTCTTTAGTTTTCATCATTGACTATACATTGAGAACCCATAAGTGCCAAACTGGGTATGCACATATGAGTAAGACAAAGACCCATGGCTAGACCAGTAGATCAGGCCTGACCACTCTCCCCATCCCCAACCAAAACTAATAAACATTCGTTGAGGAAGCATGAAAAACACAGATAACTGGAAAGAAGAAAAAATAACCCATAACCTCACTATCTCAAGACAACTAACATTTCAGTGCTTCCTTTGAGACTCCTTTTGAAGTTTTCTATTTTGGGTATGTGTATGCATATGCACATATGGGTATGTGAGTGTGTGTACACATGCAAAAAACATGTGGCAGAAACGTATAAACTTATATAAAGCAACACACACACACACACACACACACACAGAGCTATCCTTCAATATTCCTTCCACGTGTCTCTTAAGAATGTATGAATTATAACTATTATCTTTAGATTAATTCATAAAATACAGCTGGCCCTGGAAATAGGTGATATATTAAGGAAGTTTTTTTCCTGAAGCTAGACGATGTGTCTGGCCAAGGTACACCTCTGGGAAGTGATCTGATTAAAATGAAGGCAATTATGTCAGGTTACCAAAGTTCAAAGAACCGTATTATAAAATTAGACCGGTGAACCCTAGCCTCTTCAGCCTTTCCCCAGATACGGCAGAAATGAAACAGTAGGGATGGATTAGAAGCATCTCTGAAATCACTTCCTGAAATATCCTACGCTAACCACCACCTTCTACCCATTCAACCCACTGTCTAAGAACTACTATGATTGTTTTTTTATATTCTTATCAAGCACTCGCATCAAATGAATCCTCTGTTTCCCCCCCATCCAGCTAAGAATCTTTGGTACATAACTTCATTCATTCTCTCACACAAACCTCAAACACACCTGCCCCTCGGTTCTTCTGCGGCCTCTGACAGAACTTGTACCCTGGAGGACTCCAGTGGCCCTTTCCACAGCTGCACATGCCTGGCCTGCTGTGGTTCAAATTATCAACTCAGATGACTACTCTCAAGCAACAGAGCCTGAGGCAAGCATTTGGATGTAGGTGGATCATCTGGGATGTAAGCCAAGGAAGCAAAGTGAAGGAGTGAAGGAAGGAGGGCTAATAAAGGCTACATGAAGCTGGCTACCGCTGTGGCAACCAGAGCTCATTGTCTCTGGGGATCCCCAGACGACTGTACAGTTTGGACCCCAAATTATCTATTGTAAGGACAGAGCCGAGGCTATATCCATGGACTACCATCTCCTTTAGTTTGCAGGTGGCCCCACAAGTGTTCCCCCATACTTCTTATCTATATTTGAGCTGCGTTCTCTGGCATAGGAGAAAACCTGGAAGCAGAAAAAGAGAAATACCACAGTGTGTGCTGGGACTCATGGTTGATGTAGGATGCTGGCAATGCACGTGCAACTCTTCCCACAGCTGCGCTAAAATCAAGAGGGCCAAGGAAAAGTGGCTCAGAGTATCCAAGAGCCTACTTTGGGCCCCGAGTTTAGCTTTCCAAGCTATACGTCCATCCTTGCTTGCAAACTAAGTCTTTGAACTCTATGATGATTCCGCACAGACACTTCTGACTCAAAATGACAAACTGAGAGGGGGCAGAAGCATACCCATGGAGTCAAATCCTTTAACAGCACTTGCTGATGGCAGTAGCATGGGGCGCCCTCAACTGTGAGTGGAACTGCCAGTGGATGAGGTTATGAGGACCCTTGCCAGGCTCTAGAACACCGGCATCAGCAATTCTTCCTGAATTGGGACATGTCATCAATTAGACAGACTGTCTCATCCTTAAGGAAGTAGTAAAGCTCAAGATCTGGCACTGCCCTCTCTGCATATTGTGAGGCAAAGGTTACGGGCCTTGCTGCTTGCCAGCTCCAGGGTACAGGCTGTCAGGTCACTGATACGCATGCGAAGCGCATTGTCCAGTGGAGGTTCAACGGTCTCCCCTTCCATAGTGGAATAAAACCAGTATTTTGATTCCCCAGGACATCTTTATTTCAATGTTCCTAATCAATATCCCTTTGTTCTCTTTTGAAGTGGTTTTTAACACCTGTCCACTCCTTCGTAAGTAATAAAATCTTTTAACATGTATCCATATCTATATGAGTGACACATGATTTTACCTTTTGAAAAATAGCTTTTCACAGCTTTGAAACTCACAGTGAGATGCCTGATAGGCAGGTAAATCGCTCATGGAGAATGTACCTCATATAGAGTTAAAACCCAGGAGTGCCTTTTCTTGGCTCTCCTAGCTGAAGCCGAAGTGCCAACAGAACTGCGTTCACTCTGCCTTTTTCTGTATTTCAAAAAATTGCCTCTATACTAATGTATTTCTGTTTTGTTTTTGTTCATTTATGGCCATTAAATTATTCCCCATGGTTGGCAGAAACGGATGGGAATTTGGTTTGAGGATCTGACCATCTGGAGATCTCTTTACATGGACTCATGGTTTATAGAGATCCAGCCCCTGCTGGGTGAGAGGCAACAGAGAATCTAGTTTGTCAGTCTTTTTGTTTATTAGTCTATTTTTAAGCTTAAATCAATTCAGAATTTCATGTCCTTTGGGAGGGAAACAGCTTTTTGAAATCTGAACTGGGAAAATTTTGTTTCTGCGTTTACTCTTGATCCATGGCTAAAATTGTAAACTTGAAGCTGTTTCTCTGGAGCTGTACGTTTCCATATCTGTAACTCAGAAATGCCTTCACCACTGATTGTGTGAATGTGTGACATTTTCTTACCTTGAGATGGTATTAATATATTACATTATACAGTCTCCTTCTTAATTTATAGGAGCTCTGTTCTAATTGGTATATATATATATATATATATATGTAATTACTTATATAAACTGAATATAACAAAAATTTCCTAAAATACAGAAATTAAATATTTTGAATGTGCTAAATTTTAAAAATGTATTTTAAGAATCCAAATTTATATGGAATTTATGTACATCTTTGACAATTTCAACTAGTATAATATTTGGGGTTTATGAAAACAACTGTTTTCTCTGATACGTATTTCTGTGAAATATAATACAAGCATACATTTTTATGCCCCTTGGGTATTTTTCTGCTAAACTTACACAGGTTTATAATCAAATGAGCTAGAATTACCTACCGAATGTTTAAGATTACAAAAATATCAATTTATGTTTAAGCAAATTGAATCATTGTTCTGATGAACTTGGATTTCCACAGTAATGAGGTTTTGTAGTATGTCAGCTTGAAAGTGTTTCCAAAATCTTTAGATGACTGAAGACCTTTGACCAGTATTATGAAATAGTAAGCACAGAACCCACCTAGGTCATTCCTAAGTATGAATACTAAAACATTCATTACTACCATAATTTTAGTTTATATACTTTTGCTTCTTATTTGTATATGCTACAAAGAGGCTAAATCTTCGGGTTTGTAGATGAATGTATTCATTTCTGCCATGTTGTGAAATGTATAAGGGAACCATATGGCTGAATAAAAGCTAGGCTGACTGTATTCATGAGCTCTGCTAAAATGACAGAAATCACAATTATCTACCCCTCCCCCATTTCCTCTGTGAAATGCAAGTGCTTAAAACTTATAATAAATAAGAAGAGACTATATGTGACTGAGACTCTACTAGGAGTCTCAAGATAATGAGACATAGTTATATATATATTTTTAATTAAGTACCAAAAAGAGAATGTGTCTGTCTGAAGTAAAACCACTTGTTCGAGAATTTGCTATGGCTGCTGTAATAAATTACCACAAACTTGGTGGCTTAAAACAATACACATTTGTTCTCTTAACAGTTCTGGAGGTCAGAAGTCTGAAATCAGGATCACTGGGCTAAAATCAAGGTGTTGGTAGGGCCCTGCTCCCTTCAGAGGCCCTAGAGGAGAGAATCCCTTTCATGGCCTTTTCTAGCTTCTAGAGCTGGATTCCTTGCAATCCTTGGCTGGTGGCCCTTTCCTCTAGCTTCAAAGCCAGCAATCCTCACATTATCTTCTTCCTCTGTCATCAAAACTCCTCCTGCCTCTCTCTTATAAGGACACATGTGATTACATTAAGGGTCCACCAATGTCATCCACAAGTTTTAGGGATTAGAAGCTGAATATCTTCAGGGTCCATTATTCAGGCTCCCACCTCGCTTCTACATAATCTGTCCAAATAGCAGAGATTCCATATCTCACCACAGTAACACTTTCTTATGACTTTATCATGCCCTTGATTATTCCCTTTAAAATAAAATAACCCTGGAATTACAAATGTGTTAGGGATTTTTGTATGTTTATTTAAATACTGTATTGTTACTTTACTTAATAAATAGCCAAGCTACAATCATTCATGTACTCAGTCAGGCACCCATAATCCCATCTTAATTCTCAAATTCTTAATTCTCAAATCTCCTGGGAAATTTTTTTTTTTTTTAAAGATTTTATTTATTTATTTGACAGAGAGAGAGAGATCACAAGTAGGCAGAGAGGCAGGCGGGAGGGGCGGGGGAAGCAGGCTCCCTGCTGAGCAGAGAGCCGGATGCAGGGCTTGATCCCAGGACCTTGGGATCATGACCTGAGCTGAAGGTATAGGCTTTAACCCACCGAACCACCCAGGCGCCCCTCTCCTGGGAAATTTTCATTTTTACCTTCCAATGTTGAATCCAAAATGAAAAATGAAATAAAACTTAACTTTTGTACTCAAAACTGGGTCCTTAAAAAGTAAATAAGATTTGTTCTTTTACCTCATAAAATATTAGATATAGCTCAACTTGGTATGTTAGTTTGATTAGTTGCATAAGAAAAAGTCCTATCAAAAGATCCTTCCATAGATTAAAGCTGAATAGGGAAAATATTATGAATATCAATTATTTCAGTTCTATGTTGTATACAGAGTTCCTAGAGATTTGTCAGCACCCTTATTGTCTACTATGTTTCTTTTTTTAAAAAAGATTGATATTTATTCATTCATTCATTTATTTGATAGAGAGCTAGAGAGCACAAGCAGGGGGAGAGGGAAAAGCAGGCTCCCCGCTGAGCAGGAAGCCTGGGAGCCTGGGATCATGACCTCAGCCAAAGGCAGCCACTTAACTGCTTAACAGACTGAGCCACCCAAGTGCCCCTATTATTTCTCTAATTGTCCTACTGGTGCTTTCCCTGATGATATCAGGGAACAAGCTGCAGCTCGCCATCAGCCCCATGGACCTCCTACTGAAAAAAAGGTCACTGAATTCAGCGCCTGAGCTCATCTATGCCGGTCTTCCTCGCTGGCATTCTCGAGTACCTGACAGCCAACATCCTGGAGCTGGTGGGCCAGGAGGCCCGCAACAACCACAAGATGTGCATCACCCCAGAGCACGTGCAGAGGGCCCTGGGCAACAACCAGCACCCGAGCCACCTCTCTGAGGATAACACCTGCTCCCAGGTGGAAGTCCAGCAGAGACAAAATTAAAACTGTTACTTACGTCCAAAGTTTATTTGATGCTATACTATACTCCTGCCAGGACCTCTGGCTATTATTAAAGTCCCTAGTCATTGTAAGTCTGACTCTCTGGAAGCCAAAGGAAGCCACCTTGCTGATGTCTCTGGAAAAATGCCACTTTTATGGGATCCAAAGACCAAACCTCTGTCATGGTCCAGAAAACTGCTTCCCGTAGTGACAACCCAAGAGAATTAGCTAGGGTAATACAACAATTGGCCCCTGAAAAGGAAAAACAAAATTGGAAATCTAAAGACTGTTGGTATCATGAAGAACAGAAATGGTCTGGACCCAGTAACAAACTAGTCCTGCCAGAGAATTTAAAACTTTCATATTAACTACCATATACAAATTAAATCATTGATTAACTGATAAAATAACATTCATGAATCAATATTTGTGGGGAAATGCTGACAAGGCCGCAAAAAGCACTTATCTTCCTTGCTCTATATGTCCTAAATTTAACTCAAGGGAAACCTACTATCCCAGGTATTTTACTTTGCCCCGTGGACCACTCATATTTGGCAAATGGACTTCATACAATTGCTCCCATCTACTGGACAGAAGTACATTCTGGTAATGGTTTGCATGTTTTCAGATTGGACCGAAGCTGTCCCATGCAGCTAGGCAACTGCTTCTTCTGTACCTAATTTCCTACTAGAAAAGGTTATCTCCACTTGGGGATTGCTCTTTGATCTTCACAGTGATCGGGGAGCCCACTGCAGGGGTCAAATAGTTGGGCAAGTCTCTGCTGCCTGGCCAGTTGGGCAGCTGTGCATTACCATCCTCAGGACTGGTCAAACGTACAAATGGAATTACTAAACTCAATTAGCTAAATCAGTTGAAATCTTCCACATACCCTTGCCAAAAGCATTACCACTGGTTCTTCAAAGCCTTAGATCTACTCTCCTCAGGATACATAAACTCTTGGCTTTTGAAATAATTACAGAATGGCCAATGCGCTCAGCCCCCACTGACCCACAACTAATAAGGGGGAGGGGGAGAGGTACTTCAGTTTTGCAAAGGCCTGGTCAAGTCCAGAGGAAATAGCCACACTCGGGTAGAACAATCTTTCCACAATGAGCTCCTGAGAAACCAAGACATCAAACATCACACCTTACAGTCAGGACATTTCAACTATTTGAAAAGACATCTCTGAACAGACTCCCTTCGACCTCACTGGAAAGGCCCCTACCAGGTGTGATTAACTAAACTCTGAGCAGCCAAACTTCAAGGAATAGATTCCTGGATTCAAGTGTCTCATTTGAAAAAACAGCCCCCAAATCTGAATGGACTGGCACACCTTCTGGTGACCGAACAATGAAAATCTTTAGGAACTAAAGCAGATGACATCAGAAGTAGACAGCGTACCCAAGGTGTATGGACCAGGCCTATATTAAGTTCTTTTTCCTCTTCTCACTCTGTGTTTAATCTTGTCATTCAGGCCTTAAATTGTTTCTTCCCTAGTTTTCCCACTATCTTTTACTTTAGCTTTGACACATCCTTTTAGCTCTACTTTACTAAAACTCTCTGGTTCTGCTAAAACTTACTGATTTCTGGATTTGTGCTAGAGTAAATAATACTCATGATGATGAATCTAAATTGGTGGCCTGGCCACTATCTTTAGAGGGATGGCAAAATCTACCTGGCAAAGGTATAGGATCTTCCTTTGGTTCCTTTGAAACCACACATCTTCCCTCCTGGAAAACTGGCACAAAATATTATGGTTTTTCTGTTGGGTCCCTCCCCCCCCCCATCACCCCCTGCACACACACACTCATAAAGCAATACTCTCACTTAGGGCTGGACTCTTACCCAAAAATCTTTCTTTAAAAAAAAAATGATGGAAATAGCAAAACTCTAGGGTATCTGCCAGTAAATATTTGTAACTATACTGTTTTATATGACCTAAGTGAACATGAATTCACTCCCTGTTGGAATCCAGAAGGCTCTATTCCCTATGGCAGGGCAATAGGAATGCAATAAGATTGGAAAACGGGAAGTGAATGTGCTCCCATTCAATGGTACTTCATTGGGGACTGACCAAATATCTGGTAAAGATGGAAACTTAGTTCAACTTACTTTTTTCCTAGAGATCTCCCAGACCTCAACCAAAATCTTACTTATAGTAGATCAGCTCATTTGTTACTTCAGATCCATAGAAATTTAAAGTGCTCACATAATCATTCCCATAATGCTAGTAAAACAGATAATCATGCACTTTGTATAATAATGATTACATTTCTTTTTTTTTCTTAAAGATTTTATTTATTTATTTGACACAGAGAGAGAGATCACAAGTAGGCAGAGAGGCAAGCAGAGAGGGAAGCAGGCTCCCCGCTGAGCAGAGAGCCTGATGCGGGGACTCGATCCCAGGAGCCTGAGATCATGACCTGAGCCGTAGGCAGAGGCTTTAACCCACTGAGCCACCCAGAAGCCCCATAATGATTACATTTCTGATTATGGGATCTTTTCTTTCATTCCAGGGGAAAGAATGTGGGCAAAAGGACCCAATTATGCCTTATCCTTAGAAGACAGTGGGTACTTATTTTTATAGAAGAAACATATTTTTCTGTACTGTAAACAAACTTTATAGTAGAAGAAACATTCTACACTATCCCACAATTGAAAGGGATGTGGAGGGATTGTTGCCTTACACTTGATACCGAAATTAGAAAAATCCTTCCCTCTTCTGCTTTCATACCTAATATAGGGTCTTTCTCCTACTAACTTAAAAGGATACATCGGAACTGGGAAGGTTATAATTATGGCTGGATACCTACATATAACCCTATAGGGAACAGAAAAAGTTTGGGGCACACTTTCACCAGAGCCTTTCTTCCTTGAAGTAGCAAAAGTTAAACAAAAAAACAAAACAAAACAAAACAATTTCACAATCTCTCTATTGTCATGTCCGCCACTTTCAGTGCTTCTGTCCAAGGCTTTGCATATCAACGGACCCAAACTGATAGCCTTGCAGAAGTAGTTCTACAAAACTGCAGGGCCCTAAATCTCACTGCCCAGCAGGGGCAACCTGTGTCCTACTTGGAGAAGAGGAGGGAAACTGATTGAGGAGTGCATTTCAATCACTAGCTATCACTGGGCTTTTCGTCCTCAGTTTATCTTTTTAATTAAATTTCTACTGTTTTTGTATTAATAAGCAAATGTCTTCTCCCCAAATGTATGTATAAAATAAAATTCTTTTCCTTTAACTCAAATAATCATGGAAACTAAACCATCCACCTTAAAGGGACATACCTGAGATTATTCATTTTTCAATCCTCTTATTGTTCAAAGGAGGCCATTGACATTCGAGGGTGGGGTCCTCCTCAGCTCTGTGAGGAAAGAGGACTGAGGATGGACCTCTGATACACGGGAAAAGACACCTGAGGAAAACCTTCCTCG
>CM053612.1:75320089-75346426 GCA_028646535.1 Procyon lotor
CCCCCCTGCCTGCCTCTCTGCCTACTTGTGATCTGTCAAATAAATAAATAAAATCTTAAAAAAAATTAATAGGTACGCCTAAAGGACATAACTGATCAGCAATGTTTTCTGTGAAGGATGTTGATCAAAAGGGGGAAATGTGAAAGAACTTCAATCTAAAATAGACCCAGAGGATATGAAATGGAAAATCTCACGCCTGTGCCCTAAGGAAAACAAAACGTAAGGATGAGAGACTGCTTTCCTGTATCTCATTTACAATAAAACTGGTAATATTGGAATTTCCTTAATGATAGGGAGGTAAACAGGTGTTGCTTCATATTAACCTTGGAAAGCTTTGCTTATGGTTTCCCAGAGGCATGAACAAGAAATGACCCAGGTCGCCTGGTCTTGCAAAATGAGCTTTGTTTGTAAGACTGGACTGGTTTTGTCTGCTTGGGGAATTTTTAAGGCTGGTCTCTACTTGTTTCCAACAGATTCCAACTGAACTCTCCCCTCTTTGCAATCTCCGCCCAGAAAGACGGCCTACCTGCAACCTTCAGCGGACTTGCCTGCAGCTTGCTATATTTGGGGGTCCCAAATTACAATTCCTCTGCTACTCCCAAATGAACTCATCTCTTTTTAGGATTTTGACCTCGACTCT
Organism: Procyon lotor; assembly: GCA_028646535.1. Lineage (NCBI taxonomy): Eukaryota > Metazoa > Chordata > Mammalia > Carnivora > Procyonidae > Procyon > Procyon lotor. The sequence goes on from CM053612.1 coordinate 75,320,730, forward strand.
TCATTTAGGTCAACAAAGACAGTCTTCATTTGCAAAAAATTGAGGGAAAAGATTGGATCAACTGGCCAAAATCAAATAGGCTATCACCACTTCTAGTCTCTTGCTATGTCCCTGTCACAAGGAAAAAACAAGAAATGGGCAAAGGCTAGAGTGGCATGTAGAGGACCCACCTTGGTCAATGCCCGTTCAGTTATAAGTCCTTAGAGAACAAGGATGCTGCTACATTTACTGAGTACCTACTGTCTGCCTGGGGCTATGGGAGGCATTTCACATAAATGTTAGTGGACCGAGGTTCAAGACCTCAACTTACGGTCCTGACATATCTTAAGAATCATAGTCACTCTGAGGTAACCTGAATGAGCTCTGCCATGCAAATTCCCTGTGACCCTGCCATAAATTAAGCCATTTTCCAGTGAGCCTAGATGGTAAAATCTAGCCTAGGCAGAAAGAACACTGAGGGAAGTAAAATTAATTAAGAGTGATTTTTTTTTTCCAATTTCAGTGTTACCTTAAATATGTATTTTCTTCAACTTAAGGCTTCTAACTCATTTTTGCTTATCTATATAGTAAAATTTACCAGGATATGTGGTTTTCATTTACCTATAACACTTGGAAGAAGTTATTTCTTCTCCTCATATCAAGGTTTTTCACTTGTGTCTTAGGCATGTGGAGGTGTTTTGGTTTTGGTTTTTTTTTTTTTTTTTTTAAAGATTTTATTTATTTGACAGCGAGAAACACAGCAAGAGAGGGATCACAGGCAGAGGGAATGGCAGCGGGAGAAGCAGGCTTCCTGCTGAGCAGAGAGCCCGATGTGGGGCTCGATCCCAGGACGCTGGGATCTGACCTGGGCCGAAGGCAGACGCGTACCGACTGCGCCACCCGGGCGCCCCTGGTTTTGGTTTTTTAAATCTGGCTGAAGTAAAACCTGCCCTCAATTTGATGATGTGAGAACAGTCTAAAGGTTAGACAACTGTGTTCATTTAAAAGTTGAGCTACTTATTAGAACTTCAAGAAGATAGGAGAATGCTCTTGATTCCATCATTCATCACAAAGAACTCATTACAACCAAGGGTCTCAGCTGGTTTAGAACTACCACCGAATGATGGAGGCTTCTGACAGGTGTATCTTCAGCCAACCGCAAGATGTTTTTTCCAAAATGGTCACAGTGAGGAATTTCTAGAACTCCACCATTCCCCATTAAGAGTCAGAGTTCCTCCCCTCCCCTTCCCTTGAACCTTGATGGGATTTTTGACTGCTTCAACAAAGAAAACACAGCAGAAATAATGTCACGTGACTTCTGAGGCTGGTTCACAAAAGGTGACACTCTTCCACCTGCCCTTTTTCACTGCCGGGACACTACCCTTGAAAGCAGCCGCCATGCTGGGAGGAAGCCCAAACTATCCCACACAGAGAGAGGAAATGGAGAAGATCGGAGGCCCTCAGCAACAGCTCGCATCGGCCATGAGCAATGTGAGGGACGGAGCCTTCAGTGGATTCTGGCCCCCTATCTTTGAGCCACTGCGGCTGATGTACAGCGAAGCGCAGGTGAACCCTTCTGGGCTGCCCTGCACAAACTGCAGATTCATAAAGCAAAATAAACACTTATTATTTTAACTAAGCTTTCAGTGTAGTAACTGAAACACAGACTCCGAATGGAAGGCCCATATGAATGAATTTCACATGAAATAAAAGAAACTTGACGTCTGACTCCCTACTTTGACCCCGGAATGGAGGCAGAAATGAAAAATATACATACATCTTCCGATAGTGACGTCCTGCTGCAGGGCGCTTATGTACAGCTGCAGAGTCAGCTGGGGGGCTGAGCCCAGGAAGGCCTGGATCACCGACGCGCGGCTGAATGCAGACCGGTGCGTGAAGAGCTTGCCCTCTGCCTGGCCCACCTCCTTCTCAACTTCTTCTGAGAAGCCATTTTTTGGCATCTGTCGCTTCTTGGTGATGCTGACATAAGGCTCTTCGATGTGGCCTGATTGACAATAGATGCAGAAGACTTCAAAACACCTGCAAACAAATCAGCAAGTCAGGATAATCAGAGACAGACAGGATTCCGTCTTCTCTCAGTTACCCTACTTACACTTATGAGCCCGATTCTCAAAGCTTTGACTTGGCTACTCTGGACTACAGCCCCATCTCTCCAATCATCCTCTCCGAGGAGTTGTGAGCATGAAGTGAGTCCTCTTGCGGCCCTCTAGCAGGTCAACTAGAAATGAGTGTGAACCTAATTGAGAGATGACACCAAAGGCCACAGAGGCAAGGAAACCAAATAGGGAATGGGAAGGGGTTCGGGGCCCAGAGTCAGAGAGGAATGTTCAGTTTCCCCTCATGACACTTACCAGCTGTGCGGCCCTAGGTAAGTCATTTAACCCTTGAACCCTTTCCCTCAGTTATAAAGCAGAGATAACACCTACTTTGCCACACTGTTAGGGCAATAATACAGCATATGGGTGTGTACGTTTGTGTGTGTATTGATACATGTAGGCATATATATTTTCCCCCCCACATCCAGCAGATGCCCCATATCACCTCAGTTAAAGCAGCAGCTACGGTTGGGAGAGCCCCTAGCACAGAGCAGCTTGCCATCTAGCACTCCCCTAAAAGACCACAATATACTAACTAGCTCTCTGCTCTCATAAACCCTTACAGGACATGACTATAGTCAATCCTGTCTAGAGGTCTGTCGGCTATGTCTTACTTATGGAATAAGCTTGCCCCAGGTATGGAGACTTAACCAGTCACCTTTCTAGAATAACAGAGTACCTGACTTTTAAACTTAGATTTTCCTCTCTAGGTAATAATATGGATACCAAAGGGAGGAAGAGTACTGATGTGCGTGATTTACTTTGAAGTGCACACACACACACACATGGATTGATGGGTCAATGGAGGGATGGAAAGAAGTGTGAAACAAAATGTTGGGGCGCCTGGGTGGCTCAGTGGGTTAAAGCCTCTGCCTTCGGCTCAGGTCATGATCCCAGGGTCCTGGGATTGAGCCCCGCATCGGGCTCTCTGCTCAGAGGGGAGCCTGCTTCCTCCTCTCTCTCTGCCTGCCTCTCTGCCTACTTGTGATCTCTCTGTGTCAAATAAATAAATAAATCTTAAAAAAAAAAAAAAAAAAAGAAAATGTTAAGTGTAGAATCTAGGTGATGAGTACTTGGGTGTTCATTATACAATTCTTTCAAGTTGTCTTCTGTATGTTTGAAAAGCTTCATAATAAAATGTTGGGAGAAAATGGGTTTTTCTTAGAAATAAGAAAAACGCTCCTGGCCTTAGGTTTAAAAATTGTTAAAGGATGTTTTTTCTCCCAACATGCATTTTTATAACAACCTTATAATGCTGCCAGAAGGTTTTATGGCTTCATCTATTTTATTGAAAGTTGTTAACTTTGTACTCTCACCTGAGGCAACTATGGCAACAAGAATACATTTATAATTTTAAATAATAAAACTTGATGTAAGAAATGAAATGCAGGGGCACCTGGGTGGCTCAGTGGTTAAGCCTCTGCCTTCAGCTCAGGTCATGATCTCAGGGTCCTGGGATCGAGCCCCACATCATACTCTCCGCTCAGCAGAGACCTGCTTCCCCCCTCCCTCTGCCTGCCTTTCTGCCTACTTGTGATCTTTCTCTCTGTCAAGTAAACAAATAAAATCTTAAAAAAAAAAAAAAAAGAAAGAAAGGAAATGCAAAAGCCTCTCTGATGAGTACAAAGTGGATGTATTTTGTGACTGCTGTCTTTGTTCATTTCTTCCTGGGAAGAAGAAGGTACATGGCAGTGTATGTGTGTATGTAAGAGAAAGAGAGATAAGGTAGGAGAGACAGGTTTGTCTGGTACATTTTGTTCAATGGGGGTCAAAGACACTTTGATATAGTACATAAAAACACGTACAAGAGCCGGGGCCAATCTATGCAACTGAAAATAATGAAGTACAGGTTACGAGTTCAAGTCCTGCTAATCCAACTGAATTTTCTGAGAAAAAACTCAAATCTACAAGAACTATTTGAGGCCTAGCAAACTCACGAGACAAGGACTACAAGACAGAATAAATTGACCATCATCCTAATTCTCAAATATGTGATGAATGCAGATGGACTTTGCCGGTGCTGTGGGAAATGCAGACAGCTGGGGTACACCTGCCTCATTCAGAGGTGCTTAGAATCCAAACGGAAAAGGGTATAAATACACAATGAAGATACTAATGAACACAATTAATATTTATATAGCACTTACGGTTTACAAAATATTTCTCCTACATTAACTCAGAAAACCTACTGCAAGAATTTGAATCATAGCATTATTTGCAATAGCAAAATTCTGGGGATACTCTAAGGGTCCCAAAATAAAACAATAATTAAATAAATCATAATATATATAGTCAATGAAGTATTACCCAGTCCTTAAAATTGATGGTATAGACATACATCTACTAACATATAAAAATGTTTACCATATTGGTAAGTGAAAGGAATAAATTATAATAGAATACATATAGAAAATTCCATTTTTTGTAAAAAAAAAAAAAAAAAAAGTCACACATATAAAAACATATAAATCACACATACATATAAACACTGGAGTGCTTGACTTGAATCGTATTGACCGAAGAGACTGTTAAAATAGTTAGGAATCATGAGCCAGTTGTTAAAAAACTGGTAGCTTGAAATAGGCCATGATGGGAATATTTACATCACAGAAACCAGCAAACTGCAATTCAGGGCTTTTTCCTCCAAAAGATAGTTCACCAGCTTACTGCTATAAAAATATGAGTAAGGATATATAACAAAATGTTAAAAATTCTTTTTAGGCAGTCAAATTTTTTAATTGTGTATATCTGTTTTCTGCTCTTCTGTCCTTTCAACAACAAGTATGTTTTACCTGAATAATAAAATCAAGCTTAGAATTTTTAAAGATTTTTTTTTTTTTTTTTATTTGTCAGAGAGTAACACAGCGAGAGAGGGAACACAAGCAGAGGGAATGGTAGCAGGAGAAGCAGGCTTCCTGCAGAGCAGAGAGCCCGATGTGGGGCTCGATCCCAGGCCCCTGGGATCTGACCTGGGCCGAAGGCAGACGCTTAACGACTGAGCCACCCAGGCGCCCCAAGCTTAGAATTTTTAAAGACTAAACAAACTACCAAATACCAGCACATGCTAAGAGGTGAATGAATGAAAATAAAGGTTCAGAGGAGAAAGGCAGTCTCTTGATGCTGAGGAGGGTGCTGTATTAAACAGTAAGCTTGTACTGAACTGTTGACAAACTGAAACTTCAAGATCTACCAATAGGGATTATAGAAGGTTCCAGAATGGCTAACGACAGAGGTGGCCCTAAAGCCCAAGTGGCCATCCTTTCAATCCGCTGTTTTTCCCAATTATTAAATTTATTTCAGCACAGAGTTTTACATATAGTAGGTGTTTAATAAATGTGTTTCTGGTCCTAAGACTTCCCCTACTTGAAACTACTGGTTAAGAAAACTGATAAGAAACAAACTACCATTCTTCTTGGAATTCTGCAAGACTCATCCAATTACTCCAAATGTGGGTTTTTATCCTTCCTTTCTTCTACTTTTTTTTTTTTTTTGAGATATCATATAAATATAGCTATAAGTTAAATATTTTCATCAAAATCATTCAAGGCTGTTTTTCAGTATCATGTGGACCGAGAGGTGGCAACCATTTTCTATAAAGGATTTACAAAGAGTAAATACTTTAGACTTTGAGGTCACAGTCTGTATCCCAACGACTCAACTCTACCACTGCAGTGCAAAAGTAGCCATATACACCACATTAAACAAATGAGCATGGCTGTGTTCCAATAAAACTGCATTCACAAAAACAGGTAGTGGGGGGATTTGGCCTGTGAGGCATAGTCTGCCAACCCATAATGAAGATAATCAGCAGGCTGATCCATTTTTTTCACTTCACCCCATTTCCAAGCATCATAGGGAAAGCCGTTTATTCCTTAGCCAAAACCATACTTGTTGGTGTCTCCACAAATAACCTGTGGTACCAGAGACCCTTTAAAGCAGTTAATAAAAACACGTTTCCAAAAGAAATTCTATGATTTCCAACACACCATGTTGTCTTCATGTGACACACACGCTCAATGAGGCTACACAAGAATCAAGCTGGTTACATAGAAAGCACCACGTGACCTTTGAAAAGCCACTCGCATAATCTCCAAGAGCCTCAATTTCTCAAATGTAACAAAAAAGAAAATGACAGGTCTCAGGGTTTTAGAGTGGATGGAATTAAATACTGTACTTAAAAGCACTTTGCAGGGGCACCTGGGTGGCTCAGTCGTTAAGCGTCTGCCTTTGGCCCAGGTCAGATCCCAGGGTCCTGGGATCGAGCCCCGCATCGGGCTCCCTGCTCTGTGGGAAGCCTGCTTCTCCCGCTACCATCCCCTCTGCTCGTGTTCCCTCTCTCGTTGTGTTTCTCTCTGTCAAATAAATAAAATCTTTAAAAAAAAAAAAAAGCACTTTGCAAACAACAAAAAAAAGCTCTTCAAATATAGGCCATTATTATATTAAAATCTTTTGATAGTATACAAAGAAGTACTATGATGAATCATGTTGCAATGTTCTGTAAAAAATTACTAGAATTTCTTAGCTTTCATTTTTATAAACCCAGATTTACCTCATTATACTAGTAAATAAAAAGAGGAAAATTCCTTGACCTTGAAACTCATTTATATTTATTATTCTCCCAATTTAAAAAATTAACATAATTGGTTTGTTTGGTTTTTTTGACAGAGAGAAAGAGATCACAAGTAGGCAAAGAGGCAGGCAGAGAGGGGGAAGCAGGCTCCCCACTGAGCAGAGAGCCCTATGCAGGGCTCAATCCTAGGACCGTGAGATCATGACCTGAGCTGAAGGCAGAGGCTTTAACCCACTGAGCCACCCAGGTGCCCCTAAAAAGTTACATAATTGTAAAAGGATGATAAACAGATTTTGTTGTTGTTAAGTGTTTTCCCCCTCTGGTTTTCCAGAATATCCATTATCATTCACAATAAGATCATCCTTAAAATAAAAAAAAAAAAAATTCAAAATACTATTCAATGATCATATGATTTAAACCGAGCCTTAATAAGGAAACAACCACACAAACTGCAACTACAGTTTTAAATATAAGACTGATAAATGAAATATGGTGCTCTCTCAGTGCTTCCCTAAAGGAAAGAAGGAGCAGGGCCTAGATTTTAGTATTTAGACCTTAATTAACAGTGTAATGCAGTAGAGTTTAACTGAGTGAATTCAAACACATGAGTTTGGCTAAAAAGAACATGAGTTTGGCTAGTTAGTACCCAACCAAAAATAAATTGAGTGAAATTTTCCAAAAACAATTTCAAACTATTAGTAAGTCAAATCAGTAGAGAGGAAAGAAACAGACCGTGACTCTCCTTTGGGGGAAACAGTTTTGATCTTGAAGTAAAGCTGATCTTAGAGTTAAAATAGAATCAAACTGTCAGCAGGGAAAACTTCCAATAAGATATTAAGTCCTGAGAATATACAACAGCAAATTGCTTTTCTCTTAATCTGGAAGTTAAGAGGTTTGGACCCACATTTTGTGTACCTCAGCTCTAAGATGATGGGTCCAAAATCTCCTTGAAATAAATCAGCTGCATTAGAATGAGAGCGTCCTTGTTGACAGAAGGGGGTGGTTCGGTGCTTTATTTTTTATGTCTTATTCTGTTTTTTCCCCAAGAAGACAATGACCCATTCAGAATTTTTTTATTGTATTGAAACTTTTATATAGCTTGAGAAGTTCTCTTCAAAGTACCCAACTTTTTTTAAACCAAGTTAAAATATTTTTACCATAAAAACTGAAAAATGGGGTGCCTGGGTGGCTCAGTGGGTTAAAGCCTCTGTCTTCGGCTCAGGTCATGATCTCAGGGTCGTGGGATCGAGCCCCGCATCGGAGCCTGCTTCCCCCCTCTCTCTGCCTACTTGTGATCTCTCTCCTCTCTGTCAAATAAATAAATAGGGGCGCCTGGGTGGCTCAGTGGGTTAAAGCCTCTGCCTTAGGCTCGGGTCATGATCTCGGGGTCCTGGAATGAGCCCCACATCAGGTTCTCTGCTCAGCGGGGAGCCTGCTTCCCCCTCTCTCTGCCTGCCTCTCTGCCCACTTGTGATCTCTCTCTGTCAAATAAATAAATAAAATATTTAAAATAAAATCTTTAAAAAAACAAACTGAAAAATGTAGAGTAGTATATAATAAGGGAAAAAATGATACACTTTTCTGTATTTTCCAGGAGATAATTAAAAGCACCTGTAACTCCATCATCCAGAAATTACCACCCTCTACAACTTAGTATGTTTCCTTGAGCTCAGGTTTATATGTGCCATCCTATTTTTATACATATCATGTCATTAGCTTTGTCTTGGGTCACTCTTAGAATTTAGAAAGATTTTAAATGGCAGTAATGATAGAGATCACTCACCTGGATAGCTATTTAGGTCATTTGTTTAGATTTTGCAAAGATGACCAAACTTTCTTAACTTAAGATGGGACTATTGGTAAAATGGACTCCACACTCTTTTGCTTTCTTTCAGAGAATAGGGAACATAATTAACCAAACCCAATTTCTTTTTTTTTTTTTTTTTTTTTAACCAAACTCAGTTTCTAAGAAGCTTTGTGAACATGGTCTGGGGTGTCCTTTTCCTCATCTATAAAATGGGAACAGCGACATCTACTCCATGGTGAGGATTCAGCGTACTGAGGGATCTTAGCACCTACCAAACCATCTAGCTAGCACAAGCAGCACTGAGAAATATCAGTTCCCCCTGATCTGTCCTTTTATTTAAACATCGTAAGCAATGAGTTTTTTCACAGATGAGGTTAATAAATGATGAGTGCCTTGCCCAAAGTCAGATCCCGTTGATTTTACCGAGCGGGATTACAATCAGGATGCTGTCGCCTAATTGGCCAGAGAGGACTAACTCCTCAATAAATAGCTCCAAGTTGCACGACTTTGAAAATTCCTCTCTTTCTCTCTTTTTTTTCCCTCTTAACTCTTCCCTTGCTCTCAGATGTCAGCAGCAACGCCTTAGTTCTGCTGGCGTACCTGTTTCTGTTCCTTTCTAGGATTCTGTGGCTTCTGGAGGCTGGGAGACTTGTTCACCCAGTTTGCCCTGACTGTGTGTGAGCTGCAGGTCAGTATTCGGAGTATCGGCCGGGATGGCTATATTTAATGTGAAGTGCAAAGTTTTGTAATAGGGCTCTCTAAAATCTATCTTGCTACTGGACTTTTTTGCCTCCCTCTGTGTTGGGGCAGGGGAGATACTGACTGGCAGGGAAAGATTCCTGGCTAGCTGAATCCTCCCACAGCTGAGCTCTAGCCTTTCTATCTCTTCCAATTCATCTGTGGCCTGTGTCTACATTCAGCATTATAAATTGCTTTCTAATACAGATAAGAATCCTTTGTTTTGCTTTTCCTACAGGGTTGAAAGCTGTCAGAACAACACATTTTAAACTCTCTTCAGGGTCCTTAGATAAGCCAGTCTACTTCATTACCTCGCATTCTACTTGCTTTGCGTTAACAGAAATTAATTTCCAGAAATGTCACCAATGGCTTTTTTCTTAATGCATGAAAGCTTGTGTCTTCAAGGCACACTGTGTTCCAGCTTCGATGACTATGTTTGTGAGTTAGGCAGGGCTGAAAGGCATTTCCACAACCCTGTTTCCACACCAAGAGAATGATATCGTGGATTTCTAGAGCTCTGCGTAAGAATTAAATAAATTAGTATTTGTAAAGCGCTCAGAACAGGGCCTGGCACACAGGAAACTCCACGTGTTTGATAAATTAAAGCAGCTGTACACGCTTTTGCTCTAAAGGCGATTTAGCCCACACACTTCGCCAGGGTTTGTCACGACACAAGCCAATCCTGCCAGAGCCCACCTGACCCCAGAGAAGTCTTGTGTTTTCTGAGGTCGAACTAAGCAACTACCGTTTCTGTCGGTCAAGTTCAGTTGAATATTGGCAATTTCATACGCGAGAACCTCAGAGGAAGGCGGTCCGCCCCGCTTCATTCCCACTCTTCCCGGATTCTGCCGCATTCGCGCGACTGGAACGGTGGGGCCCGAGGAGCAGGGCTGGGCCGGCCCGGGCCCGGCACCCAGTCCAGCCACCCGCCCCTCCCGGAAGGCCGCCCCGCTCGGCCAGGGCGGGGGCGAGGGGACCCCGGGGCCCGCACGCACCTGAAGAGCGGCCCGAGTTGCAGCAGGTGCAGCAGCAGCACGAGCGGCCGGTCGCGGCTGAAGTCGCGGTGCACGAAGAGGAGCGTGAGCTGCACGAGCGCGCAGGGCAGCAGCGAGAAAAGCAGCGTCAGCGCCTGCCACATGCCGTCCCCGCCCGAGCGGTAGGTGCTGCTCAGGTACAGCGCCGCCGTCGTCTCGGCCACGAACAGGAACACGGACGCCAGCACGGAGCCCGGGAATTTCATCTCCGCGCGTCAGCGGCGCGCACCGGCGGCAGACTGGGTAGCGGCGGCGGCTGCCCGGGGGGGCTCCCGGCATGCCCGGCCCCGACTGCTCCCGCGCCCAGCGCCGCCCGCCGAGGGCACCGGGCCGGCCCAGAGGCCGAGGCGCTGGAGCTGGGCCTGGGGGCGACCGGCCGGGCTGGGGTGGGGCGGGGAGCGCGGCCGTGCCGAGACACGCCCACGCGCACCGTGCGCCGCCCGCGCGCCACACTGCCCGCTGCGTCTGTGCGGCGACGGTCCTCAGGCGGGCCGCGAACCTGCGTCCTGCGACTGCTCGCGCCGCAGCCCCAACGGCTGCGGCGGGCCCTACTGGCCCCGCGCTCAGCCTCTGGGTCCTAGAGCCCTCGGGCGGCGCTCCCGTTCACATCCTTTCGAAAAACTGCCACCGATGGGGCCCAGAATCCAGGTCTGGACGCCTTTCCATCCCAGTCTCTGTTTTCTGGGCCTAGGGAACGCCTAATTCCTCACAGGACCAGCGTTTCCGGTCATTTAAAAATAACCAGACCACACAGATGCTTTTCAAAGTACAAGTGTAAAGTCCTGTAGCCAGGATTTACCGTTTCAGTGGGTCGCGTAAGCGTGCCCTTCAGTCTTCCAGATACGGTGGTCTAAAACGTTGTTTGCAGTGGTTAAAGAGCATCAGAGATAATCCTTAGGAGCCAACGCCTTCTCTCCCAGAAAAACTGCCTACATAATCTATTCCTCCGTAACTGTGACTAACTCGCACAGAGGGAAGACCAGGACCTAATAAGGAAACGGTTTTCTAGCCCAAGCCATACCTCTGCTTGCTAGTGTGTGCTGGTCCCAGAGCTAACTCCTTTTCACTCATTGAGCTTGTGACAGCCTTGTGAACATCAGGATGGGCTCAGCCCAACCCCTTGTCCCTCAGAGTTTGAGCAAGTCACTAAATCTCCCTAAAACTCTGGTCCTAACCTGTTCCATAGGGGATTAGACCTTAATAATTACAAGGTCCCTTTCCCTGCTGAAATTAGGTGAGTCCATCAATCATAAGGCATATCTGTCATTTTTCTATTTAGGAAAATGATGTCTACACAAATAGAATATGAAGATTCAGAAGAAATCAAGACAAAAATTATAGAGGGAGAGAACATGAAGGGCTGTTTTTCTTCATTCTTGTGTGGCATGGGAAAATCTACTTACAAGGGTTAAGGGGAGGATACAGCCGACAGCTGAGAGGTAGCAGGTCCATTCTCTGAAAGGATTACTAATATCTATTTATAGAACCCAGCAGGCCACCATGTCCTGGATCAAGATACACACACCGTCACAAATACAGAATAGGCAGCAACACTCCACAGAATATTTGGGTAATATTTTATTTGACACCGTATTAAGCTTTAAAGGACAAATTAATTTGTAGCTTAGAATTATTAATTAGAGCGCACTCAATATTTAGCATTGGATTTTAATTTAAGGCAAAGGATTATCACAGGTTTCATATTATTAAGTAGACTACATAAATATGGGGAAGGATAAGCCAATAAATAACATTGCTTTAAACACTATAGAGTCGAGTTTATGATGAATTATTCTCTACAGTACAAAACTAATACAGAAAACACATTTGGAAAGATCACAGTGCTTAGAACATTGTAACAGCAGTTTTTAAAACAGTAAGGTGCATCTCTAAGCTTCTGACTCAATCTTGCTTCTAAAGAGATTTCATTATTCCATGCAGTAGCTGTGAGAAACTCCCTCCACACGAAGGGGAGGCAAGATCAACTGACTCTAGCACTTCCCCCTCCAGGAACAACCAATAGCAAAAGCTAAAATCTGATGAGCGTTTACAAGTTGATCCTTCTCAGTGTGCATGCCAGCTAACTTGCCCCAGTGACCGTGTCTTTATGTATTATCGTTTACCATTTTGTCCTTGAGAATAATGTATACATTCAAGCCTATAATTGCTCTTTCCCTGTAATACCTAAATGCACTTTGACTAAAGATCACTTTAATGTCACATATTGCATTATACTTTCTTCCTAGGACTGAAATACCCATTTTTTAAAATATTATGTACATAATAATAGACTTATAGAAAGTGGTTTTTTGGTATAATAATATGTAACATACCAGAATACTTGAGAATTTGGTTTCGTTATAAAATACAGTACTACAACATTTTGTGATATAGTAAAATATCTGGCAGAATGTTCTGCTCTAAATTTAGACTTAACTGCTAACAATACGTCTTTGAACGCTCCTCAAAGTACCCCTAGAGAAATATAATTAGCAAGAGATCGTAGAACCTGTTTTTGGCAAAAAGGCATTTTTTGAAGAAGCCTCTCATTTTGTGTGCAAGATTTTCAGAATTTTAGTTATATGCAACAGATAACTGGTGTTCGATTTAATGTTAATGGAAATTAGGAGTTTAAAGTAATGACAACTAATCTCTATTATTTGGTGTATTTTTTTATAATTTTATGTTAAATTTGCATTTGTGCTGAGGCAAGTGTATTGCAAAGAGTACAATTTTATTAATAATATTAACTTATTGATTAGTTCTTCAAAATTTAATACCACTTTAAATAATAGTATTATTCATTCCTAGATACAATTAGGAATAAGCAGTTATATTCTATTGACATATTGTTCTTTTGTATCCCCTAAAATAATAAGGAATTGCAGTAGTTTACTAGAGAATGTGAAATGTATCATTAGGAGAGTGAGCTTTTTTCTCCACTGATACAATCATATTTCTGTAAGTATTGTGAATTGTGCAAAACATCTTTTTGGTGAAGTAAATTCTATTCACTTGGTAAATGCACATTCCAAAACTAACATGTAGTGCTTGACTATTCCCCATTATATGGCTTTGCAAAGTGTTTCCTTAATAATTGGATTCTACAAAACCCATTTTAAAAATGTTTGTTAATTTAGCGCCATTAAATCCATGAGATTAAAACTCAGACTGCCTTTCCAAGTAGAGCTCCCCCAGATGTTTGAAGTTGGGAAAGCTGTTACCTTTGTAGAGAAGGGGCTGCCCTTCATTATCAGACAGATTCTAAAACCAAACTCTTGCATTTCAAATGTTCCACTCCTAGTCCTGGAGAGTCTATATAAAACCAATGGTATACTTTGCATTTTCAAGAGCGAAGGGATTCTGCTGTTAGTCTTCAGAAGACATTTCTAATATTGAAATACTAAAGTCCTAAAAAACAGAGACAAAACTGATCGTTAAGATCAATCTTCTTATTTGAATACATACACATGATAAGAGTTATTGCAGTCAACTTGGACCAAATTCAGCGACAGAACTTGATAACTGGTGCTTGCCACTTAAGCACAGATAACAAAACAAAACTTACGGGGGCGGCATCAGAGGTCCCACTAAAACAAAGGCAAAAAGATAATTTGCTGAAGATTGACAGCTGTTAAATGTAGTTTATATCGTCTTTAAACTGATTGCTAACACAGCTACTTTACACACTTTACAAAAACGGTACACATTAAAGCATGTAAATCAACACCACACACAAAATACAAAGAGAAAGCAACAGCAGGACGGTATTACTCTACTTAAGAGACTGTATTCTGTGTTTACACATATACACATTCGGATGTTTCTCCCCTGAACTTTCTAGAGAGCTCCTAATTTCTGAAAGCATGAGAGGAAGGTGTGTATTTGGGTACTTTCTGAAGATCTGCATCCACGTGCAAGACATTAAAGCCATCTGCTGGTTTCAATTTACTAGTGGTTCTGGAACAAGGAAATGTATCTTGGCTCTCGGGCTATTCTGAATACAAAACATGAGTAGATAGGCTCCAAGAAGAGTGGAGAAGGAGGGGAAGACACAAAAGTTTTTCTTATGTAGAGACACTTGGGGCAATTTTCAGAATTCTTGTCCCCACAAGTGTAATAAAGAATGACCTCAGGTCTCTGTGAGGACAAAATAATTAATTAATAGGGATTAATACTATGGGACAGAACCATTGTTCTGATATCTTTAATGGGCCGGGGTGTGAGGAGGAGGAGTAAAACTCCACTATAGAAAAAACACATTTTAGAAGTATACCCTAAACATAGCATGTCAGACTAACCATGTTTTTACAGTGACAGCTGGGCGACAGCGACAATCAGGAGGCTGAACCTTACAGACACAACTCAACAACTTCAAACAGGTTTCTTTATCCAAGAGGGTTTTCTCAGAGTCTGTGATACGTTAATACACCATAAAAATCTCCAAAAGGGGGTAAAAGGCCAGAATTTGCCTAACTTATTTAATCACAGAATCTATTTTTCCCCAGGGCAGCTCTTGTTATTAGTGCTCGAAATTTGGGAAACACCGCAGGACTCAAATAACATGCAGTGGTTTGTCTCCATTTCCTCACATAACAACAAAATTAATACATCAGCTGCGGGAAAACCTCATCAGTACTATGAAGCAGCAGTGTATGCCAGCCCTCCGCTCTTTAATACAGTAGCCAGCCCACATGGGGCCTGTGAGCCCTTGAGATGCGGCTGCTCCGATTTGCGACGTGCAGTAAGTGTAAAATACACACAAGCTTTCGAAGACTCAGGACAAAAAAAAGGTAAAATATCTCCTTAATAATTGTATACTGATTACATGCTGAGATGAGACTATTCGGGATACATTGAGTTAAATCAAATACATTATTCAAATTAATTTCATCTTTTTTGCTTTTCCTTTTTAAATGTGGCTACTAGAAAAGTTTAAAATTGCACATGACTCGTGTTTGCGGCTCTATTTGTGAAACTCACATCTGTTGTCTTCTACAGTTGGCTACTAATGGCTCTAACCTGGCAGAAGTTTGTTTTTTTTTTTTAAGATTTTATTTATTTGACAGAGAGAAACACAGTGAGAGAGGGAACACAAGCAGAGGGAATGGTATCGGGAGAAGCAGGCTTCCTGCTGAGCAGAGAGCCCGATGTGGGGCTCGATCCCAGAACCCCGGGATCATGACCTGGGCTGAAGGCAGACGCTTAACGACTGAGCCACCCAGGCGCCCCACCTGGCAGAAGTTTTAATGAAAATGAATATGAATGCTTAGGATAGACAACTAGAAGTGTAACTAGGGCCCTCATTAATTATGTACTAATTTATTAGAGGGCAGTTAACACGCAGTGAAGACCTATTCATTAATCAGTGTATGCTTGCATATACAACTTCACCACTCAGATATATCTAAGAGCTGTTGGGTTTTATATCGTATGTGATACTGACTCTCCCTAAGTCAGTCTCTCTCTCTCTCTCTCTCTCTCACACACACACACACAATTTCATACGGGGGGGGCGGACTAAGAAAAATCAAAGAGCAAACAAACAGGAAGGGCTTGCAAACTTTTCACAGTCCTCCACAGTCAAGCTTCACCTCATGTATCTTTTCTCCTTGTCTCCCTCCTTCTTCTTCCATATTGTGCTGGGAGGAGAAAGGCAAGAAAAGGAAAGCTAGCCTGCTCTTTTCACCATACGACTCACCAACAAACTGCTCCAAACAACAAAAATATGATTTGGTTTTCGTTTTAAATGATTTTTCAAATTCAGTTCAGAGGTGAAAGTAACAGGTGCCCGAAGGCGAACAAAGATGCAGGGATTCCTGCAGATAAGGGACTTTGCCATTTGTGGAAGAGTCTAGGTGAAAATGACAAGGTTCAATATTTGAAGGGAATTTTTTAACATGGTTCCTACCCCTAAAGGCATCATCCATCAGGCCTCTCAATTCATTAGCACTTTCAATTAAAGAAAGAGGGAGAGAGGGCACCCCGCCCCCACCGCCCGGTAGAAGATTTATGGTAATACAGGAGGCCCAGATGCTTAATGTAGCATCAACTTTGGCATTTTTCACAACGGTACAGATTCAATGACGAGGTTTCTTTATGGAGGAGAAGCAGGACAAATGCAGCCGCCATTCTATCCTCCTGCACAGCTGCGCTCGGGGTAAGCTGTCCTGGACCTGTGACCTGACGGCACAATGGGTCCCACTCCCGTTGCGGCTGACCTTGAGGTCAGCCCTTCTGTCCAGAGGGGAGTCCAGCCTTAGGGAGCCTGGAGCTTTTAGCTACAAACCGACCTGGATGGAAGAGATAAGGAGAAATCCTGCCCTCTCAGGCAAAAGGAGGTCACATGATTAAGCACACACAGGAAAAAATAAACATCAGAATGTACTATTTAAAGACCAAAGGGAGGACAAGAAGTTACTGAATGGCCACGGAGGTTGGTGATGGGGGGTGGGAGGGGGGGAATTAGAGGTCCCCGGAAGCAATAAAACTCACAAGATTCGGAGCTCCAGCCAGTTTCCTCGCCCACCCCTGTGGCTGCCTTTCCATTTGCTTTCCTGGCCAAGTTTATACCAAGATAACGCGGCCTTGGCGAATCAGAGGCTGGTCATTTAGCTACTAATTTGGGACAGTGTTGAATAAATAACCCAGATCCCCCAAAAGAAGGCCTCATGTGTAATCGAGAGTATGTTTCTATCGCTGTATGTCACACAGTTCTGAGGCTTCAATTACACTGCAACCAAACTCAACCGAAAATACTTTATTTCCCAGTTCAGTTTTGCTCTGCAGAGCTCATCTGCCAGCTCCTTTCCTCACATTACTGGCACTGTAATTCTTTGTTTCTAGCAAGCAAAATAAATATTTGTATTAAAAGGAGCTCCGAGCTAAACCAGCCTATTCCTATTGACTAAGCCCCAGTGAGTGAGGAGGCACAAATACTATGGTCAGGATTGGTTCTAGAATAAAATATATTCATTTTTACCCATCAAGTGATCCAGACCCCAAGCGCTGTATCCACATATGGAGATTCCATTTGGCTAAAATGCTTATTTGAGGCCAAAATTGAGCACAGTTTTCTACACACACAGTAGGTACTTAAAATAGAGGTTCCCTTTAAAATGTATAAAGGACCTGCATATTACAAAACTCTCTTATATCCATTTTTATCATTGGCAACCCTCAGGACAGCCCTGTGAGGTGGAGAGGGCTCTTTGCGTTACTAATATTTTTCCTTTTATTCATGTGTTTCCTTAGCATGATTATAAATCACAAGCTTACATTAGTTGCACTGAAATTATTGAGATTTGTTCTCTACAGGAATTGAAACAATTTGAGTACTACCTTGATTAAAAATCTTAGTGTGTCAAAGAAAGTTAATTATATAGTGCCATGAAAGAGTTCCTATTTAACACAGACCAACAAAATGACTGTTTCTCATATGATCAAAAAGTAAATACTATTATCTTAATTGTGTCATCAGTTGCCTGAAGAATCACAGGGGTGTCTATGCTGAAAAACCTGTTCATCGAACCTTAGTTATTAGGTTACAAATGGAGCAAAAAAGTAAAAACTGATGACTGAAATGCGATTGGGCAAAATATATCGTATTTGGGGACATCTGGGTGGTTCAGTGGGTAAAGGCCTCTGCCTTCGGCTCAGGTCATGATCTCAGGGTCCTGGGATCAAGCCCCGCATCGGGCTCTCTGCTCAGCAGGGAGCCTGCTTCCCCCTCTCTCTCTGCCTGCCTCTCTGCCTACTTGTGATCTCTCTCTCTGTCAAATAAATAAAATCTTTTAAAAAGAAAAGAAAAGGATCTAACTGCTTAGAAGGGGACAAGTTGATTAATTAAATAAGAAGTGACATGCCGTGCTTTCTACCACAACACTTAAGGGTCTTTTCCCTCTTTTTGGGAAACAAGATAGGAGAGGATCTTCTAAAAGCTACAATTCTACTCTTTCAGGAAAATGAAAATTTTCAGGCATGTTTAAGTGCTAAACAAGCTTACCCTTGTTTCTAATTTACCCAGGTGTCAACTCATAAAGACACACTCAAACATGGCCTTTGCTTGGATTTGACACACAAAAGGGTTGCCTTTTCAGAAGCGTCAGCACAATGTCCTGGTTACCCCACTAGACCTTAAGAGGGTGGGCGAGCATGAATGTGTCCATTTGTCCTGAACTTCCTAGAAATGAAACTGATATGTTGAACTAGATTATCACTTCTTAGGGCTTTAGATTACAGGTTTCAAGAATGAATGGTGAAAGGATCAGCAAGCAGAAACAGAAGATACCTTCCAGGAGGTACTTTGGTTCACTGCTGTAGCCCCAGATTCTAGTCTAGAGTACTGAATAAATATACTTGTGAAATGAAACCCTGGATTTGAATCTTTATTCTGCCTCGTTCCAGCTGTGAGACTTTGGATCAATTACCTAAATCATATTGAAGGGTTGATGGATGATGAAAAAACATGTATTCCATAAAGCCCTGTATATTGGATGCTTATCAGTTTCAGCCTTTCGGGGGCCAAAGGGAATGAAATTGAAACCAGATGCTGAAAAGCAGGTATCACTATCATTTCAAAAGGAGACTACTCCATAGAAGGCACTTTGCCTTAAGGCTTTCTGAGAAGGCCTCGACTATTCATGAAAGAACTTCTAGAACCCAACTTTGAGAGTCACCTGAAGCTGTTATTTATGTGGTGTTGCTCCAACCTGAGTACTTTCAAAATGAACAACTGAAGCCAATTTCATATATTTATATCTGAGGATATGAAAATGAAACAATAAACAAAAAAGGTGCATGTTTTTCAAAACGATTTTGTCCTAGCTCGTTCTGATGAGCGCCAACATAAAGTCATAAAATATACAAAAGTAGTTTTTACCTTTCTTCAGCCACAGATTCTTTGAGAATCTTATGAATGCTAGAGAACCTCTTCCCAGGAAAATAAGTGTGCACACATGCACACACAGCACATGGCACACGCACATATATGCCAACACACACACACACACACACACACACACACACACACAAATTTTAGGCAACAGAGTATTCCCAACTCCTAGTTTATCTATAAATCAAGAAGTTAGGAATTACTGAACTTAATAAGTGTTTGGGTTTACATGGAGATAGATGTAGAATACACATATATATTTTTTACATCTATCACATATATGCAAATAATGACTATTTCAATAATTCTTAAATCTTGTATGGCACACAAGTCCCTCCTCATTCCAACATATGAAATCGCCAGTGACCAAATTCTAGGAAACAGGTAAGCTCGCGTTCTGACCTGACAGGTGTTCCCACCGTGTTCTGCAAACCCTATCTACCTGAAGTAGTTTTACAACTTCTATGTGTATATAGCAGGGTAGAATTTAATATGACAACTTGGCTCAGTGGGGATTGTGGACAGTTTCTAGTGGAGACCCTGTCTTGGAGACTAAGGTGATCAGCCAACGAGTTCACTCATCTCTTAGTCTAACAGCACGAACTTGAGCAATATTCTTTTTACCATCGCTAGGTCCCGTTCTCACAGGGTCTGCCTGCCCCAGGAGACCCAGTATTCCATGGAAGGCAGAAACGACATATCTTTGTAGTGGCTACCCTGATCTCTGAGATGAGTGATTTTTACCAAGAGTGTATTTTACAGTTCAGCTAATAGCTTCATAGGGATTACATACGCGTTTTAATATGAATTAACAGTAGAGAAGACAGAGCTCGCGCTTCAAATTGAGAAAAAAACTTGACTGCAACACTTGCTACAGTATTTGCTAGTCTATGAATTTTACTATTCTAATTGAGCTTTAGGAAAGAAAAAGGAACCAGGAAAAGAGATGTGAGGCCCGAAAGAAACTTAGAATTTCAGGACTTAAACTAAGTTATGATATGTTGAGGGGCGCCTGGGGTTGTGAGTTTGAGAGCCACGTTGGGCATAGAGATTACTTAAAAGCGAAATCTTTAAAAAAAAAAAAAAAAGGTTATGATATGTTTCCTTTAAAGTGCCCAGGGTAATGATTAAAAACAGGGATTCATATGCAAATTTCTCCATTCGGTAAAAACCATAAATTTGAATAAGTAAAGACCTAGGACAACCAAGAGTTTCCTTTTTTGTCTTTCAGCAACCTGACATTTCATCCCTCCTAGCAAGTTTCAGCTAGGCGATTACTTTAGTTTTTGATTGTGTTTATTTCTGAATTTAGGGGTGGAGGGCACCCACAAATGGCCAAATTCTCTTTCCAATTGCAAAGGTACTGGCATCTTATCGACATTGTCCACATTTCAGTTTTGTTTTCTATGCCATACCTGCAAAACGGATGATTTCTCTTTCCTTTTTAATCTCTGGTTTCACATCTATTCCCTGAAACTTTTAAGTCTCTATGGTTTTTAGAAGAGCTGTGGGGTCTTAATTCTGCTGGTTCTCAAACTGTTCTCCCTTCCATCTGGTATCATGTTGCCTTCACCTGCCTTCTCCCTCCCTCCCTTCCTTCCTCCTGGCGGCAATGTTAAGGCTCATGGTTGTGATACCATTGAATGTAGCTTTATGTGGAAACTGCCTTGGGTAGGCTCGGGAAATCTCAGGGACCTTCTGCAGGGCCACAGTGGGAGATGGAGCCTTCTAGACAAAGACGCTGAAGAGAGGGAACTCAGCTTGATTGGGTTGCAGCAGATCGATCAGAAAGCACACCGTCCCGGAGAATCCCTCATACAAGCTGTATATACTTTCAAGGACACGAGAGCCGGCCTTGAATTCCTCCGTAAATAAAAACTCAGCGAACCTATGAGAAGAAGAACATATGAGCAGTTTTAAAACTCGTGTTTCCAGATTATTGGCCTTGAGTCGCTTCATATTTTAAGAAAGATTTTTCCTCTGTTTAAAAAAAAGATCTGTTATATAATTGTATGCGTTTCACAACAAATTGTGTTGACAAGCAAATTCAACTACCGTCACAGTTGGCAAAGGAAAGCAGTTTGGTATTTTCTGTGGATTTCATTCCTTCTGTCATCCAATAATTCAAAGTAAAAGAGACAGATAAATAAAGCGTATTTTCATTTATTTGGAATAGAAGCAAACTGAAGTATGATGGTTCCTTTAAAGAGTAAATATGCTGTGTTTCTGCAGTCATATCATTTCTGAGCTAGGTTTCATTTATATGTGACAGAGAGCAGAGACTGTGAAAATAAATGGGCAAGATTTTATACAATCTGTGCTTTGGGCAAACAAAGGAATAAGATGAATGGGAAAAGGCAAGCAACATTTTATAATCATGACATCAAATAGCAAACTCAGCTACAAGATAGATTATTTTTAGGACATCTGCCTTAAAAATAAATCGTTAGCCTCTAGATTCTGGATGAAAGATCCTTTTTCTTCTACCTGTATTTGCCACAATTCCTATTCAAATTATTTACAATGAGTAACATTTATAGTCGTTTACAGCTTTGGAAGTGCTGCGATCTGTGTTCTCTCTTTTCGGACCTGCTCTGTTGGTTTCTGTTAACAACAATCACCAATTCAGAGGAACTCACAGGTTGGTAAGGCGGGAGGGCTGATACTTCCATAAATTTAGATTATTGCTACTATGTGTGGGAGGCGGGTGGGGGGGGGTCCCATGAAGAGTAATTACTTATTTGATCTTTTTAGGGCTCTTGGAATGATCAACAGCAGCTTAAATAAGTCAGCAGGAAACATATTGCAATTCTGTTTGGTACAAATTTCCTATCAACTGTTTTCCTGAATATGCAACAATTTTCAAATGGAGTTTAAAATTTTAAACAGTAGAATGATGATGCCTCTTGAGAGTTAATTCAAGATTTGTCATTATGCAATGAGACTTCAAAGTATAGCTTCAAGGAGTCATAATCTTTCCTATGCCACGGATCATTTCACAGTCTGGACTCCTCCCAGAAAAAAGGCTTCAAATACAGAAAATAAAGTACACAGGATGCCTAAGGAAATTAATTCTATCAAGGCAGTTAGCAAAAGTTGTAAAACCAAATTTGTGAAATAATAATATACGGATTCTTCATTAACACATTAAAGAAGAAGATCTAGCAGTGGGTCTAATAACTGCTGACATGTCTAAGTAGTTACGAGAGTCAGATAATTTTCATAGTATCTGTAACAAGAGCAATACGACACGAGAATAGTTATGACTTCTACTGGTGAGGGTCACGGCTACTGCTAATTCTCCTTGGCTTATTGCCTATGTTCAGAATTGAAGGTAATGCTCCATTTCAGTTTGAGATATAATGCTTTTCTCAAGTAAATTCACAAACCCTAGAGTATGAAGCCCTGGTAGAGCAGAAAGAGGAAGGGCTTTGGAGTTGAGATCCCCAATTGTGATAATTTCATGTTATATGACCTTTGGCAAATTTCTTAATCTGACTTTAAAATGGTGAAGTTGCAGAGTTGTGTAAGATGACCTGTAAAGATTAAAGATACCATATATTATGCTCTGAGCACATGGCAAGCATTTGATATATGGTAAATATCGTTTTTTACATAAACATAATGGAATGTTTGCAAAACAGAGACTACCATTCCACCCTACTTGAAAAGAAACCCATAGTTAATTTTGCTCTTTCTTTTCTGACCCTTCCCCCCCAAGCTTTGATTTATTTAGCACATTATTGAAATTATAGCCTGTATAATATTTAGTATCCTACAGTTTACTTAAAAGTAATATGATAAACATTTTTCGTGCTTTTCAAAGTAATTTCTAGATGATATATAGCATTTTATAAAAGTACCAGCGATGTGTGAGAGTAGTAGTTTCATCGTGTTCTGACCAGTGTAGTGTGTTATCACATTCAAGTGAATGTGATATTGTGAATCACACTCACTTGTGAATTCAAGTGAATGATTAATTGAATTTGATTTAAAAAAAAAAAATAGGGCGCCTGGGTGGCTCAGTGGGTTAAAGCCTCTGCCTTCGGCTCAGGTCACGATCTCAGGGTCCTGGGATTGAGCCCCACATTGGGCTCTCTGCTCAGCAGGGAGCCTACTGCTCCCTCTCTCTCTGCCTGCCTCTCTGCCTACTTGTGCTCGCTCTCTCTCTCTCTCTCCCTGTCAAATAAATAAATAAAATCTTAAAAAAAACCTCATTAAATAAAAATTAAAATAAAAATAAATAAGGTGAAAATGATTGCTCCCCAAATCTACCCAGTGATGCAAAATTCAAGCTAACAAATTCATTATTCTAAAAAATTCTGTCAAAATAGAAGTCAGAATGGTAATTCTAGAGCTAAGAGGAACTACAGACACTGAGAACATTACATATCAAAGCCTATTGATTAGACAAGAATTGAACTCTGGAAAATTCATTCATCTGAGAATTTTATTATTGTTATTATCAGAAAGATGTAAGGTATTCTAATGAAACCTTTTTTTAACTGTAGAAAATAACAAAGGAAAGGAACACTAGAAAAAATAAAGGCAGAAAGTTTCTATGAATTAAGAAACAAAAGAAGCGCCTCTGGTATCTGGTAGGTCCTCTTTAGCATATGAAAGTTCTCTTGAAACCTCCCTTTTCCTTACCTCCCCCAACCCCATAGTATATAATCGGCCACCCCTCACCACCCCAGGGCAGCAGCTCTTTCTGCCCGTGGGTCCTGTCCCTTCCTTGAATAAAATCACCTTTTTGCGCCAAAAAACCCCCAAAAAACAAAAAACAAAACAAAACAAAAAAACCAGAAAAACTCACACAAAAAGAATCAATAAAAAACCCCAAAAGTCAGTTCCTTGAAAGGATGAAAGGATGAATGACAAAGACAAAATGCTGGTGTCTGACCAAAAAGGAAAAGCATTAGGAATGCAAAAGGCATATAATCACAGGCATGGGAAATTTAAAATATCATGGAACTACCCTGTTAAAGTTTTACATCAAACACTTGAAAATCCATATGAATTCAATGCTTTTATAGAAATATATTCACTACCAAAATTAACTCAAGAAGAGGTCGAAACCTTTAATTAAATATGATGGAAGAAACTGAACCCATTATCAACTATTTTTCTGCAACTATAAATTTCAACCGGTGACCAAGTACAGGAAAGTACATATTGTCTGACATTAGTGTTTTAAGAACTGCCAAAATTAGGGAAATTTCCCCAGTTTGGGCCATAGGGTATTTAACTTTGAATTATAATAAAGTGGAAATTGCAGTACACTAAAGCAATTAAATGCGATGTCCCCCAAATATTCAGATATGACCTGCACATTTTCAGGCTCTACCTGAAAATGAGAAATGGAACCTGTCTGAAGGGCCCTGGACCCCAGAACCTCATAACTAAAACTCACTAAGCTAGGACGAGTCTGCCAGAAAAATAAAGGCATTATCTTGGCCCTTTTCACTAGGCTTTTTGGGCCTGACAATCTCTGAGGAAAACAATCCCAAAGGTGATATCACATTATAGACAGAATCCAAAAGGACTTTCTTTTTCTACACTTGGGAAGTAAAGGGCCAGGCTGCAACCCAACAGATTAGGAAGCCCTGAATGAAAATATGTTAACAGAATTCCTGAACAATGAAACTCCAAATGGAGGACTGACATATGTTAGTATTTTTCCTTCAGTGCC
Source organism: Procyon lotor (assembly GCA_028646535.1). Lineage (NCBI taxonomy): Eukaryota > Metazoa > Chordata > Mammalia > Carnivora > Procyonidae > Procyon > Procyon lotor. The sequence goes on from CM053612.1 coordinate 75,345,560, forward strand.
TACTGGCAAATGTCATAAAGGGTATTTTATATGTATAAAACAGAGAGCCAGGCTGTGGGCCATATATATAAATATATATATATGTATATATATAAAATACCCTTCATATATATATATATATATATATATTTTTTTTTTTTTTACATTAAATATTAGCTAAGTTGGCTTGGGAAGACCTTTCTGAGAAAATGACTTTAGAGCAAAGGTCAGAACGAAGTCAGGTGCCTAGGAGATATATGTAGGAAGTGAGCATTACAGGTGGGGGAACCAAAACTTCAGACTGTGAGGTAGGGTGCACCTGGCACCGTAAAAGAACCAAAAGGAAGCCACTGTGGTAGAAAGAACTAAGTGGAAAAGAGTGGACGATGACCTCACAGAGGTAATGGGAGGCAAGATCCTGTAGCGCCTTTTGTGCAGAGGACAGACTTTGGCTTTTACTCTGAGTCATATGGGAAGCCAGTAGATTTTCCTGAACAGAGGAGTGTCATAATCTGACATCATATACATCATAAGAAGCCAATTACAAAGGTCAGGGTGAAACATGGAAGCATTCCTAATAAAATCATCATTACTATTGCTCATATTAATGAACATTTTTATGGAGATTCTGACCCATGCCATGGGGAAAGTGGGGAGAATACAAATGAGGAAGCATGTAACAAAATTGTAATTATATGCAAATATATCTGTCTATTTAGAAAGTCCAATGGACTCTAATGAACATCTAATAGAAACAGTAATGCAGTTCAGAAAGGTGGCCAGATATACCATCACGTCTATCAAAACTAAGATGTCTATAACAATGCAAATGTCTAGGAAAGAAGTGCATCTTAGCTTGCTAAACTGCAGTAATATGCATGCTTTAAA
>CM053612.1:75346526-75369581 GCA_028646535.1 Procyon lotor
TGCTCTGCAGGAAGCCTGCTTCTCCCGCTACCATTCCCTCTGCTTGTGTTCCCTCTCTCGCTGTGTTTCTCTCTGTCAAATAAATAAAAAAAAAAAGCTTTAAAAAAAAAAAAAAAAAAAAGCTTTTGTAAATACCAATAATAAATGACCTGAAGATGTAATGCAGAAAAAGGTTCTGCTCACAAACCTGGAAACATAAAATACCTAGCAATAAAATTAACAAGAAACATGGAGGACCTTCTTCATAAGTTCAAAACTTTACCAAATGAAATTTCTAAAAATTTAAATAAAGGGAAAACATACCATGTTCCTGGATAGAAAAATAATATTCTAAAGGTGTTAATTCTCTCTAAAGTAACCTATAAATTTATTGAAATTCCAATCAAATGGTCATAGAATTTTGTTAAATCTGAAAATTGATTCTAAAATACAATTGGAAGAATGAATGAGAGAAAATGAATAATAAAATATGGCAAGTCCAGAAACAAACATTTATATAAATTGTTTATAATAAATTTGACATTTCAAATCACTGGGGTAATTGGTCAATAGATATTACTGGAATGTTTTGTCTTTTCATTAAAAAACACAAAGATAGGGGCGCCTGGGTGGCTCAGTGGGTTAAAGCCTCTGCCTTCAGCTCAGGTCATGATCTCAGGGTCCTGGGATTGAGCCCCGCATTGGGCTCTCTGCTCAGTGGGGAGTCTGCTTCCCCGTCTCTCTCTCTCTGCCTGCTTGTGATCTCTCTCTCTGTCAAATAAATAAATGAAATCTTTAAAAATATAAAAAACACAAAGATAGATACCCAGGTAACATCATTAAAAAAGGTAAGTTCTAGATTAGTCAAAGATTTGAAAGTTAAGATAACTTTTAAATGGGTGGGAGAAATGAGTGAAGGAGGTATAAAATTTATTTTTAAAAAGTTAAAATCACAAAGGGTCTAAAAGACAATGTAAATTGATATTTTTGTAATCTTGGAGTGGGTAAGGTCTTTTAAGTATAACACAAAATCCAGAAATCTTGAAAGTGTAACAAGAAAAATCCTTAAAATTTTGGTCTGGCGAAAGACCACAAGCTAAGTCGAAAGACAAACGGCAAAGTAGGAAAATAGTTACAGCATATATTGTAACAAAGAGTTACGATCCTTAAGATAAGCATAACAATAGGATAAAAATGGGCGAAAGATAAAGACAGGCTAGAAATACCAATGGGTCTAATGACTTCAATTCTAAAATTTCTGTGATAAATGCTTGCACAAATGCACAGAAATGTATGTACTGGATATCTGGGACAATTTTGCTTGTTATTTATAAAGATCACACGGGTGCCAAGTATTCATTACTTAAAGACTAGTGAAATTAATCATGGTACATCTATAATGAATACAGTCATTTAAACAATGAGCTAGATCTATACAAACTGAAATGAAGGATGTCCCTTGGAAATTGTTAATTTAAAATTATTAGCTGTAAATGGCATGTATAGTACTATTATGTATACATAATAGTAGGATCTTATTAATATATATTTACATGATTATATATATAGATATATGAACATGCATTTATGCCTAGAGAAACGTCTCAAGTGATAGAACTCTAATTTTTAGTAATAATAACAGTGAACACTTACATTGCAGTTATTATGTGTCAGACACTGTTCTAAATGATAAATGAGGATATTATGCTAGGTGAAATAAGCAGGTTACCAAAAAAAAAAAAAAAAAAAAAACCAAACCCAAATACTGCATGGTAACACTTACATGAGGTATCTACACTAGCCAAATTCATAGAAGCCAAGAATAGAATGGAGGTAGCCAGACACAGGGGACAGAGGGGAAAATGGCAAGTTGTTGCTCAATGGGTATAAAGTTTCAGCCGTGCAAGGTGAATGAGTTCGAGAGATCTACTGTACAACACTGCCTAAAGCTAACACTTAAAAGTATGTTAAAGGGGGGCACCTGGGTGGCGTAGTCAGTTAAGTGTTTGACTCTTGGTTTCGGCTCAGGTCATGATCTCAGGGTTGTGGGATCAAGCCCCGCATGGGGCTTCGCACTCAGTGCAGAAGCTACTTGAGATTCTCTGTTCCTCTCCCTCTACTCGTCCTGCTCATGCTCTCTCTCTCTCTCTCAAATACATAAATAAATCTTTAAAGAAAATATGTTAAGAGGACAGATGTCATGTGAAATGTTCTTACCGCAATAAAAACAATCTCAAATATACATACCCTTTGGCCCAGCAATTCCACTTCTAGGGCTTTATCTTTCAGATATACCCATACATGGGCAAAGTGATATATATCCAAGGTTATTCATGACAGCATTATTTGTAATGCAAAATATTGCAAATAATGCACATTCCCCTCTACAAGCACCTAGTAACTAAACTGGGTCATTCATACAATGTAGTACTACACAACAATAACAACAAAGAGCTGCTTATGTACTGATTTAGGGTGACTGCTAAGATAGCAAAGTGCTACTACTTGTATAGAAAAAGAGGGACGAAACTTCATATATATATATGGTACACCTATTCACTTGTATTTATGTACACGGTGTGTCTCTGAGAAGGTAACTAAGAAACTGGTAACACTGTCACCTGCAAAGCCTTGTGTTGATGTATTTTTCCCTTTCCAATCCATGGGACTCTATTACCTATTTAGAATATGAATTCGATTCACGTTTAGGAAAAAACAGAGAATATTCCACGCGAAGATCAGCTGACCTTTGGGCCCGGTAGATGTATTTGGAGTTGCCTGTGAGGCGGTAGAGGAGCAGGAAGACGTAAGCGCTGCCGGCCACGCCGTGGCAAATCCCCGGCCCCTTCTTCAGCAGGCCCTTCTGCCACGTAAGTTCCCCACACCGGATACACGTGTCCAGGTACTGTGGTTTTTTGGAAACCAGATAAGCTTTGGCAAACAGATAGGCAATTCCTGTGAAAACATCAAAGATATCAGAGGTGACTTTGGGGCTTTATGCTGTGGAGCAGAACTTCTCCAACTTTCTGTAAAAGGCTCACACATCACCTGTGTCAAACACCCGTTCTAATCTGATGGGTCTGAGGTGAGGCCTGAGATTCTGCTTTTCTAACAAGGGCCCTACCAGGAACTGCGTTTTGAGTAACAGTGCTCTAGAATCTTCTAGTCTTGTTTTACCTGTGAGATTTAGTTGTTTGAATTGCATCGTGGTATTGGCCCCCAGAGAAAGAGCAGCAAGTACAAAGAGTGATACAATCCATAATTGACAAATGGGTTAACAATTAATGATGCATACTCTGGTAAGCATTATGCATATCTGGCTATTTGAAATGGCTGAGTGTTTATACAGTCTGCCCATTCCCTCTCAGAGGTTCGGCATTTTTAACATTAAAGTGCTTATGATTATACTACACCTTTTCTTTTTTTTTATAAAATATTTTATTTATTTATTTGACAGAGAGAGAGAGATCACAAGTAGGCAGAGAGGCAGGTGGGGTGGGGGGGGAAGCAGGCTCCCCGCTGAGCAGAGAGCCCGATGTGGGGCTCGATCCTAGGACCCTGAGATCATGACCTGAGCCCAAGGCAGAGGCTTTAACCCACTGAGTCACCCAGGTGCCCCTATACCCCTTTTCTTAAGGCAAAAACGAGGTCCTTCCAGAAAAAAACAATGATCTCAAACGACCTGGCCAAGACTTCTGCTCCGGCTGTGGAGTGAGTCCTTCCTTACTCCTTCCTTCCTTTGTTCCAAAGGAAGACAGCTGTCTTCCAAACTCCTCAACAGAGGCAATCTCAATTACACAGGCGGGAACAGAAACAAGAGAAGCGGCAGCTATTCATGGAAACGATTTCCCCCAAGTTCCAGGGGCTCATATTCAGAGAGGAGGTAAGTAACACCAGATCCCTCTCTCTCCTGCATGGCCTCTACCTCTCTCCTACAGTAAGTGGGACACACTGGAATTTAGCAGGTATCTAGACGAGCTCATTCATCAGGGTTATCTCTGCCTTTCACTGTCTTTTGACTGGGCTATTTTACAACTCCATGGAGACAGAAATTACCTTGTAGACAACTGATAGTAATGTAAATAATTCCTATTCCTAGAAAATCACATTCTCTCTGGGAGAGGTTGTTTTGACCTCCCTTGGCCTTTGTGGAAGCAGCCAGTTTTGCATCCATTAAGCAAATCCACGTCAGCACTCCTAATGGCCCATAAATATGTCTGCTCCTGGAATTTTCCTTTGAAACCAGCTGTAACACCTTTCCGGTTCCCTCATTAATTAATGAGCTAAATAAAATTGTTGACTTATGTTTATTTTATATTTATATGAGTCATAATTTTATTCTCTTTTGGAATTTATCCTCTAACACTTCCTATGATTAACACATAACAACAAGCTCTCCTCCTCGGCCAAGGCTCTCCAGTCAACCACTGACAATGGTCGCCTTTAGCCTATTGTCCTTCTTCACCTCTAGGAACAAAGTGTCTTTCACAAGCTAAAAGAAGATTTTGAATTGGACTTAGTTAATTACACATTTATTCATTCACTGTATCCATTCATTTGTAAGTGATCATTGATTACTATATACATAGCCCTAGGTAGGACTTGCTTCTTGGGTTTGTGACCTGCACCGTCTCCAAGGGTCTCCAGAAGGATCTCATGCTGGGCTCAATACTCTGCTGTTATCATCTTGAAATTAATAATCAATTTTTTAAAGAAGGCTGCATTTTCACTTTATGCTGCCCCCCCCCCCCCCGATTATGTAGCCAGTCCTGGCCTTGGGTTATACAAAAAAAAAATGCTAAACAAGTTCCCTGACCTTCAGGAAGGTACTGTCTAGAAAGGGAGATAAAAATTTGTGTATGTGACCGATACATCATAGGACATATAGTTCATGATGTTTTTGGAGCATAAAATGAATGATGTTGGGGCGCCTGGGTGGCTCAGTGGGTTAAAGCCTCTGCCTTCTGGTCAGGTCGTGATCTCTCAGGGTTCTGGGATAGAGCCCCACATCGGGCTCTCTGCTCAGCGGGGAGCCTGCTTCCCCCTCTCTCTGCCTGCCTCTCTGCCTACTTGTGATCTCTCTCTCTCTCTGTCAAATAAATAAAATATTTAAAACAAACAAACAAAACTTAAAAAAAAAAGAATGATCTTGTCAATTACCCTAGAGGGATCAAAAAAGTGGAAGTTCCCTGAGGGAGACAGTTGGGAGAGGCCAAGGATAGAAGTAGGGCTTTCTTCAGTACTTGGCAGGATGCATAGGAAACTCTAGGCCCAACATGAGTTAGAGAGAGCTTTCTAGGCTTCAGGATCAACAAGGGCAAAGATTTGGAGCCAGGGCAAACAATCCACATGAAGACCAGTAGTGCAGTGTTCTAACCAGCAGGAAAGGGAGATAGATGGAAGGGTGAATTGGGTTCACATTATGGATGGTTGCACAAATCCAGTTAGGCAGCAGGGACTGTATTCTGTGGGCAATAGGGAACCAGTGGGAGGGATTTTGTCATAGATTGGTTGGTTTTTATTTTATTTTTAAAAGATTTTATTTATTTATTTGACAGAGAGGAAAGAGATCACAAGTAGGCACAGAGGCAGGCAGAGGGGTGGGGAGCAGGCTCCCCGCTGAGCAGAGCCCGACGCGGGGTTCAATCCCAGGACCCTGAGAGCATGACCTGAGCTGAAGGCAGAGGCTTAACCCACTGAGCCACCCAGGCGCCCCGACTGGTTTTTATTTTTAATGATACAGTTAGTATTAGAGACAAAATGTCCCACAGTGGTGTCAAGAGAGACCTAAAGAAGCACAGTGGGGTCCCTATGAGCTGATCATGTTGTCAAAAAGATGGTTAAGAGGCTAATAAAAGGCTCAAAGGATGTGGTGGTTGTTTAGATAGTAACTGAGCACCTACTGTATACCAGGTACAGTAGTAGGTGCTAAGGTTTTAAAAAACCCCTCTCTGGGGCACCTGGGTGGTTCAGTTGGTTAAAGCCTCTGCCTTCGGCTCAGGTCATGATCTTAGGGTCCTGGGATCGAACCCCATATTGTGCTCTCTGCTCTGCGGGGAGCCTGCTTCCCTCTCTCTGCCTGCCTCTCTGACTACTTGTGATCTCTCTCTCTCTGTCAAATAAATAAATAAATAAAATCTTTAAAAAAACAAAACAAAACACCCCTCCCTTCATAGTGCTTACAATCTTTTTTTTTTTTTTTTAAGATTTTATTTATTTATTTGACAGAGAGGAGAGAGATCATAAGTAGGCAGAGAGGCAAGCAGAGAGAGAGGGGGAAGCAGGCTCCCTGCTGAGCACAGAGCCCGATGCAGGGCTCGATCCCAGGACCCTGAGGTCATGACCTGAGCTGAAGGCAGAGGCTTTAACCCACTGAGCCACCCAGGTGCCCCCATAGTGCTTACAATCTAACTGGAGGCATTAATTAAGTTATCTGAGCTGCCATGGAACACACAGGAAGGCTCCTAACCCACACCTGGAGGTAGGAAAGGCCCACTAGGGGCAGTGACGGCATCTGGCCCGACTACGAAAGATGAGGAAGAATGTCAGGTGCTCTGCTGGATTGCCTCTACCTTATCTCCAGGTGCCCCATTTCCCAGATGCTATGAGTTGGCTGCTAATAAAGCTCACAGCTGCCCTCTTCTTGGGAGATTCGCACTCAGCCAAATGAGGGTCTATGCTATAGGCCCACCTCCCCAGGGGATTTCAGCCAATGACTGGCTGACACAGGGAGACCAAAGGTCGGCTCCCCTGCCTCAGCATGGACCAACCCTGAGGTGTAATCTATGCCTCCTGAGCAGCCACTCAGAAGCCAGGTGAAGCCAGTCTCCAGTTGAGGCACAAAGAGCCCTCTGTGACTCAGCTTGTGTTCTGTTCACTGCCAACATCTTCTCCGTTACCTACGTGAAGCTTTTTGCTTCAGTAAAACTAACCCCCCGCCCCACCGCGCCAGTTCCCCTTCCTTGGCTATGTGGTTCCAAGCCTCTGACGACTTTTCCTGGAATAATCTTCCCAACTTTCTTGCCCTGGCCAACTCACCTCAGGCATCGCTGCCTCCGGGAAGCCTTCCCTAAACCTGGAGTGGGGACCAGGAATCCTTCTCCTAAGTTCCCATCATTCCCTATACAAGCCTGAGCACTTATTCAATATGATATTAAAATTTTGTTTACATGTCTGCCTCCCCTAGGATAGTGTAAACTACCCACGGGCGGGAACTCTATTTTGTTCATTTTTGCTCCCCTGGTCTATGGCATAGTGTTTGACATGGCAAGGGTTCCACAAACATCTGCTGGCTTTATAATGTCTCATTTCTCACCCCAGCACAGGCAGACACCGAAGCCGAGACGAGCTGTGGAAGCAAGAAGAGCTGATAGGGTCCGTTGGCTGTGCCAGGCCATTAGCCCAAGGCAGCATAATAGCTATTGATCCTATGGTTCAGGCCAGAGACAAAGCACCTCTTCCTGCAGTCTGAATCACACCGTGGTACACGGAAGGGACCTTGAAAGACTTCTAAACCCCTTGTCTTCTGACCTACTGAAATTCACAATAAGGCTGCTTAATCTAAAAGGAAGGAATGTTGGGTTTCTTTGCTTTTGATAGGAACCGTGTCATTTTGTCACCGGAACACTGATTATTGTGCACTGATAAGAGAGCAAAGTCAGCAACGATATACGTGTTTACCAAACACTGGGAAAAGCCATTATTACTTAAGAAGTATGGTTTAAGAAGCTAAGCCTGTGAAAACTCGCCATCTAGCAGAGCCTCCTGATAGCTAGAGTCGGCACTCATAGTTTCAACAAACTGGAGCATCACCGCACAGGTCTGTTCTGTGGTCTGTCATTTCACTGAGACACGCATCGTTTGGTGCGAGACAAAGCTCAGTGACCAATGACACCCGCCCTGGTGAAGCCCTTGTTCTCTAGTCAAAGTCACATACCCAGGAGCCCTTGCGAAATGATTTTAAAACTAGCCACACCTGTGTTTCATACAGAGGCAAGGAAATGGGTGGTCAGTGTTACCACAGTAATGATATAACATAACGCAGCCTAGAATTTATTTTAGCCACGGCATTTGTTTAATGATTTTGTAAATGACTCTCATCCTGTATTTCAGAATCATTAAGGCTATGAAGAGGTCATATGCATCTGCCTGCTATACGTCATTGCATCTAGTGAGAAAATTAGATTCCACACTGGCTATTTCTAAATGTGGGGCATCTGCAGATCTTTTGGGATGTGTCCCTCAGGAGGGGCAAGGGTCCACAGGACGAAGGGAATCTACAGTGATCAAAGACTGACTTGCACTGCTCCATCTCCACGTACTCGCTTCACAGATGAAGAAACAAAGCCGCGAAAGGCACAGAGTGTTTTCTCAAGGTCATTTAGTGGTTAGTGTTGGAGCTCTGAGTAGAACCCAAAGTTATTAACCTCGAGGCAAGAACGATTTCCACACAGACTAAATGATAACGAGGGTTGTCTGTCACCTGTAGAGGTGGGGTCGATAGGAAACAATTATAGGGGGAGATAAGGTAGAGCTGATGAAGTTCCACATTGGGATTACCTCTTTTTCTTCACGGAATCAGTCTGCTGCCCCAGATCATCTGTGCTGTTCATAAATGTACTCTCAAAAAATGTTCAAACGAGTGAAAATGATTTTTCTAAGTCATCTTTTTTAGAATTTTGAGGGAGTTTAGTGTTGCCGACTTGATGGTCTTTAACCTGTACTTACCAGATTTATAATCACTCTTAGGCTGTTTTTAGCACATCTTATAAAAGGAAAACCTTGAGGTGAGAGTTAGGGTTGGCATACATAATCGGCCCCATTTGGTTCTCTACTCATTTGTGAATTGGTTTATTTTTGGTAGTTAAGTGAATACGGAGGTTTAATGAGTTTGCTCTGTAAGCTATGTTTAATCTTAACAAGATACAGAACATGAATGATATATGAGGACAAATAAAGTCCCTGAGGTAATAAATCCTACACCATACCATTATGGTACATGATTTATAAAGACAAAAGGGAATATGGCGTACGAAGAGGATGGAATAACCACTCTGCAGACACCCCCATCAATTAACTGACCCAGTCACTCATTTTAATGGATTATCTTCCCGTTCTTTGTAAGGCTTTTACTAGTACATTGAGTCCCTCCAAAATATTCTGTATTTAACTTGGGACACCTCCAAAATTCAAGGATTCTGGGGGTGCTTGGAGGATAGCCAGACACCATCCCTGGGAATGATTAAAGGGAAATGGGATATGGTAGCCTAACATGAAGCGATATCATTTCTAGAACGGTAAATAACTTGTTTTTCTCCAAAAAGTTCAAAGCCAGAAGAAATGGGCTCAAGTCATCACGAGTGGGAATTAGCTATGACGTAATGCGCAATGCGCTGGTACTGCTTTGAGCACACACAGGAGGCTCTGAAGACCCTTCCTTAGGTAAATGTGGCAGGCGGAGAAAACACGGCCAGTGAGCAAAAACTTGTTATTCTTCAATTCAAACTGTACCAAAGAAAAAAATGAAACTGCAGTTAGATTACAGAAGATTAATTAGGTAAGGAGCAGAAAGGAAGTAATACAAATCAGGTAACAGACTAAAGAGAAATTGAATATATTTTAAAGCTGTGCTCATGGCACTGAATCATGGCCTTGAAAATAAAATTCACTCTTGGGACCCCCGGGTGGCTCTGAGTCAGTCACACGTCTGCCTTTGGCTCAGGTCATGATCTCGGGGTCCTGGGATCCAGGCCTGTACCATCCCGGGCTCCCTGCTGGGTGGGGAGTCTGCTTCCCCCTCTGCTCCTCCTCTTGCTGGTGCTCTCTCTCAAATAAATAAATAAAAATCTAAAAAAAAAAAAAAAAAAGGAAAATTAAATCCACTCCTAATCCAAAACTTTTGTGTTATTTTGGTGTTTTCAATCTCTCCCCTGGCCAATCAACTGAAATGAATTGATTTATTTGAATTTAACTTCTTTCAAATCGCTCCTTCTCAGGAAGCCTAATTAACAGTGTAATGGGATTTTAAAAAAAAGAAAGAAAGAAGAGATGAAGTCTGATAAGTTTCTACACTCAATTCCAGAGAGTTCACTACAGATGGCTTCTCAGTTCTCTAGACTTTTTGTTAGGTGATGATGGAAATCCTCATTTGAAGGATTATGGAATAGTGCGTCTCAAACTTTAATGTGCATATAAATCACACAGGGATCTTGTTAACACGCAGATTTTGATTTAGTGCGTCTGGGATGGAACCTGAGGTTCTGCATTTCTAACCAGCTCCCATGTTATCCCTGCCACTGTTCCAGGGACCGCATTTTGAATTACCAGCCTCCAGATTTATATTGTTCAATGCAGATATTGAGCCCTTGCCATGTGGCTAATGTGAACTGAGATGGGCTTAGTATAAAACATACACTGGCTTTCAAACACTTTAATATGAAAAAAAAACTGAACAGCTCGAGTTTTAAATTGGTTGCATGTCGAAATAATGCCTGGGGTATATTGGGTTATAAAATATATACTATTAAGATTCTTTTACCTGTTTCTGCTTGCATTTTTAATGGGGCTACTAAAAATTTAATTTCCTATGTGGTTCATATTATATTTTATTGGACAGCGCTACTTTAATTTATATGCAAATAGACACAGATCATCCGTTTTTAAAATTACAGCATCAGGGGGCGCCTGGGTGGCTCAGTGGGTTAAAGCCTCTGCCTTCGCCTCAGGTCATGATCTCAGGGTCCTGGGATCGAGCCCCGCATCAGGCTCTCCACTCAGCAGGGAGCCTGCTTCCCCCTCTCTCTCTGCCTGCCTCTCTGCCTACTTGTGATCTCTCTCTCTCTCTGTGTCAAATAAATAAATAAAATCTTTAAAAAAAATAAAATAAAATTACAATATTAATTCTGGAGATCCTTTACAGATCAAGGCTTTTTTGCTTTGACAAGTTTCGTCTACCTTTTTAGTTCATGTAGTAATGAACTAAGGGAAGAAATACCCTCCCGCATCCGAAAAGACACCTCTCTTTGGCTAAGCCCAGTGAAAGGCAATGTTTCCAGATAACAGTGTGGGTGAGACCTGGGGCGCCATGGCACCAGTGCACCAGCTCGTTCTCTCTCTCGATGGCCTCGCCGAGCTCGGGCGGCCAGTTGCAATTCTGTTCCTGCTCCATGAGGAAGTCCACACTCTGCCACACCAGCTCCTGATCAGAGGGCTTGAGGTGCTCGTGGTAAGACAGAAGCATCTGGAGAATGGACGACAGGCCATGCGCTGCTCCTATATCAAGACAAAAAGCATAATTAATTCACACAACTGGAAGGACAGCCCATTTAGTTTAGGGAAAGGACAATCATAGTATTAAAAGAATGAATGGCGATATGACTTGAACGAAGACACAGTAAACTCAACTCCATAATAGTAAAGCTTTGTCTTTGCACTTAGGCACTTGGACCTCCCCCAAAACGGCCTCACTTTTGTCCAGTCAAAACTGGACTTCTTCTGGGGCGCCTGGGTGGCTCAGTCAGTTAAGTGTCTGACTCTTGGTTTCGGTTTAGGTCGTGATCTCAGGGTCGTGAGATCAAGCCCTGCGTCGGGTTTTGCACTCAGCCGGAAGTCTGACTGAGAGTCTCTCCCTCTAATAAGTAAAACCTTAAAAGAAATTCTTCCTAAAATTCAGTCATAATATTTGAAGGCATCTTTCTTTCACTGGATTTTAATTTGTTAGGTAAAAAAGCTTTCCAGGAAAATATTTATGCATTAAATAGCAATCTGGTTTGTGCTATACATGCAAATGGCTAGAATATTAATTTCTCTAAAAAGATGGAAAGTGAAAGGAATAGTTTTATTAAGGAATTCTAGCAGACACTGCCAGTGCCCTGCCCATCACCTTGCCCACACCCATCATTCTGGTGTACCTCTCCTCCCCACCTTCTACCTCAAGCCTTTATCCTTCTGCATGAGGTTTTCTCTGGCCACAGGGGTATGCCCAGCCCACAGGGGCAGGACTGAAGTCCTAGGGAAATAACAGGTCTGGGAACAACCATCCACCCCAGAAGCAGGAAGTTGGTAGATGAATACCTCAGCTTCCTCACCACTGGGATGTGACAATTCTGAGGCATGTTCTAGACAGTCTTCAGGGTCCCCAGTGGAACCAAGCCTCAGTTATCCACAGCTGTTCACTATTACATCCTCTATTAACCTCTTTCTCTACCCTATCTCACTTCCTCCTTCCTTTAGCAACACTTTCTAGGATCACCTCCCAAATAAGCCATTTATGCCCAAATCCTTGTCTCAAGGTCTGATTCTAGAGAAAGTCAGATAGGAACTTAAAGGTTCCTTGAGAAGTCTCTCAGAGAACTACTAGCCTGTAAGCTCATTGGTGAAGTTGGGTACCCTCATCATTTCCAGGGATCACAGAGATAAGTGGGCAAGAGTCCTAATCCTGAAGGTGCACAAAGCCCACTGAGGTGGTTGGACAGGCGAGCCACTAATTACAGTGTGATGTGATAAAGGCTCCAATGAAAGTGTAGCAGGGTGACCTGACACTAACCAATTTTGCTCCAGGGTATAACCTGAAATGTGTGAATGTTTCTCCAGAGAGGACTCAATAAACCCTTTTTCCAAAAGTGCAGTCTCTCCATCGCTCCGATGTTTGATCAGCTTTAAAGTCTAGGTGTAAGTATTACAGGTGAGTTGCAGGGGCCAGGGGAGGCTGGGCATTCTGGGAAAAAGGAATAGGCACAAAGATTTTGAAGATATGAGGGCACTTTGCTTGTAGGGGGTTACACAGGACAGAACCAGGAAAAGGAAAGAGATAGAACTTGAATTTGGAGAAGGGAGCCAGTGATCTGCAAAGGGCCCTTTAAGTCACACTCAGGGAGTGATGGGGAGCCGCTGAAAGATTCAAAAGGGGAGTAAATAATCTTCACTCTCCGGGCCTCTTATCTCAAAAGTAGCCATTATGACTTAGTAGTCTGTTATTAATCCACTAATATTAAACACTTGGAAATGTCAGTGGCTTCATCCTGTTTCCCTGTGCAGAGGCACCGTTGGCAAAGAGTATGTAAACCGGTCACAAACTTTTGGTGAAATTCAGTCAATGAACTCACAATCTAGAATAAGGACTTTAGTCTTTAGTGAAAACAATCATCAAAATACCTTTCTGTCAGACTATGAGAACAAACATTAAATTGTGATTTGTGGTATCTGTCAATGTTTCTTTTCACGTGGCCTTTTTAAGTGTTTCTAGTGAAATGAATAGTGATGACCTAAAACAAAAACAGAATCTTCTAGTTTTTAGTCAGTGTGGATATTAGAGGGCTTTGCCAACACTTTCACTCACCCAAGTATTCAGTTCCATAGTAAGAATACATCAGGGGGAATGGTTTCCTTTTTTTCATGGCGTACTGCTTCCCAGAGTCCAGAATCGCCTGGCAAATTGATTTGATCTGTGCTGGGGTCAGTACCTGAGTGAGGAAATCAAGAAGCAAAAGTCAAATCAGGATCTTCTTTTTTTCCACAGACACTGCATTTTCTCATTAAGGTTCATCAGCATATTCCCCAAATCCTCTTCCTCTTATGTAAACAAGCTTGTCCGCCCTCTTCAGAAAATTTGCTGTGTCGATGGGCATCACACCCTTTTATTGCCCCAGGCTTTTATAAAATGCAAAGACCACTTTACCGTGGTTATATCATCAATCCTTGTCACAGGAACAAGAACTTGCACAGAGAAGAACAAAGACTGGGCCTAACGGATCGTGCTTAACAAAGCTGTCACTCCCAGTGTGGGGCGCAGGTCTGGCCCAGACAATGGGCCTTCGGTTCGTGTCATTTAGACTGCTTATAAAGCCACAGTGCTATGACAGCCTGTTGCGTGACACACGGGAGCTTTTGCACCCCAGAATGAAACCAAAGTCCAACAAGTACCAAGGCAAAAATCACTTTCAATATCAAAAGAACTCTGAATAGAGAACGGCTAAAAGGCAAGGGCTGGCAGTCTTCCATATTTCACTCAATCTACCCACAGTCCACTTTAGGACCCTAGAGATGAAAATGTTCTCGAGCCTACGAAGCAGTGTTGAGTTGATTAGGATTCTGCTTAGGTGTGAGAGGTTCCTCAGGGCCGATGAGATGCTCCCAGCTCCCTTGGGCTCACTCCTTCTATCTCACCATGACTCTCTGGGGGAGCACTTAGCACCTGGGGTGTCACACCTCTGTCATTGTCTCTCTCTACTAGATAATCAAGGTACCACAAGACCATGGCTTCTCACCTTCTCACCTTTTTGGTATCCTCAGTTCCTAAGACCGAACCTGAGGGGGTCTTTGGGAGTAAATAAGTGCCAGGTTTTTACTGGCCTGGAAAGCAAAGCCCTCCCTCTTTCCCCTGCTCCCACGATTATTTCTTGAGCCCCTAGTGTATGGCGGGAAAGCTGTTCTAGATGCTGGAGGTATGACAATGAAAAGGTAGACAAGACCTCCGCTCTTAGGAAGCCAACCTTCCGAAAAGTACCAGTCAGAATAACCGTGGCCACTGCCTGCCCCCCAGCTTCCCCTCCAAGAATCACCTGAAGTTCAGCCTCGGCCTGATTGAACGAATCTAAGATCAAAGAAAAGTCCGTTGGATTTTGGCCTCTCTCCTAAGGCTCACACACCAAATTTTTCTGCCTGATATCTACCTTTAAACTCATCAATTCCTTCTGAAATAAAGTACTAATGATTTTTTTTTCTTTCCCTCTCTCCCCCTTCCCTCTTTCTTTCTTCGCAGGGTTTTGCTCCTCTGATCTACTCAACATGAGAAGGGCAAAATATAATCCAGATTTTGGCGTCCTCAAATCTAGCATTTGATTTGGAAAATTAATTACATAAAGAGGGGGCTGTTCATTAATTAATTCTGCCAATTAACACTTACCGAGTTACTATTCCAGTGAGGCCCTATACCTGGTATTATGGGGGAAGTTCTAGAAAACCCGGGACATGTTTGTTCCCTACAAGGAACTTACTTCCAGCACTGGAGATAAGATATAGCCAGATGCGGGGCACCTGGGTGGCTCAGTGGGTTGAAGCCTCTGCCTTCGGCTCAGGTCATGATCTCGGGGTCCTGGGATCGAGCCCCGCATCGGGCTCTCTGCTCAGCAGGGAGCCTGCTTCCCCCTCTCTCTCTGCCTGCCTCTC
This sequence comes from Procyon lotor, assembly GCA_028646535.1. Taxonomy (NCBI): domain Eukaryota; kingdom Metazoa; phylum Chordata; class Mammalia; order Carnivora; family Procyonidae; genus Procyon; species Procyon lotor. The sequence continues at coordinate 75,361,671 of CM053612.1, forward strand.
TGCCTACTTGTGATCACTCTCTCTCTCTGACAAATAAATAAAATCTTAAAAAAAAAAAAAAAAAAAAAAGATATAGCCAGATGCCTACCATAGAGCAATTTAAATCCATGAGCCTAAGGGTGGAAAGAAAGCAATGCAGAGTATGTAACACAGACAAGGAAGCACTGTTCAGCTTCACTGAGACTTTACTGTCTCATTTTCTATCTGGTTGCTCAGAAACAATGATGTCATGGGTTTCAACTTAAATTTTCCTTCTATTAGCAACCTGTCTCTGTCTCTTGGCCTCTCTTCTCCTCCTTTCTGCCTAAAATTCCTGAACTCTATCTTCCCAGATATCTCTGCCGTCATTTCAAGGCTCAACCTTGGATCTTTGCAGAGCTGAGCAGCAAATTTCTCCTAAAGGATTTCCTACCCTGCATCTACTCAAATTGCTACCCCAAATTTTCATTTGCTATTAAAAACACCTTTTCCGGGGTGCCTGGGTGGCTCAGTGGGTTTAAGCCTCTGCCTTCGGCTCAGGTCATGATCTCAGGGTCCTGGGATCAAGCCCCGCATAGGGCTCTCTGCTCTATGGGGAGCCTGCTACCCCCACCCCTCTCCCTGCCTCTCTGCCTACTTGTGGTCTCTCTCTGTGTCAGATAAATAAATAAAATCTTAAAAAAAAAAAAATAAAAACAACTTTTCCTTTGTGCCTTTATCAGTGCCAGCTGACCTTACCATGAGTCTTACTGTACTTAATAGCATCCATCCCCCTCTGTCCACCCCTCCAGGTTGGCCTGCTCTCAGAAACATGCTAAGGGCCTCGAACAGTATGGATTTCATAGGACTCTAACCTGGTCCCAGCCCACATTTTCCTAGCAATGTATCTGGTTCTTCAGATGAACTTAGGTCCTGTCTGCCAATATTGGTCCTGAAGGCATATGACAAGAAACAGTTTCTGCGATAGGAAAAGATCACTGAAGCTTCAGGGTATGTATTCATTTGAATTACTAAAATTCTCCCTATTTTACTTCTATGCTACTAATTGAAAATCAGCTTACTCTTTCCTCAGCTGAGCATTTAGTCATGTTTTTTCTCTCTGCGCATGTGTGTGTGTGTGTGTGTGTGTTCACCTGCTTGTTTTAAATGCAGGGAAAAAAAATCAACTCTGATTAGATGCGGTGCCCTCTCCCTTTCTTTCCATCCCTAATCCACAGCTCAGAATAGAGTACGAGTTTATAAAGTATTTCAAAACCTCCCCGGTCATGCATCATGTCTGCGTGGTTTCCTCTTATCTCTCAGAAACACTGTGAAAAACAAAGGGAAACGGTGCTAGTTTGGCTGGATAAAGACCAGTTATGCATGCAGTTCTTTATCTCTGGGAACAGACAAGACCTACCCTTGGGTTTATTGATCAGCAAATAAAAAGTGAAAACAGTGCTCATCAAAAGTGTGTGGAGGAGGAATACTGAGGAGGAGTGTGCTGTTTTTTTCCCCCTGAGCAAACAGCACAGGAAGAAGATATACGGCGGGAGGGGCTTGTCCTTTCCTCATCTGTCTGCTTTCTCAGGCACCTCTTCATCCCCGAGCAGGCACACAGGAATTCGCTCCTAAGCACACACAGTACCTCTGAGAAGAGGGCCTTGGCGCTTCTGAAACAGCAAGGCCCAGAGGAGGAAGTGGCATTTCCAATGGAGGGGTGGGGAGTGATGGGATGGCAGAGAGGGGCTCCCTGCCCATCACGCCTTTACCAAAACAAACCCAAATTCCCTCTCCTGTATTTGTAGCACCTAAGGCCCATGTTTGCGTTGATATCTTGGATGGATCTGCTTCTTTAAATAAATTGTTTTCTACGTTGATTTAAAATAAATTACAATACCTCAAAAATACAGAGCAAGTTTGATTTAAAGTTTCATTAGTTTAACTGATTCCCTTCACCGAGCCTCACACAGAGGTGTCTGTGGTGAAATAGTTCCCATGGGGCTGGGCTCTGAGTCTGAAGAGCTGAGAGAAAGATAAAGTCCACGCTATGTTTCTTGGCCTTACTTGAGGGTTGTGTGGTAACTGAACCATCTCCATGGCCAGCAGAGGGTTTCATTACGGAAATGGATGAAATGAACAACCCACAGAAAGCTTCCTTCACCACAGACCTCTTTCCCAAGCAAGCCTGCCCACAGGCCCTCTGAAGTGGTGGTCTTTGGTAGCTATAGATCAACCACTGCTGACGTGATCAAGCAATGGTCCAAAACGTCCCAAGTGTGTGATTGCTCATCTCCACGGAATGCAGGAAGCCACTCCTAGATCACACCAAACACACAGTAAGAATCCGATATTAATTTAGGTGTTTTCCTCCAGCAACTTATTTGGCCCCAATTCTTTGTCTACCACCATATGCGGCAGCATGGGCTTCTGCTCAGAGGAAAGAAGCCATTTGACTAGCAGCGAACATCAAAATGACTTGACGCCCACGGACAATAGCTTTGAGGAAAAGGCTTTTGAGTTGTCAGAACCTGGGTATCTTCCAACTTAAAGATGACACTATAAAGAATACACTTGAAGGACATACAGAGTCAGGATGGAACTAAAAGCTTTTCAAGGTAGAGTTGACACAGAAAGGAAACCAAGAAGTTGAAAGTCAGTATGGAGTTCCTGCTCTCCTTCCTACTCACCCCCCCACCTTGTGCCAAGCCTTAGGAGAGATCCTATAAAAAACAACAACAGGTTTAGGGATTTATAGATAGCTAGGATGTGTGTCCTCTGCTCCCTCCTGGAATTGGGGAGATGGAAGCCTCAAAGATTTATCTCTTTGCCTCAGGGTCTAGGGCCAGTGAAAGAGGTAACATTGCCTGGCACATCCCAGAAGAGAGCCAGAGAGAATCCTAAGTTTCCTGTGCGTATGATGGTGAAGCAGGAAAAAAAATATCCCATCCCCAAAAGTAAATTTATTTTTAAAAATTTTTCAATCCAAATAATTTCAAATGAAAAAGTTAGGGAAACTTTTTGTACGAAGTCAATATTCACAATTGGTTAGGTTTTTTGGTCTGTTTTTTAAAATACTTTTTATGCCTTTTGGGGGTTGTGGTTTGATTGGAAGCTACTAGGTTACAGAGAAGAGCCAGGCCTCCAGAAAATCTCTGGAGTGGGTGGAGATTTACCTCAGACGTCTTGAGAATACAAAAACTGAGGGGAGCTCATTTGAGGGAGAAGCTTAAAGATACATGACAGGGCTAAGGGACCGCTTTCAAGCAGGAAACAGATTTTGAAGACTCAAACGATTCCCATTTTGTGCAAAGCCTGTGCATGGCACTCTGAAGGAAGATGTAAATCTTAATAAGTAGACTAATTAAAAAAAGAAAGATTAAGGAAGTGCCTTCCTTATATGTTTACCTATTAAATTCTATTTTTACTTTTAGATTTGTTCATTTTTCTGTCCCCATATAATCCCTTGCTTTGCATCCTACCTTTTCTCCCAGTGAGGCAATAGTAAACAGTGTCTTAGAGTTTTCATTGTTGTTTGTAATAGATACTAAGGCTTTTCACCGATATTCCAGATTTGCTATTAGGCCCAAGGTGAGATTGCACTTCCTTGCCCCCTTGAAATTGGACAGAGATGTGTCATTTATTTTGCCAATGGAATGTGTGCAAATATAATGTGTATTGCTCTAGGGCAAAACCCACTAAGACAGGTATTTTTTCAATGAAACCACCTAATCTCTAGTCTTTGGAGGTTCCATCAACCTGGCTCCAGATTAAGAAAACCTGGAGCAGAGCCTCCAGCTTCCCACAGCAGACGGACATGTGTTGTAAGCAAAAAATGGAACGTTGTTTTGAGTCATGAAGACTTGGAGGTTCTTTTTTTTTTTTAAAGATTTTTTTATTTACTTGACAGAGAGAAACACAGCGAAAGAGGGAACACAAGCAGAGGGAATGGTAGTGGGAGAAGCAGGCTTCCTGCGGAGCAAGGAGCCTGATGCGGGGCTCGATCCTAGGACTCTGGGATCATGACCTGAGCCGAAGGCAGATGCTTAATGACTAAGCCACTCAGGGGCCCGACTTGGAGGTTCTTATTGCAACATAACCTAGTCTAAGTTGACTGAGGCATTGTTATTACTGGTTATGATTAGCTTAAGTCTGTCAGCTACTGTTGTTTATAGTGCAATTTTGCAAGACACAATATTTCTTTTCTTTAAAAAATATTTATTTATTTATTTGACAGAGAGAGAGAGATCACAAGTAGGCAGAGAGGCAGGCAGAGAGAGAGGGGGAAGCAGGCTCCCCGCTGAGCAGAGAGCCTGATGCGGGGCTCGATCCCAGGACCCTGAGATCATGACCTAAGCCGAAGGCAGAGGCTTTAACCCACTGAGCCACCCAGGTGCCCCAAGGCACAAAATTTCTAACATTTTAATAAATAAACAAACAAATAAATAGACTAATAATACTTGAACCATTTAAACAATAAAACATTCAACATTTGTTTAAATTCGAAAAGTCATGACCTACAGGGATAAGGTGGAGGGAATAAATATTGGGGGCCTCACAGATGGAGAGGGATCAGAGTTAAGCTTTGAGAGACAACTAGGAAGTGGATAAATAAAAGTAGCTGGAAGGGTGGGCATTTTAAGCTGTGGGATGGTGGAGAAAACTGAGTATTAGGGTAATGCTTCTCAAACCACAATGTACAAATTACCTGGTGCTCTTGTTAAAACGCAGATTCTGATTGAATCGGTCTGGGATGGGACCAGGATTCTACATTTCTTTTCTTTTTCTTTTTATTTCTTTTCTTTATTATTTGACAGAAAGAGACACAGCGAGAGAGGGAACACAAGTAGGGAGAGTGGGAGAGGGAGAAGCAAGCTTCCCGCTGAGTGGAAAGCCCGATGTGGGCGGATCCCAGGACCCCAGGATCATGACCTGCTGAAAGCAGACACTTAACGACTGAGCCACACAGGTGCCCCAGGATTCTACATTTCTAACAAGCTCCCAGGTGGTGCTGCTGCTGCTGCTGCTGGTCCAGGGAAGGCACCTGAAGTAGCAAGGGATTATGGGAATAGAGAGGCTGGTTGCAGTGGAGGATTTCTCCTGGGAAGGGTGAGAAATAAACTGAAGGAGCTGTAGGAAGTTCCCAAAGACGTTCAAGGAAGTAAGAGGGAGCACCTGGCAAGAAACACTGCACGCCATAATTTAAATGATCAGAATACCCAGAGAAGCAAGCAACAATGGGAAATTCTCTTCCAATATGCTACGTGTAGGAAAAACGTGTCCAAATTTGCAAACCCCAGTGGAGAGTTCTCTTAGCCAATGTGGCTAGGTTTGTTATTTCCTTAATTAGTCTCCAAACAGGCCACGTGTGCTGGTGCAGAATGAACAAGTCCCTTCCATCTGGTTTTCCTGATGTTCCCTGACCATTATTATGCTGGGTGATGAGGAACGGGGTGGGGGGGGTGCTCTAGTTAATGATTATCTTCCAGTTATTAAAGGCATTCAGCAGGGAATTTCAGTTATAAACATTTGGTCCCAGACACCATTTCAAAGCTGTTTCTTTCCCTTTCTCATATCAGGAGACATGAGCCCAGAAAACACTGGAAGCCAGAAAAGACAAACAGGTTTTACCCCATTCTTGCAGACTGACTGCTGGCTTTAAAGATTTATTACAAGTACCTGGTAACCCAGTCTGCACTAAGTGCCACTAGATGATGTCATTGTATTCTGTAAGACACTGAATGTTTCAGAGCCTGAGCTTCCTTACCTATGCAAAGGGGATCACAAGGACTTGCCTCCTGGCTCCAGATTAAGAAAACCTGGAGCAGACCCAGGTGCAACCCCCCTGCCCTGGTGAGACTCAAAAAAGCAGTTGCCAATGGTCGCCTGCACACTGCAATCCCCTGGGGAGGTTTTAAAACTCCTGATGCCCTGGCCACACCCCAAACCAAAGACTTGAGACAATCTGGGTGTGGGACCCAGGCATCAGGATTTTTAAAAGCTCCCCACGGGATTCCAAACTACGCTCAAGTTTGAGAATCACTGCTCTGAAATACTGAATAAATGCAAACGTAGTTTTTAAAAGCAAAGTAATAATAATATTAATATAATATGATGATGAAGAAGAAGAAGAAGAGAAAAGCTAAAGGGAGGAAGAACAAAAGACCTCCCAAACAAAAGATACTCCTGGGTATAGAGAAACACCCTTGGTGTGACTCATGGGGGAGTGGAGGGAGAAACCGGATATGCCGCATGAATGGACAGGCTAGGTCAGGTCAGAGGTCCACTGAAGCCCATCCAGTGTTTCCAACAGAGGCACCAATGCACATATTGTAGGACAGTCATGGAGAAATCATAGAAAACAGCAGACAGTGCACTGGACCAGGATTCAGGAGGCCTGGGCTTGAGATCCAACTCTGACACAGTGACTATGGTTCAGTCATCAGAACCCTGTTTCCTCATTTTTTTTAAGGGGGGGAGGGGCAGAGGGAAAGGGAGAAAGGATCTTTTTAAATTAACATATACTGTGTTATTAGTTTCAGAAACAGAATTTAGTGATCCATGAGTTGCATACAATACCCAGTGCTCATTCCTATGTCACGTGCCCTCCTTAATGCCCAGCACCCAGTTACCCCATCCCTCCACCCACCTCCCCTTCAGCGACCCTCAGTTTGTTTCCTAGGATTAAGAGTCTCTTATGGGGGGCGCCTGGGTGGCTCAGTGGGTTAAAGCCTCTGCCTTGGGCTCAGGTCATGATCTCAGGGTCCTGAGATGGAGCCCCACATCGGGCTCTCTGCTCAGCAGGGAGCCTGCTTCCCCCCCCACCCCCCGCCTGCCTCTCTGCCTGCTTGTGATCTCTCTCTGTCAAATAAATAAATAAAATCTTAAAAAAAAAAATCTCTTATGGTTTGTCTCCCTTTGTTTTCATCTTATTTTTTCCTTCCCTTCCCCTATATTCATCTGTTTTGTTTCTTAAATTCCACATATGAGTGAAATCATATGGTATTTGTCTTTCTCTGACTGACTTATTTCGCTTAGCATAATACCCTCTAGTTCCATCCACGTCGTTGCAAATGGCAAGATTTCATTCTTTCTGATGGCTGAGTAATATTCCATTGTATATATACCACCTCTTCATTATCCATTCATCTGTCGGTGGACATCTGGGCTCTTGCCATATTTTGGCTATTGTGGACATTACTGCTATAAACATTGGGGTGCAGGTGCCCCTTCAAATCACTGTTTGTATCCTTTGGATAAATACCTAGTAGTGCAATTGCTGGCTCGTAGAGCAGCTCTATTTTCAACTTTTTGAGGAACCTTCATACTGTTTTCCAGAGTGACTGCACCACTTTGCATTCCCACCAAGAGTAAAAGAGGGTTCCCCTTTCAGGAAGAAGAGAATCTTAGGCAGGCACCATGCCCAGCGTGAGACTTGAAAAGTGGGACTCGATCTCATGACCCTGAGATCATGACCTGCAGAAATCAAGAGTCAGCTGCTCAACTGACTCAGTCCTCCAGGCGTGCCTCTTTACCTTTAACAGAAAAAGACTGGACTAAAATCTACCCACTAAGTCAGGGTTTCTTAAATCTCAGTGGATGTGGAATGGGGCCCAAGATCTTCAGTTTGTAACAAGTTCTCAGGTGGTGGGCATGCTGCTGGCCTGAGAAGCCACTGGACAGCACTGTACTGGGTGACCCCTGAGGGTCCTCGGGGCTCCATACTGGCTCTTCTCTGGCTCTAGATCGAGAGGAAGAGCATAGCAGGATGATAAAAGAAAAAAAGAAATAGGAGCTCTGAGGTCAGACAGACCCGAGTTCCGGACTTAGCTTCACACTTTCTAGCATGATGGGTTTAGGCAGTTACTTACACAGCAGCCTCCCCATATCTGAGGTTTTGCTTCCTGTGGTTTCAGTCACCCTCAGCCAAGCAGTCCCAAAGAAGTGATCCTC
>CM053612.1:75370081-75386877 GCA_028646535.1 Procyon lotor
AAATAGAATAATTGAATAGTCCCTAAAGGTATACAGAAAAACAAAAAGAAAGCCTAATAGCCTTCCTATTACTTTAGAAAAATCGATGCATTTAAAAGGATAACTTTTTTTATTTTTTAACAATGATCTAGTGATTAGACTGTGGAAGGCTGACTTTTCAAGGACTATTGAATTTCATTCGGTAGATGGAGAATGACCTGAAAAGCAAACTAATGACAGCTTCTCAGTCAGGAAGGGAGGTATGGTTATTTACATAACTCTGAGGACACGTGAAAGATAATGTCTGCATTATCTTCATGGCTCATCTTCCGCTGCAGAGAGGCCAAAGGGACAAGACCCTTGAGTTACACCTATGCCAGGACTGGTCCAGGAGAATTAAAGTGTTTCTGAGGCACTGAGCCATTACGATATTTGAAAGCAATCACTTTCGTCAAATTGGAAAAAAAACAACAACCAAAAAACTCCACAACAATTATTCTCTCCTTAAAATACAATGGAAATAAGTGTGTTGGGCTTTTAAGGGGGTAAATGCAGAGTAGCTACACTGTAGTTCGGTAAGGAGAGTGCACTCAGTGCAAACAAAACCAAACAAAACCAAACCCACCAAAAGCTACCTATCCAAAGGTACCACCTCGGGACACCTGGGTGGCTCAGTTGGTTAAGGTACCACCTCTATGGTTGAACGAATATTCTTGTTACCCGTCAATCAATGAAGAGGTTAGTTTAGCACACTTCTTCTACCCTCATGAGCAGCTAAGGGGAAATATTGCAGTTGGATGCGATATGGCCATGCCTTAGGGGAACGTACAGTTTTGTCATTGGGGACAGATTTCGGTTTCAATCGAGGCTAAGTGCTGAAGACAAAGTTACTGGCATTTGGAGAAAGGAGAAGCCTGAGGAGGCTTCACACGGGATCTGGAACGAAGCTGTGCCTGAGGTTAAGAGTACCCAGGGAGGTAAAATAGCGTGAGCAAAGGCCCAGAGGTGGACTTCCAGCAAATTGAGAAAATGGACACCGGTGGAATAGCATACCAGGCTGTGAAAGACAGAGGGAGAAAGTTCAGGTTGAACAGAGAAACTCAGTCCGCTTTGCGGCAGGCTTGGAAGCCAAGCAGAAGTGTGCGATTCATGTGTTACCCATGTACTTACAAAATTCTGTCTTATCACATGACACTGGATGACGGGAGAAGGGGGAAAGGAAGGGTCACGTCCTTGTGGTTAAATATTTGAGATAACCTCCATATTAGGTTAAAAAAAGACTCCCCGCCCAACATATGATTTCTCAGTGCAGTAAGAGTCTCGAGGAAATGCCAGAGACACAACAGGGAACCTCTCCTGCTTCCAGGCTAAGGAAGTGGGGTGAGGACTTGCACAAGGTCTACAGGCTGGGAGGTGTAAAATGAGCTCAACGTTGACAAGAAAGAAAACCTGGGAACTCTCTTTTATGACTACACAAGTTTCCCTCCAACTGGAGTTCCTCTCCCATACATAGAACTCTGACACTTCTCCACTACTCGAAGAAGTGTGATACTAGGAAATACCAAGTGGGAGGGCAGTGCTGTGGAGGGCTCCTCAAATGAAGAGGGAGCTGAGAAGCAGGAAGGAAGACAGATGGTAAAGAGGAGCAGAAGCTCTGGCAATGATGTCTTGGGAAAGACAAAGGAAGAGAAGTTGGCCTAAACCATCCTCAGGGGGCACCTGAGAGGCGTGTGTGAGAGGAGTGGATAGTATAGCTTTGGGCTGAGCTCTGGGTGCAGGGCCAAGGGGATATCAGTTTGTGGGGGGGTGGTTTGGGGACAGGGGTTGAGCTGGATCCTCATCAATATCACTTTTCCCATCTCAAGTTTCCCAGGGCCTGCCTCCCCATCTCTGGAGTATGGTGGTTCACTAAGGTAGACCACTTGGAGTTCAAAGTCAACAATTTCAGGTCACAAAATCAGAAAGACTGAGATCCTGGACATAGGACTAGACACGGTCCAAAGTCTTAACAAATGAGTATCTTCTGCAGCAAATCACAACATATCATTTTATTGAAACTGAAGGGAAGAAAGACATAACTCTTAAGTGAGATGGGGAAAAGAGGAAAAAAAAATCACCAAATGCTAATTTAAGGTGATAAAATGCTATTGGTATTCTGTTTATTTGGAAAGCTGCTTGTAAGGTTATATTTCAGTGAATGTGAAAATATTTGTTATGGGCTGCTCTTGATCCACCCACACTTAGTTGACCATAAAGTTGACCTTCAACCAGAATTCCCTTCAGCAAAGGAGTTTTGTGGAACTCACTGCCTATAGCTAGAGAAAGACTATAGAACTGATCTTCAGAACCAACCAAGTATCTTAAATTTACTTGTCAAGCAATAATATGTGTATATTTTGCAAATATTGTGTCAAGCTCTGTATAGAGTCTACAGAACTAATAAAAAACATGGCACATGACCTCTGGGTATGTATAACTGGACAAGAGACTGAGGGCTACACACCCACCAGAGCAGCGGGCACTGTCTGAGGAGCAAAATAATGGGGGGAAAAATACAAAGGTGCTTGTTATTGAGATCTCCAAAGCCAGCTTGGTCTAATTTAGAAAGGTTGAAATCTCGTATTAAATGCTTTCCTTAATCTGGATTTAAATGAGATGGGGGAGCTATTGATGTGACAGAAACAAGGCTGTGATCGGTGGGGATCGGTATTAAGAAGTTGTGAGCTAAGAGCCTGCCGCCACTTGCCCAGCCCTTTGGGTCATCCGAGGAATGTACCAGAAGAGTCCACATGCTGGCAAGGGCCTCTCAGCTTTAGGTAAGGATACTCCTTTAAGTCAGACTTGTGGGGTTCAATGTTCAAGAATAACCGAGGATCTAAAAATGATTGCTTTGGATACAACACCTCACTTATCAGTTTCCAACAGCTGCTGTCACTGGGCTAAAGGTATTGGGAATATAGCTAAATCTGTCCATCCTGGCCACGGTCTCATGGTTAGCCCTACAGTCTTTGCTCCACTTGCAAATTCTCTGTGACCCTGGAAAGTAAGACAGCCAAAGGAATGCTGGGATTTCTGGTTCTGGAAGTGGGGCCACGAGCAATTAAGATCTGCAATGGGCCAGGCCAGATCACTGTGTCCTAGCTTCTGTGAGACCACACAGTCTCTGGAGCTAGTCTCCGTTCCCCTAGACCTGAAGGGAAGTGGGGAGATGAAATTCACTGACTTTATCATAGGCCCAAATACCTGCCTCCTTCTCTTTTTTTAGGAAGGGTTCCATCCTCCAGCGGCCCAAGTGGTACCTAAATCTACATGTGGCCCTGTTGGTCCTGGTTGTCGTTCCATGCCTGAGACCCCAAGAGTCATCTCCTCTTTTGCCTTTAGGTCATCTTTCTCTGGAGATTTCCACACTCTGTATTTCACCAGAGCAGTTAGGGGGGTTTCTTAGGGGAGGAGAGTTCCAGAAAACTCCAACCTCAATAAGATGAACACTTCAGGCATGGCAGAGTAAGAGGGCTGCAGAGAAACACAGAAGGAAACCAAGCTGTGTCATCTGAGGATCAGCTTCCTAGCCCTTGTGGGAGTATGTGCATTTTATGCTTTTTTGTATGTGCCTCAGAGCTCTCACCTTGGCTGAGTCTTGAAGCTGGAAAGGATATATTTTAGCAGAAAACAAAGAGGGAAAAGCATTCTAGGTAGGAGTGACAGTGTGAGCAATGGCTAAGTGTCATGCTTCAAGCACTCTGAAGAAGAGAAATGAAGGGAGCTTATTGATAGACTGGGATAAAAGAGAGAGAAGATTTGATGACACAGTGAGAGTCTGAGTACAGGGAGGGGGTGAATGGAGGTTCTATTCAGCTGTCTTCCATTTCCAGGGAAAATGGAATGACAGGAAATTTCCACTGAGTAAGAGGAAACGGTCGGAGCATCTGACGACACGGCTGACTGCAAGAAAGTGCCGAGACCACAGTCTGCAGAGTAACTTCTCCTTTTTGCTTTCTTGATCAAGGGCAGATTTTATCACTAGTAACTAGTATTTAATTAGCAAGTTTCAAAGTTTAATAATAATAATATATGTCACCAAATAGAGCCATATAATTCAAAAATAGCTCAACCAAATTTTAACCCCCTTTGTCAGAGCCCTTACCAAAAAAATTTTTTTTAAAAATTCCACTTTATATTTCTTCAGTGTCTCATTTACTATCTCTCTCCATCTCTCCTTACTTGGGCTTCAGCTCAGTGTGTTGCACGAACTCTACTAAATTTGGGCAGATCTAGTTACATCTCTAAGTAAAGGGTTTTTGGCAGATGATCCTGTCAGAACACACCTTCAAGGAGAATTTATTATGAAGTAAAAGTGGATGGGAAAAAGGAGTTTTGGTCACTGGCAGAAAGGAATGTACTTCCAAACAAGAATCCATGTGAAAGTGTTGTATAGATGATAACAGTGGCAATGACTATAATTATTCAGTCTTTTGGTTCTACTTTTTAAAATTTGAACTTAGCATCCCATGCAAAAGATTGCATATAGGTATATAACTTAGCCCAGCATGTCTTTTCATATACTTGTCTACACAATTATCTCTTCAAACAGAAGAGTGAAACATTCCTTGCAATAACCCATCTTCCCTAGGAATTTGCACTGGCATAAGAATGAAAGGACTGGCCTGTGGATCAAGAATGGAAGGGAAGGCCCCACAGAAAGAGAAGGGGAGGTCTGAAATACGGGATGCGTTACGGGTCAAAGTGTATCCTTCCAAAAAGACGTGTTGAAGTCTTACTCTCCAGTACCTGTGAATGTGGCCTTATCTGGAAATTGATGATTAAGTTGAGGTCACTGGGGTAGGCCTTGATCTGGTAGGACTGTGTCCTCACAAAAAGTGGAAGTTTGGACACAGGCATGCACAAAGGGAGGACACTGCAAAGGCACAGAGCACACCACGTGAAGATGAAGGCAGAGATCCACAAGACAAGTGATGCCAAAGGCGGCCAGCAAAGCTGCAGAAGCTTGGGGCGAGGCACTGAACAGATCCTACCTCACACCTCTTAGAAGGAAGCAACCCTGCCAACACCCCGATCTTGGACTCTGCCCTGGAGAACTATGAGGCAATAAATTCCTATTGTTTCTGAAACCAAGTTCATGGCACTTTGTTACAACAGCCCTAGGAAACTAACACAGGGTAGTAAGGGCAAGAAGTGAGGAGCAGCACCACTTCTTACAAGGAACAGAGCTCCCCTTCCTCTCGGTGCTTCCCCCTGATGTCCTTCTCAACTCCAGTTTTTAGCAATTCAAGGTCAGGAACGGGATTAAGAGCTGCAGGGCTGCACGTGGTATTTGCAAAGAGCAATATCCTAAAACCAAATACACATACCCAGCCTGGGTTGCTGTGTTGTCCAGAGATACCTCTGAAGCTCTAGCTTGAGGCCAAGTGGGTGACCTTGCCAAATGCCTCACTGCCTCTTCTTACAAGGACACAGAGGGCCCCTGAGAACCTTGGGGATGGCAGGGTCAAAGTAGCAGTGCACGGCTCCTTCAGTTTGGCCTTCAAAAACACCCTTTCAGTACAACATGATCACTGCACTTAACACTGCTGAATGGTGTATTTGAAAGTTGCTAAGAGAGTAGATCCTAAAAGTTCTCACTGCAAGGACAAAAACATTTTTCCTTTTTTTTTGGTATCCATAGGAGATGATGGATGTCAACTAAACTATCTCTGCTAATCATTCCACAATATAGGTAAGTCAAGTCATTATGTGGATACCTTAAACTTCTAAAGTACTGTATTGTCAATTACATCTTAGTCAAAAAACAAAAGACAAACAAACAAACAAAAAGCCCCAAGCGGCCCTCTCAGCTGGAGCAGGCCGGAGGCTGGGCAGGCTGGCTCCAGGCCACCCACCTCACTTCTGACCAAAGCAGCTCTGCTTTTCTCTCCTTTGCGAAAAGGCTTTCCACATCTGATTCCAATGAAATGAAGGGTTCCCCAGATTAAAGACAAATGCCTTGAAACTCCTTTGTAAGGCCCCTGGGCTTTAGTCAAATTCATCTAGTAACCATTCTTCATGCACACTTCACCCTCCCTGCCTTAATATCTTTCCCTCTCCTGGGTATGCCCTTACCCTTGATTCTACCAAGTAAAGTCCTGCTGTGCCACAGTCTTTTTGCCACTTAAAAATACTTGTTCCCGGGGCGCCTGGGTGGCTCAGTGGGTTAAAGCCTCTGCCTTCGGCTCAGGTCATGATCTCAGGGTCCTGGGATCGAGCCCCACATCGGGCTCTCTGCTCAGTGGGGAGCCTGCTCCCCCCACCCCCCGCCTGCCTCTCTGCCTACTTGTGATCTCTCTCTCTCTCTGTCAAATAAATAAATAAAATCTTTTTTTTTTTTTTCTTTTTAATAAATAAAATCTTTTAAAAAAAATACTTGTTCCCTGCAAAAAGAAGTCCAATTCTACTTTAATCTTGGGCCAGAATTCTTAGAAGCCATAGAAGGTAGACCAGCCCCTGGTGTGGATGGTTATATGCCCAAATTCTAGTCATTGAGACAAAGGGGATGTTTGCTGGGAGGCACCTAGGAAAGGGTTGCCTACTTGATAAGAAAGCAGAATTCTTTGTCCTATCTTCCCCCTTCCAATCCTCTTCTTGCCTATGGATACAGTTGAATGAGGATGTGATTCTCAGAGCTACAACAGCCGTCGTAAGGGGGAAAAAAGAGGCATACTACACATTTGCAACATGGACCCTGAAGGTAATATGTTACATGAAATAAGACAATACTGTATGATCTCACTTATATATAAAATCTTTAACCTCCCCCTCCCCAAACAACAATAAAAAATCAAGCTCATAGGTACAGAGACAGAATAGTGGTCATCAGAGGTGGGGGGAAGGAGGTGGGCAAAATGGGTGAAGGGGGTCAAATGTACAAACTTCCAGTTATAAAGCAAGTCATGCAGATGTGACATATAGCATGGAGATTATAGTTAATAATCCTGTATTGCATATTGGAAGTTTTGCTAATAGACTAAATCCTAATCATCACAAGAAAAAAATTTTTGTAACTATGTATGATGATGGAAAGAAACTGTGATAATTTTGCAATATATACAAATTTAGATCTTCATGTCGTACACCTAAAACTCATACGAGGTTGTATGGCAATGATACCTTAATTAAAAAAAAAAAAAAAAAAAGAGGGCTGCAGAGACACTGACCTAGAACCCTGTCATCCTTGAATACAGGAATACCTGAATCAGCACTGAAGGTCACCTATCCTCCAACTGCCTCTTGTGTAAGAAAGAACCCCTCTTCAATTCACTGCCAATTAGGTTTTCTGTTACAGTCAAATGCACTCCTCACCGATACATTTCTCATCCTCCACGGCCCCTTCCAGGGAACATGCAGAGATCTCCCCACCTGCAAACCAGACAAAATTTTCCTCTCTTTACTCCCATCTTCTTTGTGCCTACAGTGGCAGCTGCTAGTGTTCCTTATCACGTTTGATAATTCACATTCGAATTCCATTTTTCTTTTAAATTACAGGCCCATGAAGGCAAGACCTTAATGTGTTCTTCCTGTGATAGAAGTGGTCTTTTAAAACAGCGCTTTATAAATTTTTAGTTGATGTAAGGAGGGCACATACTGCACGGAGCACTGGGTGTGGTGCATAAACAATGAATCTTGGAATGCTGAAAAATAAAATCAAAAAAATTTTTAATGGATGTGCACTTGACAACGTTACATCAGTTTCAGGTGTACAACATAGTGATTTGACAAGTCTCTATTATGCTGTGCTCACCACAAGGGTAGTTGCCATCTGTCGCCATACAACGCTATGACAGTATCATTGACTATACTGCTTGTGCTGTGCATTTCATCCCCATGACTTATACATTCCATAACTGGAAACCTGGACCTCCCACTCCACTCACCCATTTTGCTCAGCCCTCACCCCTCCCATCTAGCAACCACCAGTTTGTTCTCTGTACTTATGGCTCTGCTTCTGCTTTTTGTTAATTCGTTTTTAGATTCCACATATGAGCAAAATCGTATTTGTCTTTCTCAGTCTGACTTATTTCACTTAGCATTATATCCTCTACACCCATCCGTGCTGTTGCAAATGGCAAGATCTCACCCTTACTTATGGCTGAGTAATGTTTCACACACACACATCTTCTTTATCCATTTGTCTGTTGGTGGACACTTTCGTTGCTTCCATATCTTGGCTACTGTAAATAATACTGCAGTAAACATAGGGGTACATGTAGCTTTTAAAATTAGTGTTTTGGTTTTCTTTGGGTAAATACCCAGTAGTGGGATTATTGGATCATATGGTAGTTCTATTTTTAAATTTTTTAAAGGAACCTTCATAGTGTTTTCTACAGTGGCTGCACCAATTTACACTCCCACAAACAGTGCACAAGGGTTCCCTTTTCTCTACATCTTCCTCTTGTTGTTTCTTGCTTTTTTGACTCTAGCCATTCTGACAGGTGTGAGGTGATAGCTCAGTGTGGTTTTGTTAGCATCTCCCTGATGATTAGGGATGTTGAGCATTAAAAACAGTGATTCTAAAAAATCTAATGTGCATATAAATCACGTTATGATCTTGTTAGAAGTGGGGATCCCTGGCCCCAACCACCAAGCATCTGGTTCAGTGGTTCTGGGGTGGGGCTCAAGAATATGTATCTGAAACAAATTCTTAAATGATGCAGGTACATTGTCCAGGGTCACTCTGAGGAAACACTGCTGTAAGACATGGGACACCATTTCCATAATCCTTGTCACACACTATCTCCGTTAACCTCTTTCCTTTTTGTGTTGTATCCCCAGTGATTCTGTGAACTCCTCGAGGGTAGATACCGTATTTCATACCCCTTGGTACTTCCAGAGTACCTCGCCCAGTGGCCCTCAAGACTCTTCGCTGAGTAACCGAATGGAATGAATGAGTGAATACAGCACCTAGCCTTCAGGTGTGGTTTCTTCTTCTCCCCAAGAGTGGAAAATATGGCACAAGCCACTGCCTCAATTGGTATTTCTGCAGGGTTTCAGAATTTGAGTCAATAAGATGCAGCCAAGAGCCCTTTTCTTAATACTGGACCCCATTACAATGTAGATATACTAGGATTTCATGCCTGATTCCTGTTTCATGAAGTCACATATTTTTATGAGTTATAAATTTTTTTAAGAGTTTATTCATTTATTTGACAGAGAGAGAGATCACAAGGAGGCAGAGAGAGAGGGGGAAGCAGGCTCCCTGCTGAGCAGAGAGCCCATTTCAGGGCTCAATCCCAGAACTCTGAGATCATGATCTGAGCCAAAGCAGAGGCTTTAACCCACTGGGCCATCCAGGTGCCCCACAAATTTTTTATTATACACTTTGTTCCCTCTGGTTCTCTGAGCCAAGAAGTGCCACTTAAAATGATCTAATAAGTAAATAAATTTTCCTCCAGGCAAAACCTCTTTGTCACATATATGCATTATCTGGTTAGAAAACATTACCCAGAGCGGTGGGAGTGCATACAGAGCTCTTCCTGGAACCTGTAATGGTTGAATTGTTGCAAGGAACATTAAATTGGATTCTTATTTTGTTTTCTGATGGGCCTTGTACTCAGGGAGGCCACTCCGGAAGAAGAAAATCTATGGTATTAGGACAGAGTGGGGGATGGGAGCCTGAATCTCATCCACCACACAACTGCACTGAGTGTGGGGACCAAGGCTACGAAAGGAAGTATTTCCTTTCACCCAAAAAGTGGAAATTAATCTCTTTGCTGATGACCAAACCTTACATAGCAGCATTTCTCTTTTTATAATTTTTTTATTATGTTAGTCATCATATAGTACATCATTAGGTTGTTTTTTTTTTTTTTAAAGATTTTATTTATTTGACAAATAGAAACACAACGAGAGAGGGAACACAAGCAGAGGGAATGGTAGCGGGAGAAGGGAATGCTCGGCAGGAAGCCAGATGCGGGGCTCAATCCCAGGACTCTGGGATCACGACCTGAGCCGAATGAAGGCAGACACTTAATGACTGAGCCACCCAGGCGCCCCTACATCGTTAGTTTTTGATAGCAGCATTATTTCTGAGTGGATATTGCTGTTTACAGGGTTTAACAAAAAATATTCCTATCAGTAGGATGCCAGGTCAGTGCCACTTTTTCAAAAGTGAAGGCAATGAGGGGCGCCTGGGTGGCTCAGTGGGTTAAAGCCTCTGCTTTCAGCTCAGGTCATGATCTCAGGGTCCTGGGATCGAGCCCCGCATTGGGCTCTCTGCTCAGCAGGGAGCCTGCTTCCCCCGTCTCTCTGCCTGCCTCTCTGCCTACTTGTGATCTCTTGCTCTCTGTCAAATAAATAAATAACATCTTTAAAAAAAGAAAAGCGAAGGCAATGATAAAAAAAAAAAAAGACCCACAGAAAGACATCCCTGATGAAAATTTGCTGAGTTGTTTCCTCTTTGTTCTCTGTTAACAGCAAGGGTGAAATGACCTGTTTAGGCCATAAAAAGAAAACGTGATGAAGATAAAAGCTGATAGGAGATTCATTTCCAAGGTTTAAAAAGTACCAATGAAAGATAAATTGTCTGGGCTCAATTTAATACATTCTAACCTGACTTTACAGCGGGGATCTGTTGGACCCAGCACCCAATGTCCGTTTACTTACTCATTCAAAAGCCACTTACCAAGTACCTAAGCACAGTGGTTCAAAAACCACATTTGAGACCCCACTGTGGGAATTCTAATTATAGCTTCACTGTGTAAGTGCTGTGAGAAGCTGGTGAAACCACTACCCTCTTCGAGCCCCAGAGTAATCACCTGAAAATGGAGAGAGTAATAGAAGCTATCTCATATGGAATGTCTTCACTCCTCACAGTGTGGACCATGAACTTGGAGCATCAACACCACCTGGTAGCTTATAAGACCTGCAGAATCTTAGGCACTGCCCCAGACAGAGCGAGCTGCCTTTTAGCAAGATCTGCAGGTAATTTCTATGTACGTTAAAATTTGAGAAGCGCTGGATACATAAGAACACAGTCTCTGGAGAAATGTCTGTTCATGACTTCTGCTCAATTTTTAATTGGATTGTTGGTTTTTTGGGTGTTAGGTTATATCAGTTCTTTATATATTTTGGATACTAACTCTTTAGTGGATATGTCCTTTGCAAATATCTTCTCGTATTCCCTAGGTTGTCTTTTAGTTTTGTTGACTGTTTCCTTGACCGTCCGGAAGCTATTTTGATGTAATCCCAATAGTTTAGTTTTGCTTTTGCTTCCCTCGCCTCAGGAGACTTATCTAAAAAAATGTTGCTATGGCTAATTTCTGAGACATTTCTGCCTGTGCTCTCTTCTAGGACTTTTAGGGTTTTGGGTCTCACATTTAGGTGTTCATCCATTTTGAGTCTATTTTTGTGTATGGTGTAAGAAGGTGGTCCAGATTCATCCTTTTGCATGTAGCTGACAACTTTTCCCAATACTGTTTGAAGAGATTGTCTTTTTCCCATTAGATATTCTTTCCTGTTTTGTTGAAGATTAACTAACCATGTAATTGCTGGTTTGTTCCTGGGTGTTCTATCCTGTTCTACTGCTCTATGTGTCTATTTTTGTGCCAATACTATACTGTTTTGATTACTACAGCTTTTTTAAAAAAGATTTTATTTAATTATTTATTTGGCAGAGAGAGAGAGAGAGAGATCACAAGTAGGCAGAGAGGCAGGCAGAGAGAGAGGGGGAAGCAGGCTCCCGGCTGAGCAGATAGCCTGATGCGGGGCTCGATCCCAGACCCTGGGATCATGACCTGAGCTGAAGGCAGACACTTAACCATCCCCAGAAAAAGGAACTCTTATGCACCGTTGGTGGGAATGCAAACTGGTGCGGCCACTCTGGAAAACAGCATGGGTATTGCTGAAAAAGTTAAAAATAGAATGACCCTATGACCCAGCAATTGCACTACTAGTTATTTACCCAAAGGATACAAAAATACTGATTTTAAAGGGATACATGCACTCCCATATTTAGAGCAGCATTATTTGCAATAGCCAAATTATGGAAGCAACCCAAGTGTCCATCAACTGATGAATGGATAAAGATGTGGTGTATATATATACAATGGAATATTTTTCAGCCATAAAAATGAATGAAACCTTGCCATTTGCAATGACATGGATGAAGTCACAGTATAATGTTAAGTCAGAGAAAGACAAATACCATATGATTTCACTCATACGTGGAACTTAAGAAAACAAATGAACAAAGGGGGGGGGTGGGAGAAAGAAAGAGACAGACAGACAAACTAAGAAACACACTCTTAACTCTAGAGAACAAACTGATGGTTACCAGAGGGGAGGTGGGCAGGGGTATGGGTGAAACAGCGATGGGGATTAAGGAGGGCATTTGGTGTGATGAGCACATGGTGATGTACGGAAGTGCTGAATCACTATACTGTACACCTGAAATTAATATTACACAGTATGTTAACTGTACTGGAATTAAAATAAGTTTAAGCCTCTCTAAAGCCCAAGCTGACTTTCCAAGAGTCCTTCTTACTGCAATTTTTTCTTTAATCTATGTTTACAGACAAAATTTATAAATATATATCAAACACACAACCAAAAAAAGAAAAAAAAAAGTCTCTTGAGCCCAAATTGCCTGAATCCTAGCTCTACCAGTTACCATGTCTGACTCCTTAAAACAGTACTTAACCAATTTGTGCCTCCATTTCTTAATCCATAAAATGGGGATGATAATAAAAACTTGACTGTTGAGACGAGTAAATGAATAAACACATGTGAAGAGCTTATAAAAGGGCACAGCACATAAGTATTCAGTAAGACTACTGTTATAGTGAGGATTAATGGATTAATGAGTTGTAAATGCTGAGTGCAGTAAATAAATAGAAAGTACTTGGTAAATATTAGCTGCTGTGGACAAAACACTGTTGGGTGTTGTCAGGAAAGAGGATTTAAAAATCGACCCTGACGAGGGTGCCTGGGTGACTCAGTTGGTCAGGCACCTGACTCCTGATATCAGCTCAGGGTTGTGAGTTCAAGCTCTGCATTGGGCTCCACACTGGGCATGGAGTCTAATTTAAACATAAACAGGAAAAAAACATAGACCCTGACCTCGTGACACTTAGGACCTATTGGTGCTGACCCTGCTTACACACGGTGCTCATTAAAAAAAGCCATCACAGGGGTGCCTGGGTGGCTCAGTAGGTTAGGCCTCTGCCTTTGGCTCAGGTCATGATCTCAGAGTCCTGGGATCGAGCCCCGCATCAGGCTCTCTGCTCAGCAGGGAGCCTGCTTCCCCCCCTCTCTCTCTGCTTGCCTCTCTGCCTAC
This sequence comes from Procyon lotor, assembly GCA_028646535.1. Classification (NCBI taxonomy): domain Eukaryota; kingdom Metazoa; phylum Chordata; class Mammalia; order Carnivora; family Procyonidae; genus Procyon; species Procyon lotor. The sequence continues at coordinate 75,383,385 of CM053612.1, forward strand.
TTGTGATCTCTTTCTCTCTGTCAAATAAATAAATAAAATCTTTAAAAAATAATAAAAAATAAAAAACTAAAAAAACCATCACAATAACAGTCTTTCTAAAGCACCCACTCAGTTGTAGTCAAGGTGTCCATGCCACAGCCTGGATTTTAAATGATGGATCTAAACTGTAATTCATGAGCCCAACTTGAGTTAATCCTGCTCTAGACGCCATGAAGTGACTAATATGGTGTGAGGGAAAAGCCACATAAACTGAGCTCATAACCCCTTGGCTCCCTCATTTTCAAGCAGTTCTCATATATCGCTCCCTGAGATTTATAAAGTGGAAAGCATTCAAAAGAGACCTATCTGGTAAATTATGTGGAAACAAGTTGATTCTACTCGACTAGGGGGAAAGGGCTTAGTCGTTGGTTGGTTCTACACGTCTATGCTATTTCCAAGGTGTGTCCTGCAATGGTTCTTAAACTTGGCTGCCTAGTCAAATCATCTGGAGCACTTTTCCAAAATACTAATGCCCACGCCCCACTGGCAGAGATACAGATTTAACTGCCTTGGGGTAAAGCTCAGGCATGGGTATTATTCTTAAAGTTCCCCAAGTAATTATAACGTGCAGCCATGGTTGAGAAACACTGCTATAAAACACATTAGGCCCAAAGGTGCCCCCAGTTAGTGAAGGGAATCAGCAGAAAGTGAACAAGAATCAAGGGCAAAAGAGGAAGAGAAGGGAAGGATATCAGAAGGGATAGCTAATCAGCATTCTGCTTCTACGTCTTGGGATAAACCACCAGAAATGTGGCTTTTTTCTCCACCAGGCCAACTAGGGGTTTTATGAATGTGATTTAGTTTCAGACATTCATCACAGGTCCAGCATAAATCAGAACTCTGAAGTAGCAGGAAAAAAGGGGACAGACCCAGAAATGTGGAACTGAGAAAACGGGGTAAGGAGGAAACCGTCCAAAAATAATCGTCACAAAGCCTATGGCCTTTACCCAAAGATTTGCAAGGACCATCCCCCAGACTCATTTTTCCTATCAGAGAAACCTGGAAACAAACCACATGTGAGTAGAATAAGTTAAACATATTGCAATAAATTTACTGTGACTATTGCAAGTGGTGAAATAAAGCATGGACTGCAGTTACACTCAGCAGCACGGATAAATATCACAGACATATCACGCTGGGAAGGTAGACATATAAGAGCCCAAACTACATGATTATGTGTGTCTGAAATTCAGGAATGAGCAAAACCAATCAGTGGTGAGAGCGGTCAGTAGAGCAGGTCTCTTTTGGAGGAGGGACTGACTGGGAGGAGTCTGAGGGGGCCTGCTGGGTGGGTGCTGAAGATGCTTTATGTCCTGGTCCAGGTTGTGCTGTAACGTGTGCGCATTTATACCCTGGTCACTGAGCGCAATACTTCAGATGGGTGCACTGGACCGGATGCAAGGTATACCTCAATAAAAAAGAAAAAGAAACGTATTTGCTATTATTGCTCACTCAATTAGTATTTTTTGAAGGTCTACCCTGAGTCTGGCCATATGTTAGGTGCTGAATAAAGAGGTGTACTAAACTGACAGAGCCTTGCCCTCTCAGCACTTGCATTCTAATGAAAATATACAACAACGCAGAACATAAAGAAATACATGTAATAGGTCATCATGAGGTTGTGATTGTGATAAATGCCACGAAGAAAAATCAAGCAGGGTACGGGACTGTAATGTATGGGGGGAGTGCAGGGGGCTGGACCATGCTGTTTTATTTTTTTTTTTTAAGATTTTATTTATTTATTTGATAGAGAGAGAGAGAGAGATCACAAGTAGGCAGAGAGGCCGGCAGAGAGAGAAAGGGAAGCAGGCTCCCTGCTGAGCAGAGAGCCCGATGTGGGGCTCGATCCCAGGACCCTGAGATCATGACCTGAGCCCAAGGCAGAGGCTTTAACCCACCGAGCCACCCAGGTGCCCCTGGACCATGCTGTTATAGATGGCAAAGTCAGAAAAGGCCTTTCTGAGAGGGCAACGTTCCAGCAAGTTTAAGGCACCTGGTTCCCACCCCATAGCAGATTAGAGGCAGTGCATTATATGAGGATGACAATGTCGTTTGAAGGCAGACAAATTGGACAAAGCAAAGAGTGTTCGCTGAAAACAAGGGCAGGACGCAGGAGCTATAAACGAGCAGGCCTGAGCACTTCAATGACCCAGCATGAGGGCCACATTCCTTCCGGCCTCATTAGCCTCATTAGGACATCCCTGTGATAAAATGCAAAACAGCCTTCTGTGCTATCACTTCTCTTACTGTGTCGTCTCCACTGCCTGCCCTCTCCTCCGCTAGACGGTATCTTGAAGGCAGAGATTTGGTCCTGTTTTTCACTGCACCCCCAGCACTGAGTACCATGAGGGGCCATAGGCAAGGGAGTCAATAAATATTTACTATTTACAATAAATATTTACCCTTCACCACAATCCCCCCTCGAAAATATTGCTACAACACTATTTCCAGAATTCTGTGTGAGCATGTAATAGAAATTAGACTTCAGAATGAACAACACATCAAATTTTAACTTTTGAGTGTTTAGGAGCACCTGGGGGGCTCAGTCAGTTAAGCGTCCGACTCTTGATTTCGGTTCAGGTCATGATCTCAGGGTCGTGAGACTGGGCCCTGTCCCATGTTCCACAGTGGGCATGGAGCCTGCTTAAGATTCTCTCTCTTCCTCTGCCCCTTCCCTCACCCCCATCCCCCTCTCGAAAGAAAGAAAGAAAGACAAGACTGAATGTTTAAAACAAGATAAAAGTGTTGGCCATCTGGATCTGGAGAACTCACAGGAAAACTCATTTCCCAAAGTTGCTAGGGAAATGAGGTGTTACTGTGCTAATCAATCTTGTCTTGACATCACGTGATCTCTCTCTGCCTCTGCCTCTCAGCCTGGAGCAGTGGTGGTCAAACTTCAGGGGCTGCTTCGAAATGCAGGTTTCCAGGCCCCATCCTCAGAGATCATGGTCGGAGACGCAGGCAAGAATAATGACACAATTTGAGTCTATTTTTGTGTGCAGTGTAAGGAAATGGTCCAGTAATGTCAGATAGGAATCCATCAAAATCCTTGAAGAGAACACAGGCAGCAATCTCTTCGACCTTAGCCGCAGCAACTTCTTCCTTTCTACATCCCCAGAGGCAAGGGAAGCAAGGGCGAAAATGAACTGTTGAGACTTCATCAAGATCAAAAGCTTTTGCACAGCAAAGGAAACAGTCAACAAAACCAAAAGACAACTGACAGAATGGGAGAAGATATTCGCCAATGACATATCCGATAAAGGGCTAGTATCCAAAATCTATAAAGAACTTCTCAAACTCACACCCAAAGAACAAATAATCCGATCAAGAAATGGGCAGAAGATATGAACAGACATTTCTGCAAAGAGGACATCCAAATGGCCAACAGACACATGAAAAAGGGCTCCACATCACTCGGCATCAGAGAAATACAAATCAAAACCACAGTGAGATA
>CM053612.1:75387377-75475839 GCA_028646535.1 Procyon lotor
CTGTCCGATCTCGGCTAATCCGCGGCATAATCACATGACACATTTTACAGATGAGAAAAATGAGACACAGAAGGCTCAGGCTCAGGTAACTTGCCTGGGAATGCGCAAGCGAGGAGCTCGGGGATCCAAACTCAGGCACTCTGGATCCAAAGCCTATGCGCTGAGGCGCCTCTGTGCTGCCTGCCATCCCGGAGGGATTTACACCAAGCCCGCCAGTGGCGCGGGTGGTCTGCGGGCACCACCATAGGAACACCGGCCTGCAGCAGTCTCTCCCTTCAATTCTTACAGCCTCTCTAACTGCTGTTACTCAGGGAACGCTCATGTTTCCTGCATCAGAAGGCGACCGCGGGCCCTCATCCTTGCGGTTAAACTGACAACTAGTTCTATATCCATGAGAAGGGTGGAACAGAATACAAATCATGGTAAGGTAGATAAGCAAAGGCGCCTCAAACTGCGCTTTGGGATGGGAGACAAAAAAGAAACGGCCACAGCCATTGAAGAGATGGACAAAGCACGGGGGTGCTGGGTGGTGAGAGGTAAGGAAGCTAATTGGCATTCAGCACCCTGCCTCTCCGTCTTGGACTGAAGCAGCAGGACTGTCTGGGAGATTGTGATCATCATCATCACACCTTGTGGGCTTTCTTCCCCACTTTACCTCACTTTCTACTCCCTCACTATGCTTCCCAGGGTCACCTCTCCTGTAAACTAGTCACTCCCAAAACCTTGTCTCCGAGTGTACTTTAGGGGAGCCTGAACTAAGACAGGGAGTACTTACAATAAACATAGTGGCTACTATACGTGAAGTCCCAAAACTGATGACTCTCTCAGTATGTAAGGAGGGCCACTGCTGGCTGGAAGAGCCTCCGATTAACATGGGGAGCTTCTGCCTTTCTTATTGAATTCTTTTCTATTCTCTCCTTCCCAGGTCTTTAGCCTGAAATGTTTAAAAATGGGCAAAACTGGCCTCATAAAGATGCAAGCAAAAAATGGGGCTGTTTCTGAGATTAGACTATTCGTAAGGGCCAAGCATTCTGTTTGCAGGGATAAAAGGAAAAGGAACAAGGTGAGAAATACGGAGACACTAATTCAAAGCCTAGGACGTGCCTTAGGTTCCCCTACATGGCAGGTTACATTATCCAAAAATGTCCACAATAGCCCATCCACATACTTTTCCTTTGCATGCCCCTGCCCCTTGAGGCTCAGGAGCCACCATGGCTGCTCTGGCCAACAGAGTACTTTTAGAAGCGATACTGTACAACGTCCAAGGCTAGGACACGAAGAGCCATGCACTTCAGCCATATTCTACAGATGTTCACTTGATCTAGTCAAGCCTTCCATGGGAAGGCCAATGTGGAGAGGAACCAAGGCTCCCAACCCCAGATGAGCTCCCAGTAGACAACCAGCACTAACCTGCTACCCCCATGAGGGAGCCATCTTGAAGATGGTTCCCCTAGGCCCAAGTTGAGCCCTCCTGGCTGATAATAGAAGGACAAGAAACAAGCCATCTCTCCTGAGATGAACCCTACCCAAATTTCAGATTTTTGACCAAAATTAATGATTTTTATTTTGAACTACTGAGTTCCTTGAGGCAGTGTGTTAGGCAGCAGTGGGTAACTGATACACTCAGTTTCCCAAGAATGGAAAGCTGACTCAGAGTTTTTACCAAAACTGTCTTTTGGAAGCCAAAGTGTATTTTCCCCTTTCTGAAGCTTGTAGTTTCAAGTGCTCTCCTGGACCTCCGTAGACCTACCTCTTCCGCTAGTTCTGCTAGAGCAGCAAGGAAAGTTTCCCATCTTGCCAAAATCAAGAACTTTCTTGTGACTGTAAATATGTGTTAACTGATAGATAGGTATAGTGTTCCCCTTGTCCCATCCAGGCTGGTTTCCTTGGAAACCTACTTTTCCATGGATTCCCTCAATTTCGTCTTGTAAGCAAATTTTGTCAGAGCAGAGATTGAGTCTTAGGTACTTTGGATACACTTAATAAATCCAAGCACCCATGCGGTCTAATCCTGGAGCGATGTCTCTTTTGGCAATTACAGATCATCAGAAAGCGGCTCCTTCCTTTCCTTGTCTTTCACAGTACAATAAATCTATCTATAACCTGCAGTAATACTTCCTCGAACCCCTTTCCCATTCTCCGATCCCTTTGTCCCTCACAGCTGCCTCAGAGCCTTTTACACACAAATGACTTCTCTGGCCTCAGAATCCACTTGGGTTCTTCTCCTCGACTCCTCTTTTCTCTCGCCTTCTCCCAAAACCTTGCTTTAGCCTCTAGGTCAGCAAGGACTAATTTCGGCCCACTCTAGGAAGGTGAAAGGGACCACAAAAAGGGACCCTGAGCAGACAAATAGGGGTTTCTTGTTAGCGGGCAGGCAGGTTTCTGGAAGGAAGTGGGAGGAAAGTATGCTCCCACCAATTCTGATTTTGTCTCAATATACTATAAAGCATCCATTCTAATCTAGCTAATGAATATGGAGACAGAAAGATACAAACTGGAAATAAGAAACTTTACGTTCATGAAAAGCTGTGCTTAGAATCTATTGAGAGAATTGTTTTTAGATTTAACCTTAATAGCAGGGAGTCTTCTCATTCTATAGCACCAGGGAAAACCGAAAGCACATTTCTGGCAATTTAATCCAATTCCTGCTTTAACTTTCATTCCCTTTGTCAACTCAATTACCTGATTTTTGTTTCCAGTCATCACTTCTGGCTCGCTTTTTTCCTCTGTTAATGTGAATATTCAAGATGAATAAAGGCAATTTGAGGATTTCCTGGTGGGGGGTTTAGATTCTGAAGAGCTGTCTGCAATTAGCCACCATTCCATATTTTAAGGTAGCTCTTAAGGATTTTCTCTTCCTTGGCCTTGGTTTGCTATGGTCCCCTTCACCCGTTATCCAGGCACCCAATGGGTCATAATTCTGAGTCAGGTAAGAAATTTGCCAGGTATTTGTGCAAAGAGTAGAGATCTCACTTAATAATTTCAAGTGCAATGGGAAAAGTAAAATAACTAACCGACCACCTATTCTCTGAGCACAAAGATACTTAGGACTAGCTAAAATCAGTCTTTCCTCTTCCCCTCAAGAAAATTCCCCACTTATTCTCAGTTTCCTGACATTCCCTCTACCCCTTAACCCAGTGATTCTCCAAGTATGGTCACTGGATCGGGACCATCGAGCCTCACCTGGGAACTTAATAAAAATGCAAATTCTCTGTCCCTATCCCAGACCTATGGAAATAAACTCGGCAGTAGGGACCAGCAATGTGTGCATGAGCAAGCCCTCCAGGGGACTCTGCTGCCCGCTGGACTTCGAGAACCCCTGCCTTAGAACATAAAACTGGATCAGAATAGGGCGCCTGGGGGGCACCTGGGTGGCTCAGTCGTTAAGCGCCTGCCTTCGGCTCAGGTCATGATCCCAGAGTCCTGGGATCGAGTCCCACATCGGGCTCCCTGCTCTGCAGGAAGCCTGCTTCTCCCTCTGCTGTTCCCTCTGCTTGTGTTCCCTCTCTCGCTGTACTCTCTCGCTATGTTTCTCTCTGTCAAATAAATAAAATCTTTAAAAGAAAAAAAAAAAAAGAATAGGGCGCCTGGGTGCTCAGTTAAGCGGGTTAAACGTCTGCCTTCAGCTCAGGTGGAGATCCTGAGGTCCTGGGATGGAGGACCGAGGCCCCACTCAGGGAGCCTGCTTCTCCCTCTCCCTCTGCCCGCCCCCCACTTGTGCATTCTTGCTCTCGCTCTATCTCAAATGGATAAGTAAAATCCTAACAAAATAAAACAAAGCACGAAACAAAACTGGGTCAGAATGGTCCAGTGAGCTGAAATCGAAAGGACCGGAGTTCTGTTTTGTACTCTGCTATTAGTTTACTGTGTGACCTCCGTCAAATCAGTGCACCTCTCTGGACCTCAGTTTTCTCATCTACAGAAAGACGACCTTGAGACAGAACTTCTCTTCGGTCACCACCCCTTCCAGAAAGTAACAAAGTCACTGCCTTCAAGAGCACTAGCCAAGTACTGTAATATCATGGCATATGATTCATGTTTTTTCAAGTCAGCTTTTTTAAAGTTTCAGGAAAGGCTAACCCAATCTTGTCAAAATGGCTAAATACTTTAAACAGCTAGAAGCTGTATTTAAAACGTTTCTGTCAAGACCAAGCCATTTGTTAAAGTTGCTGGTGAATGCTCCCTGACAGTTTATCTCCCTCAGAATTTATCATTTTTTGGCCAGAAATATGAATTCATCTGATCAGTCCAGGAATCTTGATGAGCAATTATTTTTCATTTGTGCTAAAAATAGATTCATAATTCCCCTTCCGTTCAGAAGAATATTTTCCCTGCACAGAAGTGACTCAGCAGTCACTAGGACTGTTATTAAGATGCCAAGTGAGGATATTCTTTTGATAGGAATGATATTTCAATACATTCTTGCAAAAATATTAAAACTTAATTTTGATAGCAAATGCTACATAGCATTTATACTCTAAGATGGTACTGTGATATACTCCTTTTGAAAACCTTTCATTTTTCCTGCTGATAAATTCAACTCGGTATTTTGGAGCTGAGACCAAGCCTAAGTAGAGACATAGAATGTGGGCTGGGCACTTCTTGTCGAATTGCAACACATGACTCATTCCCCCCATTTATTTGTCAAACTTGAGATCGTGACAAGCAAGGCTCTGATGAAATGGATAGACTTTCCAGGTGGGGTGAAATCCTGATACAAGTAGTTTTGAAATTAGCTTAATCCTTCTATTACTGAGGGAGTAGGAGATGAAAAATGAGGTTTTTACCTGAAGAGTCAGTGATAATAGGTCAACTAAAGAGCTTACACAGTCACAGTGAAAAATGGTTTCAGGATTTGGAAACAGAGAAAAACAAGGACATGTATATGGTGTGGGGGGAAAAGTGCCCTTTAACGTGGCACGTTAAAATGTCTGTCTTTAAAGATAGACATTAAGAAAAAAAAACTAAGACATTGCCTGCATAAATGTCACAACCAGACACAAGTCAATTGGCGTATCCAGGCCACTTATTAGCTAATGACGTTTAAAGCAAATAACATTTCTTTAGCACTGTGCTAGGCTCTGTGGGATGGCAAAAACAAAACGAAACCAAACCCAAAAAACAAACAAATAAACCCCCAAAAAACAGATGTGGTAAAGGGGAAAAACAGGATCAAGAGATCAGGGTCCTTACTAAGCAACCATCCAGGTTCCCTGTGCACACGTTGCTCTTGGGCAAGTGGACTCATGAGGGAGAAGATCCTTTCCAGCTCCCACGCTGCATGAGTCCATCATGAGACTGGCCCTTTGTGGAGGACCTGGACTTACAGGTGAAACAGAGAATCAGATCGGGGGGGGAAGCTCAGCTCGATTCAAGCCTCCTGGACATGGAGTTGTCTGGATGGGAGTACTGGTTCGGGCGAAGCCTCACAAGTGAGTCAGGAGATTCTGTCTCCTTCACGTGGTATTTCTGCCACAGAGAAAGTCCATTCAAGTCCATTCAAGGGTCTGGGTTCCAGCTCTTCATTCAATAAATTTATTTATTGAATGAATTTTATTTATAAAATTTATAAAATAAATTTATAAAATAAAAATTTATAAATAATATTTATATTAGAAATAGTAAATTATTAAATTATTTTATTTGTATTTAAAATATATAATTATATATAAATAATATATAAAATATATATAATATATTAAGAGATAAACAGGATCTCTTGATCCTGTTTTTCCCCTTTACCACATATTATAATATGTGGTATAATTATAATTTCCCCTTTACCACATATTATAATATGTGGTATAATTATAATTATATGTATATAATAATATGTGGTATATTATAATATATAATATATTTCTATTATATAGATTTATATATATAATTTATATAATTTCTGTTATATACATTTTGTTTATAAAATTTATATTAATAGATATAAATAAAAATTTATAATAAAATTTAAAAAATAAATACATTTATTTATTGAGCACTTACTATGTGTCAAACACTGTTCCAGGGGATAGCTCCATCATGGAACAAAACAAAGATCTCAGTCCTCAAGGAGCTTATATTCTTGCAAGGCATCGAGAAAAGAGTTACCCCAGTGGGCCAGAGACTGCCATCCTTAGAGAGGTCTGCTTCCGAGGTTGGCCCTCAGCGGGTGTTTTGGAACTTGGATTTCTGGACAAGCACTCCCAGGACTAGTAAGAGTGGCTTGCTACGCCTACACGGTTTGTGTGAATAATATTGTTTATTTGTGAACACCTGCTTTCCTTCTGGGAGGCCGGAATTTGGGTACATGCCAGGCAGAGGGTGCCTACATGACCAGCCCCCTATATGACCAAAACCCGCACCACGCCTCCTCTAATGGGCTTCCCTGATGGGCAACATCTCCCATGTGTTGTCACAACTCCCTGCTAGGAGAATTAAGCTCATACTTTTGGACTCCACTGGGAGAGGATCTTTGGAAGCTTGCATCCAGTTCCTCCCCAGACTTCACTCCAGGCCCCTTTTTTCTTCGATGATTTGGCTTTGTGTCCTTTGGCTGCAATAAATCGTAATCATGGTTATGACTACATCCCGAGTGCTTTGAGTTTTCCTACTGAATCATCGATCCTGAGATGGTCTTGGGGACCCCTCAATACACAGGAGGAAGCTCAGTGTACACGTGATTAGTACTATAAATGACGAAATCATCTGGTATGCTAGAAGGTGATCGATGCTAAGAGGAAGAGGTAGAGCAGGGAAGCAGGACTGGAATGTTGTGGAGAAGGCACGGAGCGTACTGTATTAAACAGGAGGGGCAGTGTAGGTCTCATTGAAAAGGTGCCATCTGATCAAAGGCCTGAAGGAGGTAAGGATATTAGCAAAAGCGATGTGTGAAGGAAGAGCTTTCTAGACGAGGGCACAGCTCACACAAAGGCCCTGACGTGGCAGTGTGCCCATGTGTTTGGAGGCTGGTGTGCCTGGAGCGGTGAGAGCCAGGGGGAGACAGGTAAGAGAGGAGGTCAGAGAAGTGAGGCCAGGAAGGGATGATGCCCCTCACACAGGGCCTCGTAGGCCACCATGAGAGTAAACAGAAACAAAAATTAGAGTAGGATAACTCAGATGAAGTCAAGGGTGAGGTAAATACACAAAAATTAGATGCACCGTGGACTTCCGTATTTGAGACGATGAAATTTTGTATTGCTCGGAGAAGGAAAATCTCAGGCGTTGAGTCACTGTATTTCAATCTCAAGAATTATGTCCAAAGCCACCACCTAATAGCTTAATAATTGGGATTAATCATCACCATCCATTTTTTGCTTTTCATATGAATAAACCGCAAAAGCACATCACTAAATACCACCGAATCATTCTAGCCACACCTTGTAGTTATATAGATTTAATACCTAGCATTGGCCATGTGGAGGGGCCGAGGGAGAAACAGTGTGATACCTGTGAGGTGAAGAAAGGTATTTCAGAGCATCTGTGACAGCCTTTTTTTTTTAATTTAAGGATTTTATTTATTTATTTGACAGGCAGAGAGATCACAAGTAGGCAGAGAGGCAGAAGAGAGGTGGAAGCGGGCTCCCTGCTGAGCAGAGAGCCTGACATGAGGCTCGATCCCAGGACCCCGAGCTCATGACCCAAGCCGAAGGCAGAGGCTTAACCCACTGAGCCACCCAGGCACTCCATGTGGCAGCCTTAATGAGACATGTTGAGGGAAAGGGGGATTTAAGGGTGTGGAAAACTCAGAACCTGTCCATAATTTCTCAGGCACACACACACATCTCCCCACGCTTCCCAGAAGTCTAGAACCCTGAGAAGATCTATCCACATGTGCATGCCCAGCACACTACATCCTGATGTCTCTGATATCACACACTGTGACAGATTGCAAAGGCTGCCACCAAGCCTTTCCCCGTCTGCCTCCGTGCCCTTGCAATTTTACCCTGTAGTTCCTCTCAGCGAGGGGTGGAGTCCAACAGTCTGTCCTTCCAAACTGGACTGGTCACGTGACTTGCTTTACACAACATGCAGTGGAAGTGATGAAACACCACTTCTGAACCCAAGCCTCAAGAGGCCTTGCCCAGTTCTCTTCCCACTCTTGGAAATCAGTGACCCCTATCACTCCAGCCAACAGCCTGCCAGCTGAAAGGCATATAGGTTAGGCCGTCCTCCGTCAGCCAGCTGTGGCTGACCTTTCAGCGAACTGCAGAAATATGAGAAAGCCGGGCCCAGATCTGCAGAACCATCCGATGGACTGGCGAGCGATGACAAACACAACATAAACCGCTAAGCTGTGAGGCTGTTTTGTTTTGCAGTGGTAACTGACACATGTGCCCAAGATTGAGCATCTCTGAAAAAATTCTCCAGGTGACTCCTACCAGGAGCTCCAGGGCTTAGAGCATCATAGAATCTCTCACAGTAGCTCTTCCTACAAAGGCAGGCCTGACTGCCACTTTAAAGCCAGAAGGACTTGGACGGAGGCCACGCACTTCCAGGACGGGATGCTTAACTTCGTAACAGCCCTTACATTTTGGCTTGAGAGTCTAACAGCTGTCATGCTGCGTCTCTCTCTCTCTCTGGCTCACGAGGAGAAGAGCAATTGAAATGTTGGAAACAACCTCTGCTCAAGTACAACAAAGGGCAGATTCTCATATGGCTCAGGGAGGCTGGCCTTTGGCAAAGTGGGGAACAGCAGGAAGGGCACAGATACCAGAGCAGCTGAGAAAGAACTCAGTGCCTGGGCGAAGTGTGGGCAGGCTGCCCAGCAGGGAGGCTGGCAGCGTTTCAAGATCACAGCCTCATTGCATGGAGCCCAGAGAATATTTTCATCTCCTAAGAACAACAGAGCTGCCCATTTTACTGTTTGTTTCTTAGGCAGCAGCATGTAAGGTTAATTCAAAATCTGACAGGTCTGTGCCCGTCAACCTCAATGCTCTTTACATTCTCTTCAACTCTTTTTTTTTTTTTTTTGCTTTACTGCTGCACAAGGTATCCCCTCTAATCAATGTACTCTGAAAAGAAAAGGTCAAGATATTTCAAGTACCCCTCAAAGTCGTACCAAGAAGCCTCTCAAAATGAGGTGAGTAAGTGCAGTGAAAGCATGCACAACATTCCAATGAAAGTGCGGATCACAAGAGGACCTATAAACTAAGAATCGCAGTTGGGTTCTGCATGCACGCATACATTTATTTGGTACCAAGGACAATGGAAAACGAGGCGGGACATACTCCCAGCCCTCTGGGGGTTGAGTTCTTGGGTCCGCCCACAAGGAGCACTTCGCCCTGGCACAGCTCAGGACCCAAAGTGCCAAGTCCAGTGGTGGAAGCAGTTTCCAAGTTCTGTACAAACACAAAAGAGTCTGTAACACTTACAAGTATGTCCAGAGGGCAGAGGAACCAATGTGAAGGTAGAGCCCAGCACGCCAGTGTTCACATCTCCCAGGGAGCACGAGTCTCATTCGTTCACTCCAAGGGATCCACAAAAAACTCCGAAATTCTATGTTGTCATTTCTCTGCCACACAATCCTACCAGGACTCTGCCCATCCTTTAGACCTGGACACAAGCTATTTTACAGTCTTTTGGAAGCAGGAAAGGGAATTCTCTTTAAGAACTAATCTCTTGATTTGAGAGAGATCAAAGGAGGCCCACCCGTATCTTTTCCCAATCACCATCTCCTGCCAGACTTTCTGTGGGAACCTGTGAAACTTCTATTTCCTCTAGATGAATGAAAGGAAATTAAAAGTTGTCTTTTATCTCATGTTCTCCTCCAAATTCTAAAATCTGCACAACACAGAAATCATCATTCCCTTTCATCCAGGGACCAGGCTACAGATAAAAACGTATGAGTGAATTCAGAGCTGGAAAGTACAGAGAAAGGGGATTAAACAAGGCAATCACCTTCAAAATGTTACAAAGCCAAGCTGAAAAGCCTGATCTTGACCATACGCACTGTGTTTTTAATCAAGAGAAATACGTCATCCTCTCTCCTCAAAATTGCATTTTTCTTCATCTTCAAAAGAAGAGTTAACTCCTAGCAACTAAATTATTTTAATAAGGTTAAATGAAAAAGAAGAGGGAGAAAGCAGTTACCCGGCTCAACAGTGTGGAAAATCATAATTTCACACAGGTCTAATTATCTCTACTTGATGCAAAATGTTGTCTAAAATTCAACAGCAAACATACAGTAACATTGTTGGAAACCTACTAAGAATAAATGTCCAAAGAACATTTTTAAAAGGAACATAATACCCCCTTGATTTTCACATTCCATGTTGTTTCCTTCTTTATCAAAAGACTTTATTGATTGTTCCTTATCAAGAAGTGAATCTTGAAGTGTCCCAAGAGGCATTCTAATTATAATTAATAGTACAAGGTTTTCTTTCAGAATCATTAGGGATTCATTAAGCTGACAACACAAGCTGTTTAATACTTGAACTTGCTAATAAAATTGTAGGATGAAGGGTGCTGCCATATTTATGACTTTGGAAATTTTGTTGTTGAATCTCCAAGCTACTTTGTGTGCACGATGTCCATTTACCATTCCTTTCAATTTTAGCTGCAGTTGTGCCTTCAAAACCCAACGTATATATGTAGATCACCCAGAAGGAATAAAGTTTGGGTGTTGAAAGGCCATTTGACCCCTGCTTCTTCCCTCTACCAAGGAGAGCCTTGGCATATATTCTATTTCCTAGTAAGGAATATTGGATTCTGTTAAGAAGAGACCAAAGTCACAGAAGGGGAAAAATTTTACCTCTAGTTACTTTAGGCATGGCATACAATTAGTTGTCTCCCCAATATCTCTTTCTACCTGATAGAACCCCAACGGTTTTCAACGTGGCCCAGATAAATGCAAGCTTTCCCAGGCTCCTCCCTGTGGCCACACAACAGTCTGGGTCAACAGACAGAAGGAGACATTTGCTGGAGACCTCGTGGTCAGATGTTGCTCCCCCGAGAAGTCCAGACCTAGTACGCCCTTCCCTCTTCTTCCTGCCTTGAACACAGACATTTTGTCTGCAGCTTCCCCACAGATTCTGCAACCTTCAGGTGGGAAAGGCAAAAAAAAGTACACCACCAACTCACTGAACAAATGCCAGCAGACACCTAACCGCAGACTTCTTTGCGTGTTAAGAATAATAACCCTATCGGCTTAAGCCGCTATAAGTCCGGTTTTCTACCACTTACAGCTCAAAGCATCACTAACTGATACACGCAGGTAGGAAGGGAGTCCAGCTGTCACACTTGGATCTGAGTGGGTTTCGTTGTTTGCAAAAGTCCCTGTTAGAACACCCTACGTTGCTCCTCGGGAACAGAAGCATCCGAGGGCCTCACAGTGAGCCATGGCTGTACACAGGCTCTCATCATCTCTCTCGTCACTCCTATTTCACCCAGGACCAAAGCAAGCAATGAAACTATTTTATTAAAGCAGTACTCACCCTCACGCACCCCTGGCCTCAAGCTGGGTTTGCAAAGTGAAAGCTAGGGCCTTCTGAGGACGTATTTACGTGGCACAGCACTGAGCCTGCCTCGTGTGTCTTTCCTCGGGATTTGGGGTTTTCTTCCCCTGATACGATGCTATGTGATCACCTTCAACGTGACATTCATCACAACTCTTCCCTCGACAGGATTTTCCGAAGAGAATGAAGTTGCCATTTTTAAGGAGCAAGGTAAAAAGATCTTAAAGGACACATAAAAGGAGTGGTTTCTAATGAAAATACTGTCCACAGAGTAAGCAGAATGTTCTTCCTAAGTGAACCAAGGGATGCGGGCAATGACTACTCTGGGGGAGCAGGCCAAGCTTCCGGGTGAAGAGCTATGCCAGCACCCTACTTGCTAGTTGGAAAGAAGGGGTACCCTTCTGAATGCAGGTGGTTTAAAAGCGTTTCACCTCTTGCTACTCCATGTGTGGTCCTCATGCCAGGAATAGTGGCACCACTCAGGAACGTCTCAGAAATGCAGACTCTCAGGCCCCATCCTAGATCTTTAAGAGGTTATCCAGGTGATTCGGATGCATCGAGGTTGGAAAAGCACTGGTTTAAAACTCTACGAGCCCTGCTGTGCGACCCCACCAGAAATCAGATGTAAATTATTCCCACCCCAGCAAATGGCAGGCATGGTCTAATTTTCAGAGGGCCATAAACGTTGCCTGTGGACACAAGGATTTACAGCATGTGCCACAGCAGCAGGAGGAAAATTTACTCTGCCTGTGGCACCAAGGATTCATAGATTCAACTGGTCTAAAGATATTAATTTCCCCCTAAAAGGTCATTTATCAAGGTCTCTAAGGTTAATATATGTTCTTCGAGATGACAATGATAACACTTGTTGCCGGGAACTATGCTGTGGATACGTGAGACACGCTTTTCATAAAATGCTTCCTCCTGTCACTTCAACAAAGCAACAGAAATGTCTCAGAAGGCTGGGATGCTGGCCGGTTTATGCCACTCAGCCACTGCAAAGGGTTATCTTGGGCATTTGTGCTACTTGGTCAGACCCTAGAGTGCTTCAACAGATCGCCCATGGCTTTATCAAAGAGAACTGGGGGCTTATTTACACCCAAGTTCCAGAACTACTTCGCTTCAAGAATAAAATGCACCTTGCTCTTCTAAGAGTGTGAACGTCTAATGTAGTAAGATCTTACCTACCCTGCAGCCTACATTGGTTGTGCCAGGCCTGGAATCAGTGGTGTCCTCAACAGTGCACCAAGGAAAGGAGATCAAAGTGAAGTTTAGAGAACTTACTTCAAATTCATGAAGAGTGGTCCCTGGAAGCAGGAGCTTTCCAAGAGAGCATCGAGATTCCTTGTCCTACAAACCAAGCCGGAAGTTCTTGGAAATAAGATTCCTGCTTCCAGCAAAGTGGTGGGCTAAGGTAGTGGTTCTGGAAGAACGGCAGCATCAGCATCACCTGGGAACTTGTTAGGGATGCAAATTCTCACATCCCACCCCAAGCTCTGCAGATGATTCTGCTGGAAGCTAAACTTTGGGCACCATGAGGATCAATGCTAGTCAAACCATCACTGGTCAAGGACAACTTTGTTTTTTCTATTTCTAAACTAACGTACTGACACATTGCCAGGAAAATTAAATTATGATGCATATTAAATACAAGTCCCATTTTTTAAATTCTTAGATCCAATTGACAAAAATTATTTGGTATAATTACTTAAAAAGTTCCAAAGTGCTCACTCTCCATTTCTGCACTCACATCCTTTCAGCCCAGTAACAAATGTGCAGAATGGTACTGGAAGCTACATTGTGAGTAGCACTGGTTGAGACAAATTGAAAGTCCTTTCCCTTTGACAAGGAACTGTAATTTTATCGATTCTAAGATGAACCTATTTTCTACATTTTAACATCTCTGAAATCTCAAAATCACGATCTGTCTGGAGGCAGCAGGATTTCACCCTTATGGTCTGCGCATGTGCACCAAAATGTCCCAAATGGATGTCAATGACTTGGAAAAAAAAATGCAAGAGACAAAATAGAACACTCTCTTAAGAAATGCTGCATCACAGTGCCTTTGATGGCACAAGGGACTATATTTTGTGGAAAATCACAGACCATCAGTGACTCAAAGGAGAAAGTAATTCAGACCTGTTGAAGTGTGAATGCGAGAGAGTTTTATGAATATCACAACAAATTTATTTTGCTTGTATTTTCCTTTTAGGTATACACAGGTGTGATCTATGATAGAAGTCAATGTTTACATAACTCTAAAGAGAGCTCTTTCAAGAAGTGTAAAATCCTCACTGATAAAAAGTATTGTGTCCGTTTAATGGACTGGTTTTTCTCTTTCTCATTGGTACAGAAGCAAAATGCATCTTGTAAAGGACAAAATCTTATAATTGATGAAATTCCCCATATCCTTCACAAAGCTCACTTGCCAGTACAGAGTTAAACTCAAATGCAGTAAGGGGAGCCCCAAGTTCCCCTAAAAAAAAGTAAAACAAAACCTTGAGCTGAAGTATATGTGATAAGCAGGGAAGGTTGTCCTGAGGGCTAATGTTGGTATCTCGTGTATTAAGCTGGGGGCCCAGGAGAAAGGCCAAGTGGTCCCAGGCCGAGAGTATTCCTGAATCCCAGATGGAGCAAACACAAATCTCTGTAAAGAAGCATCTTCTATTTAGGCACCACATAGTAAAATCAACCAAATGTGTGTGCATTGTGAAAGACAGAAGACCCAAAGAAACAAGCCAGCATGAGTGACCATATGCAGAAACAACAAACAAGAAAGTTGGATCATCGAGGATTTCCAATATTTAAATTAAGATATCCTATTCCCAATAAATGCATTGAATGCTCCCCCCAAAAGGTAAAAATCACAAAACTTCATAAGCAATACGAAAGCTTGAGAAAGGCTCACCTGGAACCTACAGAAAAGAAAGATAAAATGGACAGACAGAAAATTCAGTGGATGGGTTGGGTAAACGGCAGGTGAAATAAGGATCAAGAGAGAACTGGTGAACTGGAAGAGACATTTGAAGAGGTGACCTAGAATGCAGCGCAGAGAAACAAGGGAATGGCGAATGTGAGGGAGGATAAGCAACAGGAAGTGATAACAAAAGGTAATGTGGGTCCATTTGCATCCCAGAGGGATACGGAGCCCTGGTTCTCTACCTTGGCTGCACACTGGAATCGCCTGTGGAACCCTAAAACTCCTGATGCCTAGGTCGCACTCCAGGCGATTCCGAGTTAATTGTTCTAGAGCACCGCCCGAGCGGCGGGTGTTAGATCTCTCCAGGTGATTCTAATGTGCAGCCAAGGTAGAGAAGCCCCGGTACAGAAAATGGGGAACTTCATAAACTCGAGGCAGTCAGTCTTCTCAGACATAAGACCAAAAGCACAAGGGACAAAGGAAAAAGATAAACTGGGCTTCACAAAAATTAAAACTTTTGTGGTTCATCGATACAGTTAAAAGACAACCCACACAATGGGAGACCGTATTTGCAATTGCCATTTCTGATAAGGAAGGGACTTGTATTCAAAATATGCAATATCTTTTGCAAATCAGTAATAAAAAAACAATTAAAAATAGGCAAAGGATGGAAAAGACGCTGCTCCAAGGATGTGCAAATGGCCAATAAGCACATGAAAAGATGTTCAAAACCATAGTCATCAGGGAAATAACCTATCAAATCCACAATTCTGTACCACTTCACACCCACCTAACATGGCTATGAGCAAAAAGTCTGGTCATAACAAGTGTTAATGAGATGGTAGAGAACCTAGAACCCTCTTACACTGTTGATGTCATGGAAAAATCATGCAGCTGCTTTGGAAACACAAGCTGTCAGTTTCTTAAAATGTTAAAAATGAAGTTACCATTTGACTGAGCAATTTTATTCTTAGGTCCATACCCAAGAGAAATGAAAACATAGGTCCACGGAAAAACCTGTACAGGAATGTTCACAGAGGCGTTATTCATAACAGTCAGTAACTGGAAATAACTCGAATGTCCATCAGCTGATGACAGGATAAATAAAATGTGATGTATCTACAGAATGGAAAAATTATTTGGCAGTAAAAAGGAATGAAGGGCTTTTTTCATTCCTTTTTTCAGGAATGAAATGATACTTGCCAGAACACGGATGGATCTTGAAAACATTTTTCTAAGTGAAAGAAGCCAGTCACAAAAGGCCACAGATTCTACTATTCCATTTGTATGGAATGTTCAGAATAGGGAAATCCATAAAGAAAAAAAAATTGACTAGTGGTTACCTAGGGCAGTAAGGTAGGAGGAGGAACTGGGGATAATGGAGGAGTGAGTGCTAATCAGCTTCAGGGTTCCCTTTTGGGGTGATAAAAATCTTCTATAATCATGGCATCTGGGTGGCTCAGTCATTAAGCATTTGCTTTTGGCTTGGGTCATGATCCCAGGGTCCTGGGATCGAGCCCCGCATTGAGCCCCACATCGGGCTCCCTCTTCGGTGCGAACCCTGGTTCTCCCTCTCCCACTGCTCCTGCCTATGTTCCCTCTGTCGCTGTCTTTCTCTGTCAAATAAAATCTTTTAAAAAAAAAAATCTTCTAAAATCGATCGTGGTGACAGCTGCACAACCCTGTGAACATATCAAAAGCACTGAATTGTGTACTTCACATGTGTGAATAGTATGGTGTGTGAATTCCATTTCAATAAAGTTGTTAAAAAATGGAGAACAGGTGCTATTTGGAGGACAGCAGCTGAGAATTTTTCCGGAACTGATTAAAGACAAGAATCCACAAATACAAGCAGCACAACAGAAAGGAGTTGGGGGGATTACAGTGAAATCTACTCCTCGACACACAATGGTGAAACTACAGAAAGCCAAAACCAAAGAAATCCCTAGCAATCAAAATCCAGAGTGAACACATCGAAAGCATCACAGCATTAACCGCCAGGGAACAGAACTTCAGAACAAGGGACTACTCAGAAGGTACCACGTCTGGCCTGAAATCTAGAAAAAAAACAAAACGCCAGGCAGTAACAGAAATCAAAGCAGTATTGTCCTGCCTTTGATTCACGTTTGGACAGGAACGCGGCTTGCCTGGTAGAAAACACTGAACGCTTTAAGCTTCAAGGCCAAATATTAAAAGCCATTTGACACGGGAGTTCACTTAGAATCTCTAAGAAGTCCTCCGCACCGAGAGGAAGAACTGGGGGCTGTTCCCGGCGGCAAATGCTGATGGGGAGTTATTGACATGTTGGCAGAAATCAGAAACCCTTTGCCACACCGGGTACCACCCTGCTCATTAAAAGCTGACACTAAGATGAAGAGAAATATTAAGTCATAGTATGCTGCATCAAAATTCAGGTTCCTGTTTCCTTCTCATTTCTTAGATTTAATTCTCTCTTCAGATTATCTGTTCATTTGCTATGAGAAGGGTTTGATGAGGTATTCATTCCTTCACTGCAGTGAAAGTGTACTTACAAGAAACTGCCTTTGACTCTTCTCCTATACATACATGCTTCATAAATATTTAACAACTGTTTGAGGGTCAGTATTTTAATATGTGATTAAACTGACAGTTTTCTACACTAAGTTATTTTCTTCTTTACAGGAAAAGCTTAAGTCTTTCAAAACAATAAACAAAAAGGGCATTCTAATGGTTAAGTGTCTACCTCTGTCAATGGTTATGAAGCACGAATACAAACTTTAAACAGAGGGAGATAAAGGTTGGAAAACATGCAGAAGGCTTTATCACCCACGTAAATAGAAAAGTAACAGATTATGTTTAAAAAGCAACACAGAAAGCCTAAAAAGCTTAGGCTTTTTACCTGACATCTAAAAAATGTCAGGTAATACCCAAGTCCAAAATTACACCTTCCTGGAAGCTATCTTTAATGTTAACAATCAGAGATTTCTGTGTGTCAGCCCAGAAATGCCTAAGTGGATCATTTTGACCTGTCGCAAGCTGGGTCAATTTCTCATTTTGTAATGTGAAAGTGGTAGAATTTTAGCATCCTCTGGCTGTCACAAAGCTGACTGTGAGTGAAAATATGACAATATTCATGACTAACCAAGTATCCTGTCCATCAAATACTTAATCCTAAGTGGCTCTGCTGTCACACCCATAAAAGCTACAATGCATTAAGGTAAGAGCTGCTTTCACGACGTGGGTTGCTCCTTCTGGAGCCGTGAATAAAGGGGGTTATTTACTTGCATAAAATTAGAAGCATTTCATCTGCATTCCTTCCTTCCTTCCTTCAGTAAGTACTAAGAATCTTCTGTTTGCCAGGTCTGTGCTTATTATTCAGCTCAGTAGTAGTAAGAAGGGAGTGGAGATTAGCGGCTCAGAGTTGCCCCGGGTACGCTGCAGGGAAGGTTCCCTCAGAAACGTGTAGGATGAAAACAAACATGAAATGTGCAGCGAACGCTACACCCTGAAGGACAGCCAGAGATGCCGGAGGTGGGGGTGGGGTAGGGATCGATTAAGAAAAAAGGCTTGTGAGAAAAATTACAAAAGAAACTCAAAAATAACAAATGTATCAGAAACTTTCTGCTAAGGATTATCTCACAATTTGCCGTCTACCTTCGCCTTAGCACCCGTGCTGGTCTTCAGCATCACGCTACCAGGTGACCATGCGCTCTTTGGGCACTGCTCACCTGTACCTGAAAGCCTTCCAGACACCTCCTCTCTTTCAGTTTTCTAGCTGCTGTGAGGAATCGGTGGGGTGGGGTGGTGGTGACAGTGAGCTACCAACTCTGCCCACTCCCTCAAGGGTTCTCTCCGTGAACGGCAACAATTATCTGCCAGTTGGTTAATATTTATCAATGTATTTAGGGAATGGAGAATTTTCTTTATTTTTATTTTTCTTTGTTTTTTGGAGAATTTTCTTTATTTTTTTAAGAATTTATTTATTTGACAGAGAGAGAGATCACAAGTGGGCAGAGAGGCAGGCAGAGAGAGAAGGGGAAGCAGGCTCTCTGCTGAGCAGAAAGCCCAATGCGGGGCTCGATCCCAGGACCTCAGGACCCTGGGATCATGACCTGAGCCGAAGGCAGAGGCCCCAACCCACTGAACCACCCAGGTGCCCTTATTTTTTGGAGAATTTTCTTTAACACTAATGTTATCACCAGCCCAGGGCTGCAGAAAGATCACAACATTGGAGAAGAACATGAGCTCTAGACTAGATTCAGTCCCTTATCAACTGGGAGCTGTAAGTCCCACAGGTAAACTCTGATTATTCCTCTTGTCTCTTTCCAACTGGTTAGTTCCTATCAAAAGTATCATGCTTGGAAATGTTATCTTTATCCTACTTATCAACCCTAATATTCTTGGGGAAGTTACTTAACCTCTCTGCAATGTTTTCTAATTTCTATTCTGAAAATGGAAGTAGTAGTATTAGCTAACACGAAGAGATACTGTGAGGATTAAATGGGACAGTTATATGAAAAGTGCTGAGCAGACTTAATGTTCTATATAACTATTAGTTACTATTGGTTGCAATGACTTGGACGCATTTTAGGATCTTGGAGCATCTTGGAGTCACTGCCATGAAAAAAATGTTACTCCTGCTCCACTTTACATAAATGGTTCAGCCACTCTACTGTATTCTAATCATCCTTTCACTTTTAATTATTTTAACTGGGTTCTCTCTTCTTCTGGGGTAGAAGCTTAAATGTAGTTCTGATCCTCATTTTCCTCAATACTTTATTAAGGAGGGCATATGAAATTGAACCATAAGAAGATTTTAATTGACACAAAACTATTCGACCATTCAAACTAATAAAATACCACTACATCCTAATTTAGTATGACTTCTAAGGATATAAAGGATATATCAAGCCATATTTTTTTGATGAGGAAGTATTTGTTGACAAACTACCTATAAAGGATCACATTATTTCATTACTAAGTAACATTCCATAAATGTTCTCTCAGAACATTTTGAATCACTGAGCAGGAACAGCATAAATGTGAAGAATAGAACAGAATATGGAGAAATCACAGCTAAAAAGCACAAGTAAGGTTAATTTTTAAAAAAAAGTTATTTCCTTGGTATTCATATTTCTCAAAAAAATATATGTGCATAGCTTAAAAAATGAAGAGTTCCTTATGATAATATCGGGCTCCTGCCCCCACCCCTCTCCATCCACATTCTGTTCTCTGAGGCAAAAACTTAAAACATTTGTATTTTTGCTACTTATCTTCATATTTCTTCTTACACAGCTATATCTTGGCTTTTCCATTTTAGGTGCTATTAATCTCCTAACATGGAAGATGAAGATTCAGCTCTCTTATTATCTCTGCACACATACATTCCCTTCCTCAAACACCCTAGTTATAGTACATCTTTTACCAAAACAATATTTCGTTAAATCAATATTCAGCAAAACCAGGTACAATGATTATCACTTCCTTTCTCTCAGTTTATTCCACCTTGGAGTTAATGATTGCCTTTTCATATTGTTTGGTTTTCTATCTGTCTGTAATAAATGCACGCTCAAACTTTCCAACTGACCTACAAAACTGCCCTAGGTATATCCAAGTACATCAGGTAAGCTTTTCTTTTCTTCTCTTTTTTTTTTTTTTTGGTCTTGGCATCGTCCCAGCTGTAGCTCTGCTTCAGTACTCACTGGCTGCCTTCAAGCCTGGATACCCAGCTGTCATTTAGGGCTGTCTTTACCATCACTCTGGAAGTTTCCTACCATTTCACCTGCACTGGGGCTCCAGATTTTGAAATTCCCGTATTTTCCTATTTCTTGGTTCAGTCCCCCTTTGCAGTGGGTAGATATAGATGTAGATATAGATAACCATATATATAAAATATAAATATATATATATATATAATATTAAATATACTATAAAGTTGTTGCAGTGTTCCAGATGGTGGCTGGTTTATTTACAACCTCTGGCCTCTAAGTACTTTTAACACATGTTCTGTGAGGCTAAATTATTTCTGTCTCACACTTTTGAAAGAAAAAAGAATGTCTGCTTTTGAAAGAAAAAAAAAAGTTTTAATTTTTCTTTTGAGACCTTGCAAGGTTATTTTTTTCCTACTCTCACACTTGATCATTTCAGTTGCTATAGAATTCTGGTTGATAAGTAATTTTCTCTGTGTATTTTGGAGGCCTTGCTCTATTGTCTTGTAGCTTCCTAAGTTGCTATTCAAAGCCCAGTGCTACCCTTTTATGGAACCAGTTTTGCTTTTCTCCTTGGAAGCCTTTACAATCTCTTTACTCTTTTTCCATCCCACATGTTGGTGGGCCCCTGAAATCTGACAACTCAAGTCTTGCCCCCGTGAAAAATATTTTTGAGTCTTTTTTTTTGTCTTTCCTTTTCATACACTTTGTCCTAGTTTATTGGGACTTCCTCTAAATAGTCTTTTCTCTTTATCAATCTCATTGCCTTTTGGCTGAATGTTCAGGGACATTTCCTCGATTTAATATTCTAATCCTTCTACTAAATTATTTTTACTTCTGCCATCGTATTTTTAATTCCGAAGAGTTCTTTTTCTGTCCTCGGAATATTGCTTTCAATAACATCCTGCCTTTATTTCGTACGTGTGATTGCTTTCCTCTCTGGCAGTATTAATTATAGATTTGGGCACTCAGGAAGTTTTCTTCTGCTCCCAGTATTAACTATTTATCCCAAGGTTGGCTCTCCTGTATGTTGTGGTCACTGCCTTTCACATCAGATGCTTTCTTCAAATGTCTTCTGACAGGCTCTATTTAAAAGTCTCAACCTAAAAAGCTCAATGGGAACCCGGGGTGGGGAAGACTGCTAGCCAAGTGGTGGCACGGACTGTAGGGTGACAAGGCAGTGTGCTTTGTCATCAGGAGGGGATACACCTACAAATGTCAGTATTTGTGGTTATTTTTGTGGAATCTATTTGACAACCACAGACCCTCCTTCAGCCTGCCCACTCTTGGTGGGTGAGTGTGTCTGCCAGTGTTCTGGGGGCCGAGTTGAGAGGTTAGGCCTGTAATATGCTGCCAGGGGAGTATGTTTGAGGGGGGGCGTCTCACCATTCGGCATGTAATGTTGCTATTTTCAGCGAAGTATCTCATCTCTGCCCTTGACTGTGACCTGGGCCTCAAAGCTCAGAGCTTCTCTAATTCAGTCTTTCAAGAAAGTGATTATCATGGTTTCTACTGAGGTCTGGAGGCCCCCCCGCCCCCAGAAAATGGTTGTTCCTACTTGATCCCCTCAGATCCTTTCCACTGACTCTGTGAATCCACCTCCCCGCCCCTGCCCCGACTGTGTCCATATATTTTGCCTCTAATAACCCTCACCTGCAGCGTTCTTCCAGGGTCCAACTTTTAGGCCACTAGAGCCACACTGGCCACATGCCAACAAAGCAGACATACCTGTGAGGAGGATAGGCCGCGCCCCCAGCTGTAGTGACTGACTGGTGCAAGAGTGTGCCTCTAGTCAGGACAAACCCTGTGATGTAACTTACACTCCAGAGCTCCCCTAGAGGATGAGACAGAGCTGGAACTCAGCCCAAATCTCACC
This sequence comes from Procyon lotor, assembly GCA_028646535.1. Lineage (NCBI taxonomy): Eukaryota > Metazoa > Chordata > Mammalia > Carnivora > Procyonidae > Procyon > Procyon lotor. Next base: position 75,409,311 of record CM053612.1, read on the forward strand.
TTTGCTTGGCTTCCTGCCCTTGCTCTTGCCCCCACTCCTCCCATACTGGTTTCCCCTAGAAACACTTTATTTAAAATAAAGATTTTATTTATTTGAGAGAGAGAGAGAGATGAGCAGAGGGGGAGAGGGAGAGAGAGAGAGAGAGACAGAGAAAGAAGCAGACTCCGTGCACAAGGAGCCCAGTGCAGAACTCGATCCCAGGACCCTGGGATCATAACCTGAGCTGAAGGCAGTTGCTTAACCAACTGAGCCACCCTGGCGTCCCTTAGAAGCCCTTTCTTAAGGAAGCACTTCCACATCAATCTATAGCCCAGAGTTGGCTTTTGGAGAACTAGCCTGAGACCACCATCTAGTTGCTTGGGTTTGGGAAAGGCTCCAGATGGCTAATCACTCTATCAAGCTTGCAACTAGTTCTTCTGTTTTCAGACTTGACTCAAGCCTGTATACTACCATGGGTTTTGCGCATCTCCCGTTCCTGAACCTTTCTAGTGTTCCAGGAAGCCGAGGCTTCTGGAAGTTTGTGACAGCTGTAGAACACGCTCTTGTACTGCCATTTTTATTCGATTCTAAGTTACACGTCAGTGACACCTTCAGCTTCACAGTGTCTATTCTTCCAAATGCCTTGGGTACAACTCACTCTCCTCTTAGCAGCGTAAACGTTACTTCTCCCAGAAGTCAGACCTGACTTAAAGACCTATTATAAAGGTGAAGCAGTTCTATAGTCAGACGAACGTGGGTTAAACAACTTTACCAGCTGTGTGATGACAGGCAAGTTACTGAGCCTCTGAGTCATAAGAGGTCACACAATATGCTCATCAGAGCGCCTGTCATACAGTAAACCCTGTCCTGTGAGGTATTTTCCCGTGGTGATAACAAGTTTGTGGTACCATCACCCTATGACTTCCCCTAGTTCCCACCATTTCTGAGATGTTTGCGCAAGGTTAAGGGAATAGTCTCAGGTAGCGGTTCTAAAAATCTAGTCTCCAAATGAGCAGCAGCATCTGGAAGTTGTTAATAGCGCAAAGTCTCAGGCCCCACTCCAGACCTACAGAATCAGAAACTCTGGGGATAGAGCCCAGCCATCTGCGTTCTAACAAGCCCTTTAAGGGATTCTAATGTGTGCTCACATGTGAGAAATACTGACCTAAGGCCACAGGCCAGAGACAAATAGAACAGACCCCTCATAAGGATGAAGGCCAAGACCCAGAGCCAGTTAGCGTGGTACTGAAGACTGTAAGCGGAACTAATGGATATACATAACCACTCAATGATTAGGGAGAGGAGGTCATAATTATACCTTTACTATTAGAGCCAGGTAAATATATAAATGAATATAAATAGGAGTTGGGAGCTAAAGAGTAAAATGTTGATTTAAGTTTGCAGAATTGACAGTGAGCTTATACCACATAATCTTGAAACACAAATGGAAAAGTGCATTAATGCAAGAAAAAACATAATTTCTGGGCCCAGAAGCTTAAGAAACACATGAAAGTATCCTTAATTGTATTAATCCTTTTCTGAAACAAGCTACCACATATACATGATCCAGAACATTTGCCGAGGAAAACTCATTTGATGTTGTCACTTCACCAGAGATACAACTCTTGAAATTCCGCTCCAATTCTGAATTAGTGCCGTGCAAGCAAATGATCTTTAGAAGCAAAGACGAGAACTTAAGAGCCAAGAGAGAGTTTCTTCAATCTGCCACTCAGATTCTGGGGGAAGAGACCAAGGAACATTGCACCATCACTCACAATAGCAACTTCCAGCCGCTGAAAGCCAATTAGGTCATTTACTCTGAGGAGTAGAAGTCAGAGACCCAGGAAAGCCAATTCCTAGAATAAGTCCGCAAAGGGCCTGAAATTTTCAAGAGAAAAAGAAGAGCTCTTCTCTCAGAGAGAACAAAGTGCAGAGGGCAGCACGCATAGTTTTGTGTTTCAGGGGTGATGACCAGCCTCGCTCAATTTACTTTCACACACATTTCTCTGAGCTGCTCAGCTTCATCTCCTGTGTGGCATAGCAGAGGACGTTTCCCTCCAGCTCTTTATGGCCTCTTTGTGAAGAGCTCAAAGCTCTGCTGTTGTGATCAGGGGCAGAGCAGCTCTGAATGCCACCACAGGCAACATTAGACAGACTGGCTCAATGTCCAGAAAGCATACCTATGCTTAGCCAACGCAGAGTCTTGCTTCACATTAACGATAATCATACTAATCATACTTAAAATGCTAATAATGGCTGATTTAGCATCTTTATTCTGTGCCTGATAGACCCTGTGCTCGGCCAATTTCGTGCCTATTCTCAGTGGATCTTTGTAACACACCTACACACCTATAGGGCGAGTGCTGCTTGTACTGCATTTTGCACATGAGGAAATTCAGCCTCCAAGATGCTAAGAAACTTGGCTAAGGTCAACCAATGACTGGATCCCAATCCCCAAGCTATCGGACTCTGGAAGTTCTGCTCTTAAATACAGTGTTTTAATGCCTTCCCTGAGAGCCCAACCTATTTCAACAGTTGGAATTTGTGATGCATGCACAATTCTCTTTGCCTCACAAGGAAAGAACGTTTTAGATAGTAAGATTATGTTATTGAAATGTGCATGAGGATAATATTTCCTTTCTGGTTGAGCACTGGATCTCTTCAGCCTTAGAGAGCTATAAAGTCTGTTAGGAATGTAGTTCCCTCCTAAAGTCATTGTATAAGTGAAGATTCAGCTGGTCCCCACAGTGAGTGCTTTGAGATTGGTGATGTTTTGGTTGCCATGGACACCAGATTTCAACACACCACTGAGCACAGGAAATCCATTCCATGCAAAGCAATGGAGCCAGCAGACGGGCACAGCGACAGCTAACTGCACATAGTGCTATGACCAATATTTGTTTTGCCACCTCTAATTTAGATGATGTTCTCACCCATCAAGTTTGTAGGACTGTCTCCCATCTGAGAAAAAGCTTCTTTATGGGCCAGGTAGCAACACTCACACTTCAACGTGTCAAAGTCATTTGTTTGTCTGGGCTGTTGAATGCGTAAAGCTATTCAGAAAAGGAGACCTGATCTTAAACAAAACGCTTCCTTGTTCAGCTTGTGAAAGATGGATCAAATGACTTCTTGAAAATTTAATTTGTCCAAGTGGCTAGCACCCCGAGCATAATGAGTCTGTTAACTTGGTGGGTTTCCCTAGTAACTCAATCCATAAAGAAAATAATTAGGCAAAGATAAGTGGTACTTAGATATAAATAATGCATGAAAACAACATGTTTTTCTTTGGGACAGACCAAACATCCAAGGCATTGTACTTAATTAATGAATATAGGTCAGAGATCAATCAGTGAAAGTCAGTCATGAAGAAAAACACTTACTTGACCATACCATGGATTGCTGGCCAATTTACCAAGAGACCATCACCATGTGGGATTACTAAAGGACCTCCCTGCCTGGTAGATTTCCTCCATGCATTTTGTGGGGGCCAGTCACATGCCAAACATTAACCACCAAAAATGAAAACAGCAAAGGTAATAAAAAATTAATACAATCTATCATTTTCGCATTCAGAGGTCAATAAATACAGTGAAATTCCATTAAAACAACCTCTTATAGAACACCGGGAGGTTAAATTATTGGCAAAATAGTTCAATCCATTTAAAAGAATTTTTACTATGCACATTTCCCCCCAATTTATTCAGTAATAAGAAAATTACAAACCATGTTCTCACCAAATAATTACAACACCAACAATAAGCTTAGGGTTTAGTGGAATGTATTTAACAGATGAAAAGGTATAAATAAATTCTAAGGAAATTTGCATTACTGGGTAGGTTTGTTAAATCACTGTATCATAAAAAAAAGGAAAAGGTCTAAGCATTTTCCATTTAAATTAGTTTAGAGTGGGGGGCAGCACTACTTTATGTTACATAGGTAAATTTAATTAAAGGATTCTAAAATGGGAGGGGTTCCATGAGCATCAAGATCATGTTTTCTATCTGATCTAGAAATGTAATAACGTGTCTCTTCTATTATTATGAACTAATTTAAAACTGCTGGAACTTGGTCTATTTGGGCCTTTAAAGAAATTCTTAAAAAACCCCATGAAACCTTGTATATATAGTGCAAAATTATATTTATCAGGAAAAACAAAGGAATCCATGCATTCATTCAGATTGTTAACAGAGTTCTTAAAGCTGCAAGACGATGTGCCAGGTAGTGAATCTCTCCTTCAGCATTAACTACGACCTAAAGAGCTAATATTCTGGCATTTATGGAAGAAATCATTTTCAGCACAAAGGACACACGATGAAAATCATGAAGTTTTGGGGGAATCCGTCAAATTTGTTGATAGGCAATCCCATAAAGTTGGAAGAAAAATAGGGAGTTAGAGCTTTTTACACTCAAGTCTGCTCAGTGAACCAGCAGCAGCAGCAACATCACCTGGGAGCTTGCTAGGGATGCAGTATCTTGGGCCTTATCCTAAACCTGCTGAATCAAAAGTTTATTTTTAACAAGATCCCCAGGAGATCTGTGTGCACATTCAAGAGTGAGGAGCACTAACCGAAAGCACAGATTTGACAACCAGCCTGCAGGGCTCAGAACCCCATTTCTGCCACTGACTAGCTGTGTAACGTGGAACAAGTCCCCCAACTTCTCTGCACCTCAGTTCCCTCACTGAACAACGGAGAGAGCAATGGCGCCTAAGGCATAAGGCTGCTGGTAGTATTAAAGGACATAAAATATGTAAAGTGCTTATCAACAGCGTGCACAGTAAGTGATCAGTCACTGTATCCTTACATCCTTTTAGCAATCACAGGGTTCTAGCTCGAGAGTAACAAAGGATCTAAGCTGTAGCTCAGAGATGTGCCCCACTTGCTCATGGGTCTATAAGCAGGCAACTAAGAACTGGATTCAGCCTACAAAAATCCACATTCCCCAACCTGCTGTCATTTCAAGCCAAACTTGTGGGGTTTTCGGCAGCAGTGCATAACACACGGCTGCTTATGGAGACCACTCAAATCCAGACAGAGTGAAACCCTGCATATGCATTCTGTTTGCTGAGAGTTGAAGGGAACAATAGGGGGACTCATTTTCTACCCTAGAAACTTCCGTCCTCCTTTTCTACCTATCAGTGTCTCATCTACTAAAAAGTCTGATGAAACCCAGCACCGAAAATGTAGCAACACCGGCACTCCTCAATCCTCATGGAGGGAAAGGAAATTCATGAAATCTTTCCGGAAAGCAGTTTTGATCATCTCTACCAAATGAAAACTATCTGTAAACTTTGAATGAGCAGTTGTGTTTTAAATTTATTCTAGGGGGACGCCTGGGTGGCTCAGTTGGTTAAGCAGCTGCCTTCGGCTCAGATCATGATCCCAGGGTCCTGCGTCGGACTCCTTGCTCTGTGGGGAGCCTGCTTCTCCCTCTGCCTCTGCCTGCCTCTTTGCCTGCTTGTGCTCTCTGACAAATAAATAAAATATTTTTTAAAAAGTAAATAAATAAATTTATTCTAGGGAATGCCTGGGTGGCTCAGTCAGTTAAGCTGTTAAGCGTCTGCCTGCCTTCCACTCAGGTCATGATCCTTGCTCAGTGGGGAGCCTGCTTCTCCCTCTGCCTGCCACTCCCCCTGCTTGTGATGGCACACGTGCTCTCTCTGGCAAATAAATAAAATATTAAAAAGTAAATAAAAAAATTTGCCCTACCTATATATACTTGCAACAGGAGGCAAAGATACATAAATATACATTAAAAGACATGTATATGTCTGTACACATTACATGTAAATATTGTATGTGCATATATGCATGTTATATGTATAAGTGTAAATTCTTTACAGCATTGGTTTTGATAGCAAAAAAAGAAGAAAGCTTGAATTTAATATCAATCATTAAAAGTTAAATTGTGCTATAGCCATTAAATCAAACCAGTATAAAGAACGAGACCTTTTTCTATGCAGTCATATACAAGAAAACTATAGTATATAATATCATAACTATAGATGGAGAAAGATATAGGGGGGTTACATAGAATATTTCTAAAAAAAGATAAATCATTAACAATAGTATCTTCAAAGGGGGCGCCTAGGTGGCTCAGTGGGTTAAAGCCTCTGCCTTCAGCTCAGGTCATGATCTCAGGGTCTTGGGATCGAGCCCCACATCGGGCTCTCTGCTCAGCAGGGAGCCTGCTTCCCCCTCTCTCTCTGTCTGCCTCTCTGCCTGCTTGTGATCTCTCTGTCAAATAAATAAATAAAATCTTTAAATAAAAAGTCTTCAAAGAAGATCTTTTGTTATGTATCTTTCTGTATCTTCTCATTGTTTGGCTTTACCTTGTGACTATGAGGACCGTGATAATTTTTAAGAAAAACTAGGGGAAAAAAGATTTCAAACAACCTAACATTATACCTCTAGGAACTAGAAAAAGAAAAACAAAAAACAAAAAACAAATCCCCAAGTTAGCAGAGGAGGGAAGTAATAAACATTAGAGCAGAAACAAAATACAGACCAGGAATACAACAGAAAAGATAAACTAAGAATTGGTTCTTAGAAAAGATAAACAAAACCGACAAACCTGTTGTTAGACTAAGAAAAGAGAAGACTCGAATAAAATCAGAAATAAAGAGACACTGTACATGACACCACCCCAATACAAAGGATATGAGACTACTGTGAAGAATTATATACCAAAAAATTGGACAATTTGGAAGAAATGGATGAATTCATAGAAACACACAATCTACCAAGATTGAATCATGACAAAATAGAAAACTGAAGCGCCTGGGTGGCTCAGTTGGTTAAGCGTCTGTCTTTGATTCAGGTCATAATCCCAGGGTCCTGGGATCAAGCCCCGCACCGGGCTCCCTGCTCTGCTGGAAGCTCCCTGCTCAGCAGGGAGTCTGCTTCTCCCTCTCCCTCTGCCTGCTGCTCCCCCTACTTGTGCTCTGTCAAATAAATAAATAAAATATTTTTTAAAATGAAGAAATAGACAATCTAAACAGACCGATAAGGAATAAGGAGATGGAATCGGTAACCAAAAACCTGTCATCAAAGACAGACCAGGACCAACCGGTTCTGAAGGATTCTACCAATCAGTTAAAAAAGAATATCAATCCTTTCCAAATTCCTCCAAAAAAAAAAAAAAAAAAAACCTGAAAAGGAGGGGACACTTCCAACTCATTTTATGAGGCCATCATTACCCTGACACCAAAGCCAGATAAAGGCACTACAGACCAGTACCCCTAATGAATAAAGAAGCAAACATTTGGGGCGCCTGGGTGGCTCAGTCATTAAGCGTCTACCTTCGGCTCAGGTCATGATCCCAGAGTCCTGGGGTCCAGCCCCGCACCGGGCTCCCTGCTCTGCTGGAAGCCTGCTTCTCCCTCTCCCACTCCCCCTGCTTGTGCTCCCTCTCTCTGTCAAATAAATAAATATATTTTAAAAAAAGACGCAAACATATGCAACAAAATACTAGTGAACCAAATTTGACAACACATTAAAGGATCATACAACATAACCAAATGCAAACATGAACCATGATGCAAACATGGTTCAACATATGCTAATAAGTGTGATGCAGCACATTAACAGAAGGAGAGACAAAAACCTATATGATTATCTCCAGACATGCAGAAAAAGCATTTGACTAAATTCAACACCCAATTATGACAAAAACTCTCAACAAATTGGGTATAGTATAGAAAGACCATACCTCAACATGATCAAGGTCATATAAGAGAAGCCCACAGCTAACACTATATGCAATGATAAAAGGTTGACTGCTTTTCCTTTAAGATCAGGAACAAGACAAAAAGGTGCTCACACTCACCATGCCTAGTCAACATAGTACTAGAAAAAAAATACTAAAAGACATGAAACCACAAAAGACCCTGAATAGCCAAAGCAATTCTAAGGAAGAACACAGTTCAAGGCATCACACTTCCTGATTCTGAACTATATTACAAAGCTATAGTAATCAAAAGAGTATGGTACTAGCATAAAAACAAATATAGAGACCAATGACAGAAAATCCAGAGCCCAGAAATATATCCACACATATATGGTCAACTAATATCTGACATGGGAGCCAAGACTACTCAATGGAGAAAAGATAGTTCCTTCAATAAGTGGTGCTGGAGAAACTGATTAACCACATGCAGAAAAATGAAACTGAACTCCTCTCTTACACCACTCACAAAAATTAACTCAAAACAGATTAAAGACTTAAACATAAGACCTGAAAATGTGAAATATGAAGGAAACAAAGAAAACGCTCATTGACATTGGTCTTAGCAATGATTTTCTGGATAGGACACCAAAAGCACATGCAACAAAAGCAGAAATCAGTAAATGGGACTACATCAAACTAAAAAGCTTCTGCATAGCAAAGGAAACCATGAAGAAAATGAAAAGGCAACCTATGGAATAGAAGAAAACATCTGCAAACTCTATTTTGAATAAGAAGTTAATAGCAAAAATATATAAACAACTCCATACAGCTCAATAGCAAAACAAGTAACTTGATTTAAAGACGGGCAGAGGAACTGTACATTCTTCCAAAGAAGACAAAGAAGATTTTCTGTCATTGGTCTCTATATTTGTTTTTATGCCAGTACCATACTCTTTTGATTACTATAGCTTTGTAATATAGTTCAGAATCAGGAAGTGTGATGTTGAACTGTGTTCTTCCTTAGAATTGCTTTGGCTATTCAGGGTCTTTTGTGGTTTCATGTCTTTTAGTATTTTTTTTCTAGTACTACGTTGACTAGGCGTGGTGAGTGTGAGCACCTTTGTGTCTTGTTCCTGATCTTAAAGGAAAAGGAACTGTATCCATTCTTCCATGGTCAATGGGGACATGCAAAGGTGCTCAACATCATTAATCACCAGGGAAATGCAAATCAAAACCACTACAGGATCTTACCTCACCCCTATTAGAATGGCTGTCATCAGACAAGAAATAGCAAGTGTTGGTGAGGATGTGGAGAAAAGGAAACCGTTGTTCGTTGTTGGTGAGAATGTAAATTGATAGTCTGGAGGTTCCTCAAAAAAACCAAAAATAGAACTACCCTATGACCCAGCAATTCCACTTCTAGGTATTTTCCAAAGGAAATGAAAGCAGGATCTCAAAGAGATGTATACATCCCCATGTTCATGACATTATTCACAACAGCCCAGGAAGTGGGAGGTCGTAAGACAGACCTTGCCAAGGGACATCAGGAGGCAGACATTTTGGTATCCACGCAACAGCTTTTTCCTTCTCCTTTCCTCTTTATTGTCAGAACCTGCATTCAATGATCCAGGTTAAAATTGAAGGACACTAGTCTTCCCAGTCTCCCCTGAAACCAGAAGGGCCAGTGACTAAGAGCTGGACAATGAAGCAGAAGGGAAATTCTTCGAGTATAAAATGTTTTACATGATTTTTTTTTTTTTGAGATGTAAGAAAGCCTCACACCCTTCCTTTCTACTTTAGTTGAATGGGAAAATAATGCCTGGAATGACAGTGGCCATCTCGCAATCCTAGAGAGTGGGACACTCCTACACTGAAAATTGCAGAGAAAAAGGTTGGAAAGGGCTCAGGTTCTGGTGACTTTCTCGAGTTGCTGGACCAATCTGTAATGGCCTAGCTCTACACCCCTTAGAAAGTGAGGTACAGGTAAAAACCTGACACTCGTGGAATGAAGGACGTAATAAACGTTCCCATTATTCAGATCACTTTTTATTGGTCATTCTACTATTTGCAGCTAAAAGCATCCCCACTTACACAGCTGCCAACCACCTGTCTTAGGAATGAGCCAAGAACCCAGTTAACAGTCTAGCAATATATATATATATATATATATAATTATGGAAGGAAGATATATTCCTGGTATTTGGTATGATTTTCTATATGTTCAGAATCACTTTTGATTTTCTGTTAATGGATGCAAAAGGGAACAACTTTGATTCCATTAAGCAGCTACTGTGGGCCACGCACTATACTAGGCACTTTAACTAAAGTGAGTCACCACAGCAACTTCCAGACCAGCCTCCTTTGGCTGGGGAAATAAAATCACACCTGTATTTGCTCAAATCTCATTTACACAAGTTCGCATTTACTTTCATTACAAATGCAGACCACAAACCACCCAAGTACTTGTGACTTTGCCACCTATAGAAATCACAGCTATATTCATATCACACTGCAGTTGTTGAAGACAGCTCAAAATATCATTGACCCTCATCACTCTTTCAAAGGTACCATAATCCCTAGGCTTGCTGCAAAATCTTGTTATTTAACGTGTTAATAAAGAAACACACAGGCTACTGCATCACAATTTTTTCAACATTTTGGTAACTGAATGTCGATATAACTGGCTTCCTTTGTAATCCTAAGTGTTTGGTTTTATGCACCTAAAAATGTTATTCTAAGGGGTATCGATGGCTTCACCAGATTTACAAAGGGGTCCTTGGCACAAAAAGGGTTTACCCCATGAAACCAGTCCCCTTTGTGACTGTTCAATCCACTGTCCATGCAGAAAACCAGGGTGATCTTTTTTAAAGGTAAGTAAGATAAAGACACGGCCATTTCAACCGGAAACAAGCCCCTGGCCCTGCAGGATTGTTTGAGCCGGCTTGCAGCTCCTACTCAGTCGATTGGGGGCTCTCCCATCCCTCTAGCCCTAGCTCACTCTGCTCCCATTATACCGGCAGCCTTCCATTTCTTTGAAATCTACAAGCAGATTCCCACCTCCAGAGCTTCATCTTTGCGATCTCTGCTGCCTGGAATGTCTGCTTTTAAAGCTGCCGCTTTGTCATCATCAGGCTTCAGTGATGAGCCAGGACATCACCTCCAAAGAGAAGTGTTCCTGGCTACCATCTGCCAAGCAGCACCTTTCCCTTCTCCTTTCCTGTCCTGTTCTGTCCCGCCCCCAAGTATTTCCGGTTCACTTCCTTTAGAGCACTTGCCACAACACAATTTTAATGAGTTTTGCTCACTACTAACTCCTGTCATCTAGCCATCTAGCGAGGGGCCTGGTACAGGTAAAAACCTGACACCCGTGGAATGAAGGAATAAACGACAGAACTAAGTGAAAAGGAAGCTATCATTCATCCATTTTAGAAGTGAGGAAATTGAAACTCGGAGATGTTAAATTATTTGTCCAAGATCACCCAGTGGGAAAGCTATTATTTTAACTGTGGTCCCTAGGCCTCCCCTTTATCCCTCCACCACTTCTAACTTTTCTCGGCTACATTTTCACCAATCTGGAAAGCAGAATGGACCCAATATAAGTTTTTATGGTGTGATTTCATAGGACTTCAGTGCCCCATTGCTCAAGGATATCTGCTTAACAAAGCATCAAAACTACTTCCCTGGAGTATTTCCAGGAGAGCCAAATTGAACAAAAATATATTACCTGGTTAGAGTGACTCTTTCTGTTGCTGTCTCTGTACATACATCGACACACGTTTTTTCTCATCTCTGAATCTTATCAATACAAACAATAAAATCAGATGGAAGGAAGTCAGAAAAGGGTAGACTAAGGAAGAAAAAATTTTAACCCCAAATTAAATGCTAGTATACGGAACTACGGAAGGCACTTTATACCAGATATGTGGTCAATTCTGGCCATAGGCTTCCTAGTAGCCAGCATCAAGTGAGAAACATGTCAGTTATGGGACATATTCTGAAGATTAAAAAATTCAATCAATTTCCAGGGAGAGCACAACTATTTCTGTACTCTAAGCACTGAGAGAAATTCCCCTTGTGGGTCCTTATAATGAAAGCATGATAGGATAGAGTAATCAGTATTCTCAGCTACAACCTTATAAAAAAAATATATCAAGCTTCAGAGAATGGTGTCTTATAGCAAAGCTCAACAGACATGACTGGTATGCCCAATCCTGTGCCACAATGCATTGCCTTGCCCCTTCAAAGCATGGTTGGTCCCTGGACCAGAAGCATCACCGGGGAACTTGTTAGAAATGCAGAATCTCAGGCCCACTGCCAGGCCTGCTGAATCAGTCTGTATTCTATTGATAAGATCTGCAGACGACTCCCATGAACATTCAAGTTTAACAAGCACCAGTCTCAAGGTTAAGCTTGATCGGAGGTAAAATTTCCAAGAAACTGGCATTCACTTATTCAGGCAAACACCTATTTATTGAGACCTCTGTGGTAGGAAAGGATTCTGACCAAGAGAACATATTCTTACCAGTATGACACCAAAAGCACCACCATAAAGGAAAATATTGATAAATGGGTCACCATTCAAAATGAATGGCAAAGCAAGCCATAAACATTATTTGCAATAATCCCAAAAGGTGAGAACTTGAATATGTCCCAGGTATCATCTTAATGATGAGACTATAACAATAAAATAAGAACTCTCCACGCGTATGGAGCTTACCTGCTAATTGGAAAAGACATGAACAAGTAAAATGAAACCAGTAAAGGGCATCAAGTCAGGGGACGAGGTTGCAGTTTCATACTGGGTGGAGAGAAGGCTTCACTGATGAGGTAGTGACCTATACAAGGTCAAAGAGCTAGCTATAAAAATAGCTAGGGGAAGAGTATTCCAAGGAAAGGGAACAGCGAGTACCAATACCCCGAGACAATAAATGCCTGAAACAGCAAGAAGGCCAGTGTGGTTGAAGCAGAGTGAGCAAAAGTGGAATAGGTATGCAGGGGCACCAAATCATGTGAGGTCTTGTCAGCCATTTTAAGGATCTGAGCTCTGAGAAAAATGAGAAGTCCCTGGAGAAAAGGTAATAGGGAGCCACTGCAGGATGCTGAGTGGAAATGGAGTAATGAAGTGCTTTTAAGATTGGTTTCTAAGAGGTATATGTAATGGCTTGAGAGAATACAGCTGAGTATACTGTACTAATCCCAGTAAATGGGGATTCATTCATTCAGCTATTTATTAGGTGCCAAAGCTGTGCCAAGTGGTGTGGGGAGGATATAGATTAGGGTAAGTGAGGGAATTGCCAGAGCAAAGTGAATATAAATGACACTGGAACGAAAGAAACCCAGGACATAATAACAGATTATTTATAGAGAAATGACAGAAGTTGGCAACTCAATTTAATCAACGTTTACGGATCATCTACTGAGGGCAAAGCCATATATGCGGGCTAGGATGCAGGAGTGGGGATGGCGCCGAAGACGTGTTTTCCCCTCATAAGGGCTTCCAGCCAGGCGTGCTTAGCCCCTGCCCTGCACTTTTCGAGCCTGAATTTCTCAGATTACTGCAGCTGAGGCTGGCACGGAGACTAGCTTATTTGCTCAGGTTAAGAGCTGGTTTTGGTGGTGGTGGTGGTTGGTTAAACAACCCTCAGAGCTTGTTCTGTCTCCTGGGAGTAGGGGCCAAAACACTTCAAATTGATTAGTATAAAAAGACAGATTTGGTTTGGCAGGAGGGCAACAGAGAGATCTTAATAAATGTCTTTTTGGATCAGCGTTGCAGACTGGCCCTGGGCCACCAGTTTTGGGGCAAAGAGTCCTTGAGGTCTGTGTCCACCTGTATGACCTGATGGGTCTCCCACTCTTTGCCCCTCCACTCTGGAGAGAAGGCCCCAAGGCACAAAGAGGGAAAGCAGCCAAAAAAAGCCTGGAATTTGAAAACTGCCTACCACCAGACTGCAAGGTCTGAGGAGCAGATGCAAATGTAATGCAAATGATATGTAAATAGCCCTGTGGCCTTCTAAAAGGTTTTCTACAACTGGAAGGGCCCTTGGGGAACTGCTAGCAGATAACAGTGACTCAGAAGCAGAGTGAACTATTTCAAGACAACGTTGTCACACAGATCTTTGCTACCGTGCTAGCACAGTGCACAGTCTTTAGTGATTTTTTTCCCCACTTGGATCAACCTCATCTGCTATAAATAAAAAAAAAAAATCAAGTCTGCCTCTGTTATCTTAGAAGTTATCTAAGTTAATTATACTTTAAAAACACTGTGTACCTTTTTCTTCAAACGCCTCTTTCACCTGAATAAAGTCATGTTGAATGTGTCACTTCCTCCCTAGAACAGTGTTTGGCTCCACTGGGTTATGAATGAAAATGCCTCTCTTTCAGTTCTAGTTACTATGATACTTCCGAGGATTTTTCTCCCCCTACTCCACAGGAACTGGCACATTCTCTTCTAATAGTCACATGCTGTATTCAAAGTGAATCCAGAAAAAAAAAAAAGAACCTATATGTAGTTGTGAAATCCAATTCACTTCAAGGAGCCACAGGAAAGCTATTCATTAAGAAAACCTGCCCTGTTAAGTACGTCGTCGTCTTGACAATCCTAACTACGCGTTTTAGAATGAAAAATGCACACTCGATTACAATGGGGTAAACTTCTGTTTCCATTTATGCGTTTAAAAGAGGACACCCCCATCAGACAGGCATTTTAAAAGAGCCCTGCGATGAACTGAATAGTAAGCAACCACAGTCAGCACATCAGACCCGCAGCTGGGCAGTAATTCTGGGTTACAGACCGAGGTGCGGGGGCGGGGGGGGGGGGAACGGGGACGAGGGGGGGGTGCGGTCGCCAAAGCCATTTACCTCCACGTTAGCCATGGAAACAGTGATAACCTAACCAGCCCCCAAAACTTCCAATACTTTGCTAGCACTCTTAACATTCGAAGGTGCTTCAGCTTTTTGACAGGAGGGTCAAAGGAAGGGAAATCCCTTTTATTTTCGAGGAGTTCCCCCCCTCACTTGAAAGGGCCTCCAGGAAGCTGCTGGGCAAAGAGGCATCTGGGGAGATGAGGCCACGTTCGGCGTAAAACACGAATAAAGCGCAAAGACGCGGAATCTCAACAAATGAGAGACTTTAAAAGAGAGGGGGGAAGACGGACAGAAACAGGAGATGAGCCTCTAGAGACTGAGGAAACGACAGCGCCAGACAGAGTAACAAAGGGGGGGGGCTGCTCCCTCAGCCGGGAGTCCCGGGAAGGGCCGGGCAGGCGACGAGCGCCCTCCCGCGGCCGGGGCTGCCTCTTACCTCCTGGGCGAGTTTCTGCTTGAGCACCAGCGCGGCGCACAGGTAGCCCGCGCGGCCCACGAACAGCTCGTCCGAGCCGCACTCCAGGAAGGAGACTGGCGCGCAGACGGCGCACAGAGCCCGGAACTTGCCCAGCGGCTGCACGTAGTCGGACCGGCCCAGGGCGTGGTACACGAGCGTGGCTACGGCGTACACGCCCGCGCCCCCGAGCAGGAAGGCAGCGCGGGTGTCGGCGTCCGGCTCGCCCCACTCCTCGGCGCGGGCGCACGCGTCTATGAGGCGCTTGGCCGAGCGCAGGTAGCGCTCCCGGGCCCCGGCAAAGAGCGGGCTCTGCGAGACGTGGTAGAGCATGTAGGCCACCCCGGCCACGCCGCCGTACAGCCCACCCTGGCAGCTGCTGGCCGCGGCCGCCGCCCCCCGGGCCTCAGCGCCGCCCCCGAGCGGGGGCAGCTCCTGAAGGATGCGCTCGATGGTGGCGGTGACCAAGGGCGCCACCGCCTCCTCGCACTGGCCCGCCAGCAGACTGCCCTGGTAGTCATCGAAGCGGTTGGCGAAGCAGCGCTTGGTGTCCATGCTGCTGCCCGTGCCCCCCAGTGCCGGGCCGGGGTCCGCTGGAGGGCGCGCCCTGCAGCCCCGCGCACCCCCTCTCGCTTTCGGAGGCACTCGGCCGGCGGTTGATGCGGCGGGGATGGAGCAGGGAGGCTGAGACGGGAGGTGACAAGAGGAGGCGGGCGCGAAGAAGAAGCACGGAGCGGATTGCCAAGTGGGGCACCGGGCTGCCGCGAAGCTCCCGAGTGGCCCAGGCGGGCGCGGGGGACGCGCGTCGTACGCCCCCCTCCGAGAGGCCGCGCCCTCGCCGAACCCGCCCCCTCCTGCGCCGCCGCAGCTCGGCCGCCTCTCCAAGGGGCCGAGGTGATCTCCGGCAGGACCCACGCGGGGCCCGCGCCACTCCTCCCGCTCCGCCCCCGGCTCCTCCCTTCCCGGCGGAAGGCCGGGGACGTGCGGGACACCGATCCGGAAAGCTGAGGCTCGGCACGCACACACGCAACACCTGGCGCTGGAGGCGAAGACCTCGAGTCCCTCGTACGCTCAAAGTGTGGTCCTCGAGTCAGCAGATCAGCATCACCTGGGAGCGTGTTAAAAACGCAGCAGCTCAGACTACACTCCAAATCTATCGAATCAAAATCCGCATATTTAGCAAGATCCCCAGGTGATTCACATGCACATTAAAGGTTGAGAAGCCACTGAACTGGGGCGGGGGGGGCGTGGCTAGGAGAAAACGGAGCGCCCTCCTGAAACTTGTTTTCTCATCTTGGTCACTTTGGCATTCTCATACTGAATGTTTCCATCCCAAAGGCTGGGGGCTTTGAGTACCTCACGTTTCAAGCCTGGAATCGGTGGAAGGCCCCATAGGGAAACTTTCTTGGCCTTGGTTGTCGTGGTGTTCTTCTTGGAGTACACAGGAGTAAAAGAACCACACCAAGTTAAGGTAAGAGGATGGGGGTTCTGTCTTTCTCCTGCTCCAGGGACCCCTCCCTCCCATGCATGGATAGTTAAGAGCCTAGTAAATATATTGACGTTATTAACTAGTTAATATAAGGGCAAATGCTGCGTGCGAATTTTAATTCAGTATTTTTACCCTTTTCTGCGGGTCCTTAGTTACCTACTTCTTCCCTTCCTTTTCCTGTTTCTTCTCTTCTGCTTTCCTTCTGCAGTTGTTATTGAGGGTCTCCTATGTGTCCTGGACTCTGACAATAGATGGATAAAGAAAGTAGACAGGGTCCTACACCTCTTGGAGCGTGCAGTCCACTGGGAAAGACAGAAAATGAACAATTACACAAACAAGTTGCCTTTCTTTCGCTCTACTGTTTTAAAATAATTCTTCCATTCCCAAAGTGTTGACAAGTGAAGGCCAAAGAGGTCACCTCTCCCAGGGGTATTTGCATTTTGATAAGGACTGTGCGAGACACGAAAGAATAAGTGACTTGTGGAAAAGTTTCTGACGCTTGGTGGGGAGAGCAACTGCTCCACTTACCTGAAAGGCCAGTTTTGTTTGGAGGCAGGTTTTTCCTCAAAAGTGGTAATTGTCACAATGATTCGGAAGCAGAGATTAAATAGCCTGCCCCTCCATCCTTGCTAGATGCGTTCTGGAAAAGGAGCTCTGTTTGCCAAGATTCCTCCCTGGACTGGCACATCTGCGCTTCTAGTGGATGCTGTGGCCTCCCTCCTCCTATAATGCCGCCAAAACAGGCTTATTTTGAATTACAATTAAAAAAGGCTTCTCCACTTTTGGGCAGGGAGCTTGATGGGTTAAGCATATCAAAGGAGCAACTGGAATGTTTCATTTCTGGCCTTCTTGCTCTTCCCTCAGTTGAGGTAAACAGGAGTGACTTTTGTCCCTTCAGACAAGGAGACCTAAATGCAAACTTTCACAGGCAGAAATGAAGCCTTATTCCACTTCATTCCTCCCCACCTCTCCCTTGTCATGAATCTATAGGCAACTTTGTTAATTTTGCCTCTCCTTTCATAAATCTCAGCACCAGGGTTATAGCAGCAGCTGTGCTCGCTGACTTCAAAAAATAAAAAATAGACCAGTAGGCAGGTCTCCAAGAGGAGGACCTCTGCCTTTTTCCAGTTATGTCACCCCCACCCCCGCCGTTGCCCCAAAATGCTGCATAGCAGGCAACCACAAAATCTTGTAGCCTGTAACAGTAAGTTTACTGCTCATGCATCTGGGATCTTGGCTGGGCTCCTTCATGTGCCTGGGGATGGGTCGGCTGTTGCTTGGGGAAGTTGGTGCGACTGGGCTCTGGTTCCCATGTCTGCCTCTCACCCTCCAGCCAACCCCAGCATGCCTGCCTGGCGGTGGCAGAGGGGCAAGCGCCCAGGTGAAAACGTGCAAGACTTCTTTAGGTCTGGTCTTAAAACGGACACATTTTTATCTGCCCTAATCTGTTGGCAAATCACATGAAAAATGCAGGGTGTCTTTATGCAACTCCAAAGTATATGGCAAAGGGTGTATATACAGGGCAGGGTGAATTGTTGGGGGTCCTGGGGATTTTGGACAGTGATGCCAACAAGTAGAACAGAGGTCACCCGATGGATGTGAGACGGCATGATTTGGGAGAAGCAAGAAGTTGGCAGTATCCGGAAGCCCTCTTAAACTCCTAGGACAAATTAGCCCTTTTAATTATAAATGTCTTTCCCAAAGACCCCACCGCTTGGTCTGTTGCACAATTACCTGGCAAAACTTCAGTCCAAAACATCTTTCAGGGTGGAACTGGTTTTAGACCACATGAGGCCTTGCCTCCAATTGCCATTTACTTAATTCGCACTGCTTATTTTAATATCATGATTCCACTAGAATACACTCTCCTTGAGGGTGGGCTTTTTGTTAGACTTATATACTGATAGGCCCCAAGAGCCTAGAAAAGTCCCTGGCACATGTAGTGGGCACTCGATAAAAGTTTGTGAAATGATGAATGAATTACTATGAGATCATCACAGCAAGGGAAGCTGGAGTGTAGAATGCAGAATAAAGACAATTGAAAATTTACGCAGACTTGATGAAACCCCCACTGTTTTCTTGGATCCTTTCGCTTTTGTGAATGCAAGAACAAAAACATTCTGCAATTTCTGCCTCCTTTCTTTATCTCTCCGTGGACTGCTGACCTGCACACTTTACAGTGACTTCATACAGTCTGTTTTTACTAATTAACCAGGTGTAGGAGATTTCATTTTCCAAATACGGCCCTAACAGCATGTATGCCGTGTGCTCCTCTACAATTGGACCCTGACATTCCTCTAATCAGATGGGAGGTTATGTGTCCCCTCTTGAATCCAAGTGGACTTATAACTAACTTGTAACCATAGAATGTGATCAAAATTATACTGCACGGCATCCAAAGCTTAAAAAAAAAGAAATGGTGGTAGCTTCCATGTTACATGCTGGACCACTCCTAGTTGGAGCCTTGAATAGTGGTGTAAGAATCTGATTACCCTGAGGCGGCCATATTGTGAGGAAGTGCAGAGGACATGAAGAGGCCACTTACAGGTACTTGGGTTGACCGCCCAGCTGACAACATCAGCTGACAGCCATGTGAGTGAGCCATCTTGGATGCACAGTCCAGCTGAGCCCTCAGATGACAGAAGTTCTATGAGAACCACCGTCCCAATCCCTTCCAGAATTCCTGACCCACAAAACTATGAGCAAAGTAAAATAGTTTTTTTAAGCTACTAAGGTTCACGGTAACTTGTTGTGCAGCAAAGGTAACTAGAATATCTTGCTAGCTTCCCATCATCCAATGCCATTAAGTCCCCTATAATCTATATTGCTCCATCAACAGGGCAACAGATGGTCAGGAAGAGGAATATTTTGGGGGAACTCTGGACAGGGAGACAGGAAGGATGCAGACACACAGAAAATTGTGTTCCAAAATAGTAAGTCTAGTTGGATTCATTAGAAGTAGCAATGACCCCACAAAGAAATATGCAGCCTATACAAAATCTTGCCAAAGAGTTATTTTGCCCTTATGTGCAAGATTTGTCCTGATCTTTACAGAATCTCTAGCAGCATTTGCTGACAAGCAGCTCCCAGCACATGGTTTCTGTGATCTTGCTGAATTGCCCAGTTCCTAGTTCTTCCTCGGGATTTCCTTATTCAGATTATGCAAAACTACGGATGGAAAATAGTTTTAGTGGGTTCATCAAGGAAATCATATAAAATTATGCAAAACTATCCAGGAAGAAAATATTAAAGGATTTCTCTGATGCAAATCATTGCTCTCGCAGGGTGAATATGAAAAAAACCTCAGTAATTTTATAACTGTTAAACCTCAACACTTAAAGGTTAGTACATTTTATGGGATAAACCATCTAAAAATACTTTCAGAAAGTTTTCCAAAGTTTTGCTCTAAGGGTTCATCCTAGAAATGATTTAGTTAACTGAATCAGAGCTATGTCTAGTCCTTATAGTACATTCTCTTTGGAAATGCTTCTCCAATTTTTTAGCTTAGTTACCTAACTTTGGAGACCTCTTCTGCTTCTGCTCTTCTGTTCCCTATAGCCCCTTCTCAAAATAGCTGCCTGAATAATATCATCTTCTGATTGATGGCAGTGTTGCACCTGTCCCTCAAAGTAAAAGCCAGAGCTGATAGGACAGCCCAAAAGGCCTACTGCCATCTCGCCCTTCGTACGTCTCTGACCCTCTTATTCTTCTTCCCATTGCTCTCTTAATTCCAGCCACACTGGCTGTCTTGATCTTCCTCAAACATACTAGTCAGAGTCTTAACTTGGCAAGTTTTCTTTGGGGAGCGCCTGGGTGGCTCAGTTGGTTAAGCGACTGCCTTTGGCTTAGGTCATGATCCTGGAGCCCCAGGATGGAGTCCTTCATTGGGCTCCCTGCTCAGTGGGGAGTCTGCTTCTCCCTCTGACTCTTCCCCCTCGCACACAGTCTCTCTCTCATTCTCTCTCTCTCAAACAGATAAATATAATCTTAAAAAAAAAAAACAAACGAAAGTTTTCTTTGCAATTTTCTCTTCCTGGAATACTCTTCAAAAGATGTACTTGCCTTTTCATCTCTCAGTGAAGTCTTCCATAACTTATCACTTAAATTATAATGCTCCCTTGCCAACCATTAGCATCTACTCATCATATATTTTTACTGATTTATGTTGTTTCTTGTCTGTCTCCTTTTCCTAGAATGTAATCCCCATGAGGACAGGCATTTTTGTCTCCATGGTTCTCTGCTTTATCCCAAGCACTTAGATAAATGCCTGGCATACAATTTTTGCTCAGTGGGTATTTGTCAATGCCTGTAATAGTGTTCTTAATGTCAAGAACTTCCACCAATCCCTAACTCATAGCTGAGCTTTGCTGTCCACTTTCATGATCAATTTCTTGATAGCGCTTCTCTGTATAAGCAGCCCTAAAAATGTACATTTTGACCTAAGATTTGATTTTCTTTAAGATTTTATTTATTTGGGGGGGGAGAGAGAGAGAGAGAGATCACAAGTAGGCAGAGAAGCAGGCGGAGAGAGAGGGGGAAGCAGGCTCCCTGCTGAGCAGAGAGCTTGATGCGGGGTTCGATCCCAGCACCCTGAGATCATGACCTGAGCCGAAGGCAGAGGCTTTAACCCACTGAGCCACCCAGGCGCCCCTTTTCTTTCTTGCCTCTTTTTCTCTACATCCAACATTATCCGTTTTAAGCATTTTTTAGCCATTTTATGTCAAACATGATTGCCAGCACACAATGTAATGACAGATTAGAAACTAGGCAAAAGAAATAAGTAAACTGTCACCCATCTCTCTCTCTCTGAAGGAGGGACAGCCCAGTGTAATCAGTCACATTGGTTAAGAACAAGTAATAAGGTACACCCTACCTTAGCGGATATGAGAAAAGGATGTGTCAATTATACCTTTGGGTACTATAATGCGTGTGTATGGAGGTATGACTCGAATGCGCCATAATAAATTATTGCTATGTGGGGCAGAATACTGAAACAGACATGCCTCTATTTTAAACTGATGAATCTGTGTAAAGTTTCTTAAATTGGCAAGTGAAGATGGTGGCGTTCCTTTGGTTAAAGTAAATTCTTCAACTGAAACGTTGAACAGCTTCCTACATGTAGTCATTTTTAAGGTTTTCCCCAGTGTTCAAGATTAGGAGGGGAGGAGCGATTGAGAACGCCTGTGGTGGTATATTGCAACAGCTGTCAAATAATGACCTCGTAATGCAACATGCATTAATTAATACTCTTGCCGTTTGTCTCATGGTAAAGCACTATTTCTATTTCTACATCTATAGTTCTCACTGTTGAAAGAAGTTTCCATGTGAGAAATACAGGGCAGAGTTTTTCTCTGATACAGTTTCTAAACATTTGCATGAATGCAAAAGAGATAGTAGTTAGAAGATCAGATGTGTCTCAAATAATTGATACTGAGTATGACTTTGGAATGCTCATGCTCTTACTTTTCCAACTGTCTTCAATATGAAATGATTTCTCTGTATAGCTTGGCCCAGCATTCCCATGAGATATAATAAGGAGTGATATGAGAAAGAACTGAGGTCTTAACCCATAGTCCAAAAGGTAGAAAAATCCATTACCAGATAACCAAAGAAAGCTAACTGCTTTAGGTTGGCAAGGATTAACAGAATCATGAAACTGGAAAGGTCCAAGAAATCATCAATTTAATCCTTTCCTTTAACAATGAGGAAATGGGGGTCCGTGGTAGTCCTATAATAGGGAGTCACTGAATGGTGGGAAAGAGGAGTGATGGGATCATATCTGTGTTTTAGAAAGATCGTTTTTCAAGAAAATTGGAGGATATATTTGAGAGGCAGAAGATTTATTCAGATGATAAGTAGAATAATCAAGAAATGAAGAAATCTGAGCTAGGTCAGTAGCAAGAAGGATGGAGAGACTTAGAGGGAGTCAAGAGATTAAGCAGGTAGGATTTACAGGTTTGATGACTGACCAGAGATAGGAGCAAGAAAGAAAAATCAAAGATTATGGCTGGTTTCTGCTCTGGACGATTGGGCCAATACAAGTACTGTACACCAAGTCAATGGATATAGGTAGTAGAATAAATATGAGAAGAAGGACAGTGGCTAATTTAGTTTGAAAACTTTTGAGTATGACTTTCAGTTTTATTATGGGGAACTATATATATGGTGTATGTGTGGGTGGGTGTGATACACACACACACACACACACACACACACACACACACACACGGTTTCAGTATTTAAGTCCCAAAGATGCAGTCAAAATTCAGTAAGTCTGCTCAAAGGAGGCTGATGGAGATAAGCTTTGGAAATGGGTTAATATAGTGAGGACATGGAGAAAGGCATGTACCTAGACTTCAGAGCAAGGTCTGTTGTGTTTGTCAACCCAGCTTCCATTCCCTTCTCCTATGAATAAT
The DNA here is from genome assembly GCA_028646535.1 of Procyon lotor. Lineage (NCBI taxonomy): Eukaryota > Metazoa > Chordata > Mammalia > Carnivora > Procyonidae > Procyon > Procyon lotor. The sequence continues at coordinate 75,432,181 of CM053612.1, forward strand.
ATCTTGAATTTCCTTTGAGAAACAACCATCCCTCATTCCCTTAACATGTAATTTGAAGGAAGCTAAACCATTCCCTTGTCCTCAAGGGTGAACATGTATCCCAGGCCTGCCCATGGAGAAGCAATTCTGAGAGGCTAGAACCATTGGGAAAGCTGGGATTGCTAAAGTAGGATTAAATTTACAGCTGCTGGTGGCCATCCTGTGAATGCAAGGAGAAAGCTGGTATAAAGCACACAGAGGAAAGCAGAACTGAGTCACAGATAAAAAGTGTGACTTGATAACATTGTTGGTACACCCACACCTGGCTCTACCTGAAGAACTGTTCAGTTAGGGGACCCAGTACATTCCTTCTTTTGCTCAAGTGGGTGTCTATCACTTACAAAAGAAAGAGATCTGGACTAATTTGGGTTTTTGATAATTTAAAGTAGTTTGTGGAGGTGCTTTCGTGGTGCAGTCAGTTAAGGGTCTGACCCTTGGTTTTGGCTCAGGTCATGATCTCAGGATTGTGAGGTCAATCCCCATGGGGCTCCACACTGAGTGCAGAGTCTGAGACTTTTTCTCCCCCTCTCCCTTTGTGCCTCCCGACCGCTTGCGTGTGTACTCTCTCCCCCTTTCACCCTCCTTCTCCTTCTCTCTCTGAAACAAATAAATCTTTAAAAAATAGTTTGCTGTGATTTGTTTAGAGGAGCTGCGTAGGCAGGGAGGGAAGCAAGAAAAATGTTTGGAAAGGTTGTAGAAGTCAGTTTAAGTGGTAGAACAAGAGCTAATTGAGAAGAGCTCTTGAGCAGTGAATGAGTGAAGGTGTTGAAATGAGACAATGTCAAATTCCTGCTCCACCAAATCTAACTGTGTGTCTTTGAGAAAGTTATCTAACTTTCCTTACCCTCAGTTTTTTCATCCATAAATTGGTAACAATAAGAGAATCCGTCTCATAGGATGGTTAGGATAATGCCTATAAAGGGTTTATCTTGATGTCTCGCTCTGAATAAATGTTAGCATTTCTCCAAAATCATTATTATTCTACATGTAGTTGCTTCAAGAAGTGTATTCCTGTTGCCTGATTACTACCTAACCTCTTGTATCTTCCTCTTCCTAAGTTGATTCTCCTTAGAACAGAGTTGCGGGGGGGGGGGGGGGGGGGGGGGGGGGGGGGGGGGGGGGGGGGGGGGGGGGGTGGTGGTGGTGGTGGTGTGTGTGTGTGTGTGTGTTTTGCTTATTCTTTCTCAATGATTCCTAAATCAAACACATTACATTTATAGGCCTAAAGATTTCTTTCGTTTTCCTTTTTTTTTTTTTTTTTTTTACTGTGACAAATTCAACCTCTAATGTGGAAAAAGAAATCATGCTGTGTTTTTCAGCTTTGATGTGATTGCTGGTAATAAAGATTCAAGTTGACAAATTTTGTTGCTGATGCATAAGACAGAATAAAATTAATCTTTTTCAAGGCTGTCTGGTTCTGCAGTGCTAAGAGTAGGCAGGAAAGTAAAAACATGTGACATAAAGCCATGTAGGTGAGCAGATCTGCAAGGAGGTTAAGCAGGCACTAAGTGAGGGGGATGTTTGACTTATTGGTTTTCAGTCTTTTAAGTACGATAGAAGCTTTCCACAATTTCTCCTTACTTTGCCAAATTCTCCCAACTTTGAAAAAAAGAAATCTAACCCTGCAAGTTGTCTTTGGTTGCTGTGGTTATTTGAACTGCTTCTGAAAGGATTGACAGAGAAATTCCATTTATTATTGGCTAGAAGTTGTATAGCACAAACTTAGTTTAAAAAGAAAAAAGTCAGTATATTTAGTCACTAATTATATTTTCTATTTCAGTTAAGATATTCCAGAAAGTTGTCAGTATTTTCTATCTATTTAACATGCAGGCAATTAGAACCTTCACTTAACTGAATCTCCAGGCCACCACTACTCAGTAAAATTGATTTTCATTCAGATGGTGACACTTAACCTCTTTTTGTCAAGAGCGCTATATGTTTGGATTTTGAGTTTTGCATGAGACTGACAAAACTGGAATTCAGATATAAAGGACTAGTGGATTCAGAAGAGATAAGTAGGTAAGTACATATAAATGATGAGTGGAAAAACATCCAAAGGATTGGCCTTCTCTAATAGGGAGCCTGGAGATAAGTCAGTGGAGTAGAACATCATGACAGTCTAATAGATTCCTGCTGCCAGATAAATGTCATGAAAACGCAGAAATATGTATCTAGTCTCAATATTTATTTTTAAATATGAGGTCTATTATCTCTTACAATGGCTTTATTTCATTTACCAAATGATTAAATATAAATAAAATGAAGCTATTTATTTAGTACAAGTTCACTCTGGTTTGTGATGCAGACTAAGTATCTAGACCAAAAAAAGATGTGGAGTATGAGTCTGGCTAAGGGATTAACATCTGGATATCTATCCTATTCTTCCTAATTAACCAAACAGCATGAGAGCCATTGTTTTCCTATGGGTAAAAACAAAAAGAGGATTTGCTTTTCTGAGAACTACACTTTTAGGTATTTTCATTATTCTTCTAAACTTCTTCCTTTTCATAAAATATTTGGAGAAGAAAAATACTTTGAATCTTAGATTTATATCATCCTATATTTATAAAGTTTTAAGACCTCATATAATATTACCTACCACCTAAAGCAGGCATCTGTCTGCATCCATTAGGATTAGATTTAGCTGCTTAAAAAGAAAAATATATTAAAAATTAAGCACAACAGTTTCTCTCCCCTATTAAAAAAAGCCAAAGGTACAGAGAGTGATGTCAGCAAGATGCCAGAATAGAAACCCCAGACCTTCCTTCCTCCCAGGGAAATTGATTCCACAACAATATATGAACCAATGCCCTCTGTGAGAAATCTGAAGGCCATTTAAGAGGCTTCTGCACCCAAGGCCAAGCATGAAACCAGACACACTGAAGGAACACTTGTGGGGCCCTCTTGCCATAGCCCCTGTACCTGGCACAGTGCCATGTAATCTGGAACAAACTCCTAGCTCCTGGCTTTAACCTCAGAAAGGTAAGAAGACTAAACCATATAGCCAATGTTCTGGATTTTCAGGGGGCTTCCTGAGGAACTGGCTTCTATCTTGCCTATCTCAGAGTGTGGATGGGCCCAGCACACTCCAGATGCTGTAGGGCCACTATGAACAAAAAGGAGTTGTGAGACATACTGCTGTGGCAGAAGGCCCCTGGCCCAGCAGACAAAGGCTGAGATAGTTTGGTGGCCTCTCCCTCAGTGGGAAAGGAGTGGAGTAGGCATCTGATGTTCTGGCTTTTGGGGAGGGCTGCTTGAGGGACTAGTTTCTGTCTCACTTGTGTCAGAAAAGAGACAGGAACAGGCATGCTCTAGATGCCTGGGGGCTACAAAGAGCTGGGTAGGTAACATGTTGCTGCTTCAGAGGACCTACAGTACAGCAGACACACACCAGAGGGAGCAAGAGATCACAAACTCCTGAAAAAAAAAAAAAAAAAATCCAACAAATCTCTCTAACTAGGAATCTACATGTACAAGGCCAAAGAACACACATTCACAAAAAGGACTTGAGAGGCCCCCAGAATCTCTAGCTGAGGTGGTTGGTGAAGATATTTTCTTGTATGAAGTCAGTCTGTAAGGACTGAGAGACTTGACTGTTTTTTCAAATGTGCAAATACCAACACAAATTTAAAAGAAACATAAAGAAACAAGGAAAAAAATGACCCAATCAAAGAAGTAAAATCTCCAGGAACTGACCCTAAAGAAACAAAGATATATGAACTACATGGCAAGGAATTCAAAACAGTTGTTACAAAGATGCTCAAGGATCTTGGGAAAATTATGAATTATCAAAGTGAGAATTTCAACAGAGGTAGAAAATATGAAAAAGAAGTGAACAGAAATTTTAGATCTGAAGAATGTAATAACTGGATTGAGAAGTTCCTTAGATTCAACACCAGACAAGAACAAACATATGAAGGAACTTGCAAACTTGAAGAAAAGGTCATTTGAAATTTTCCAGTCAAATGAACAAAAAGAAAAAGGACAGAAAAAGAGTGAAGAAAACCTAAAGAAATTATGGGACATTAAAAGACCAGTCTGTGCTTTTCAAGGTTCCCAGAGGAGAAGAGAGAGAAAAGGGCAGAAAGCTTATTTCAAGATACAATGACTGAAAACTTCACAAATCTGGGGAAGAAAAAACTTCCAGATTCAAGAAGCCCAACAGATACCAAATAAGATGGAACTAAAGAATTTCAAACCAAGACACATTATGATGAAGTTATCAAAAGTCAAAGGCAAAGTTTTGAAAGCAGCAAGAGAAAAGTGGCTCATCACATACAAGGGAACCCTATATGAATATCAGTGGATTTCTCAGAAGAAACCTTGCAGGCCAAAAGGGAGTGCAATGATATATTCAAAGTGCTAGAAGAAAAAAACTGCCAAACAAGAATACTGTATCCAGCAAAATATTCCTCTTTGCCACACAGTCATTTAAAATTAAATTTCCTAGATAAACAAAGGCTGAGAGAGCTCATCACCACTAGAATTGCCTTACAAGAATTATTAAAGGGAGACCTTCAAGATGAAATGAAAAGATGCTAAACAGTTACGCAAAAGCATAGGAAAATAAGCTCACTGTTAAATATATAAACAAGTACCAAATAGTGTAATACTGAAGTGGTGATGTGTGAATCACTTTTAATTCTGGTATAGAAGTTAAATAATGAAGTATAAAAATAACTATAAAAATATATTAATGGATATGCAATATAAAATATAATTTGCTACATCAATAACAAAGTGTTGGGGGGGAGAAGTGAAAGTATAAAGTTGTTGTATTTTGTTTGAAGTTGATTTGCTATCATCTTATAGTAGACTGTTATAAGGTGTTCTTTGCAAGTGCTACGGTAACCACAAAGAACATACCTTTAGGAGATAAACAAAGGAATATGAGAAATGAGTCCAAGCATCCTTCCTTCTGTAGTAGGAAGTCAATGAAACACAAATGAAGAGAGCAAGAGGGGAAAAGAGAGACAAAAGAAGTCAGAATATAGTTTTCTAAATAGCAATAAGTTATTGCCTATCAATAATTACTTTAAATGTAATTGGATTAAAGTCTTTAATCAAAAAAACATAGAGTAACAGTGGATTTTTTTTAAAGATTCAATTACATGCCGTCTACAAGACTCATTTTAGATTTAAGGACACAAGCTGAAAGTGAGAAGATGGAAAAAGATATTTCATGCAAGTGGTAATCAAAAGAGAGCTGGAGTGGCCATACTTATACCAGACAACATAGACTTCAAGTAAAATATTGTCACAAGAAACAAAGAACAATATATAATGATAAAATTGCCAATTCACCAGGAAGATATAACAATTATGTATGCATCCAAGGAAAGAGGACATAAATACGTGAAGCAAACATTGACAGAAATGGAGAAATTGATAGCAACACAATAATAATAGGAGATTTCAGTATCTCATTTTCAATAATGAATAGAACATCCAGGGAGAATATCAATAAGAAACACAGGACTTGACAATGTTACAGACAAAATGGACATAGCAGACATATATAGAACATGCCACCCAACAGCAACAGAATAAACCTTCTCAAACACAGACAGAACAATCTCCAGGATACATCACATGTTAGGTCACAAAACAAGTCTTAACAAATTTAAGAAAACTGAAATCATTCCAAGTATCTTTTCCAAGCACAATGGAATGAAACTAGAAATCAGTAGCTTAAGGAAAACTGGAAAATTCACAAATATGTGGAAATTAAACAACACATTCTTGAACAAACAAAGGTCAAAGAAGAAAGCAAAATGTAAATTAGAAAGTATTATGAGACAAATGAAAGTAAAAGCATAAAACACTAAAACTGGGATACAACAAAAGCAGTATGAATAGAGAAGCTTAAAGTAAAAAAAAAATGCCCATGTTAAAAAGGATCAATCTCAAATAAAAACTCTAACTTTACACCTCAAGGAACTAGAGAAAGAAGGAAGGAAATAATAAAGATTAAAGCAGATGTAAATGAAATGGTGTAAATGTAAATGATGTAAATGTAAATGAAATGGTGGATAGAAAAAGAATAGGAAAAAAACCAAAAGAGTGGGGGGGTTGTTTAAAGAAAAACTAAATTAGCAAACCTTTAGCTAGACTATGAAAGAGAGATAGAGGACTCAAATCAGAACTCAAAGAGAAGATATTACAACTGATGCCACATAAGTAAAAAGAACAAGTATATGCCACGAAATTGGATAACCTGGAAGAAATGGATTAATTTCTAGAAAAATACAGCCTACCAAAATGGGATTTTGAAGAACTAGAAAATCTGAATAGATCTACAACTAGTAAGGAGATTGTACCAGTCATCAAAACCTCCAAAGAAAATCCCAAGACCAGAGGTCTTCATGGGTGAATTCTGCCAAACATTTAAAGAACAAATGATGCCAATCTTTCTCAAATTCCTCAAACCTTTAAGAGGAGAAAATATTTCCAAATTCATTTTATGAGGCCAGCATTACCCCGAAAACAAAGCCAGAGAAGGATACTAGCTGAGAAGAAAAATAGATGATTCTCTTGCACTGAGAATGTGAGCATATAAGTATATTCTGCTAATCAGATACATTTCTCAGTGAATTCGTACTTTGAATTGAAGCTAACAATGCACAAAAATCTGTGGCTATGAGATTCATCTCAGGTGGGAAGTATAGTATCAAGACAGAGTTGCCAGGGCAGCAGAGACAGGATTTTAGTAGTAGCATATAATGTCCAATACCATGGTAGTTGTGGCACAAACTTTACTATCCACTGTAAGGTGATAGTGGCAGCTGAGTCCTCAATAGGCTATTCTGTGGGGTCATTTAGGTCAAAGTCTCTGGCCCTTAGTCTCTTTCTGGCTTTCCATCTCTCCCAGAGTTTCCATGAGCTGCTCGATTTCCTGTTACTAAATCACTTTTCTGTTCAAATCAGCCGGAGCTGTTTTTAGCCTGGCATAACCTCCAATCTCTGTAAGTGTCCAAAGTTTCTATTTTCTCCTGATCTTTGTCAGGAGACAAAGAACGACCAAAGAACGACATCTTTGTCGTTCTAACCTTTTCAATTTGAAAATAATTTTCCTCAGTGGAAAAATAATAGAAATGTCATAGAAGTGGAATAGTTTGGGCTTTCCTTCTATCATCTGTTATGATCCCGTGAATACTCCTGTAATTTCCTATATCTTCTTGCTGAGAGAATAATTTTTTCAAAAGGATCATGTCTTCTTTTTTACATTTAGATAATGAGCCTAGACGGTCTGTGTCTTCCTAATGTCATTCTTAGGGCTTCATGGTACTCCTTCTTATACATACTTAGTTAATTCCTCCGTCTTGTTTTTGTCTTTTAAAAATCTTTGTTGCCCAGCAAATTCCCTGTGTAATTGCATTGTCTTTTTTTTTATTTAAATTCAATTACCCAACATATAGTATATAATTAGTTTCAGATGTAGACTGCATTGGTTTCTTTAGATGCTTCTGTGTTGGGGGGATCTAATTCAACCTCTCTACCTGGTTTCAACAAAAGGGGACCTACAGGATCTTAACCTAATTATCCTGGCATGGCTAGAACCAGGTGCTAAAACAGTGATGTTAATTTCTCTGTTTCTCCTTCTCACCTCACATTCCTCCTTCCACCCTACCTCCTCCTTTGGATTCATTCTTAGGCAGGCTCTTTCCTTGTACTGACAAAATAGCTGCCAGTAGACAGTGGAGACAGGCTTCAGTTCTACAGGTTAGCAACATATTAAAAGAATGCTTCTCTTTACTTTTTTAAAGTTGTTTAAAATAAATTTATTATTCTTATTTAAAATCAATTAATATCTATTATCAGTTTCAGAGGTAGAATTTAACGATTCATCAGTTGCAATATAATACCCAGTGCTCTTTACATCAAGTGTCCTCCTTAATGCCTATCACCCATGTACCCCATACCTGCACCCTTCACCCCTCCAGCAACCCTCAGTTTGTTAACTATAGGAAAGAGTGCTTCTGTTTAGATTTTTGACTCTCTTTGCCTTGATTTGGGTCACATGCCCAATCCAGAACAAATCTGATTGGCCACACTTTGGTCATATGCTCATGTGTGGGACCAAACTACATATTCTGGGAGTGGAAGAGAAGTGATTCCCCAATAGAAATTAAGGTGTTGATGCCAAAGCAAAGGCCAAACAAATATATCCCAAACTCTAATAGTCTTTCACCACCACACTCACTGTATAACTGTAGAAGAGTTCGTTTTTGTTTTGTGTGTGTGTGTGTGTGTGTGAAAATTTTGAAAACTTTGCTTCCCAAATATGTATGTAAACATATCCAGAATCTAAGTCAGACCATTTCTAAGAAAATAAGGTAATATTCTTCAACTCCTTAACACTTTTACATCACCATCATTACCACCCAAGTCTTTTGTGGTTAAAATTAAATGAAAAGGATCTGTTCCCTTGTTACTCTCACTCTCCACTGACAGTTGAAACTTTTACCAGGAGTAGACAAGAATTATCAGATATTCTATCTTTAGTAGAATGAGATTTTTGAAAGTACCTAGTGTCTGAAACTCTCCCTCATTCCTGGGCTAGTTATGCTATAATGTTAAGCTAATTGGAAAACAGAGGTAAAAACAATTCAAAGCTCTCAATCTCTTCCAAGTTTTATCTATGTATTCTTTTCCACCAAAAAAGAAGCATCATTATAAATTTTAGTCCTGGTTTTGCCACATAGTAACATGTAACTTAGGTAAGTCTCCTTAACTTTTTTTATCTCAGGTTTTTAAAAATCTATTTCAGAAGTTGGCTTAGGCCAAAGTATGGTAACAATATAATAAAATTATTTACAAATAAGAGATTCTAAAATCCTGGCTGTGTTTATTAGAATACTTTTGGTTGCAGGTGATAAAAACCCAAATCAAGCAAATTTGGGCAATAAATTCAGGCAATTTATTGGCTAACAAAACCAAGGGAAGGACAGGTAGATAGCTGGGACTCAGGGGCAACTAGAATTATGGACCTGAGTATCTCTAGGACAGTCTCATTCTGTCTCTATACCCTTCTTTCAAGCGTAGGGGAATATGGTAGCCTCACCATTCACAATGTTCACCGTCAAAGGGAAACTGAAATTTACTCTATTAATTCAATTTAATAAGCTCCTACTATGTGACCAACACTATTTGGGGTGCTAAAGAAGCATCAGAGAACAAAGTAAAGTTCCTGCTCCTTGTGGACCTTCCAACCCCAGGGCACCAAATTTAAAACTAAAATTAAAATTTTACAGAGCTTTGATGGACTCTGTTTGAGTCACGCATGGGCTCACTCCTGGGTCAGTCCGTGATAATCAGGTAAAAGGTTGATAAAGAGGAGAGCTCTATCTCTAGAAATGTGGGTTCATTCAGTGGGTCCTAGGAATTTTGCAATTTTAACAAGCCCTCCCTATCAGTTCTGATTTAGGTGATTCTTGAAAGAAAACAAGAAATACTTTTCTTTGGCACAGAGGCAGCATCATTTTTGGCATTTGCTTAGAATGTCACACCTCTCTTCAGAAGCTCTAATGCTAGGAGTTGTGTTCTTCTCCAATGACACTGTCTAGATCTAAATAAGGGCCAACCATAACAATAAATGAAGTAGACTACTAAAGAAGCAAAATAGCAACAGCCACATTGAAACAATTGTGGACTTTTGTAAAAAGTTGGCATAAGGCAACAACTCAGGCATGGGGAAGTTTATGGAAAGATGACTTTTCTTTACCACGTATGGCAAGTGATGAAAAATACTTTAAGTCTTTGGAATTTCTGCATCTGCTTGTTTTTTTTCAAGCTACATATTTAGCCAAGCCTAATTTGCATGTAAATTGGTTGAAGGTGAAGATCAATTTTATTTCTAATAAGATAGCTTCTGAAATTCAATGTACAAGTGTCTGATGAGAAGAACATTCTAAGGCATTGCAGGTAACTGAGTTAAAGCAAACAGACTTGGGAAGGGCCGCTTCCCTTGTTCTTGGGACTGTCATTGATGGAAAATGATGAGAAGGGGCATTTTGCAGGCCAGCCAGTTTGCCAAGCTCATTTGCCTGCTGTGAAAATTTTGCATATAAGTGTCCCAAATGGGGCTTAGCTGAAGGATGTTAGGGAAACCGAAAAGGAATTGGGTAGGACTGGATTGGATGGCAAAAGACTTGATGAAACCTTTTATCTCCTCTTTTATTTCTAATTATGGCTTTTGAAAAATCTGTGTCAGATTATATTTGAGTAATTTTAGTAAGCATTAATCACAAAATGGTCCAAGAGACAGATTCTGTAATGGTATAATTATTTTCACTGTTTCTTACTTGAAAAACCTTTTGATGATAAATTCACTTTAAAGGACAATTGACTTGGTTATTTTTAAGTTATAAGACATTTAAATATGTGTTCTCTCTGCCTGGAAAAATAATTCTCTAGTAACATATGGTTTAAGTCCTTTGGCTATTCTTAATTAATGTACATGCCTATAAAATGTATATATATCGTATGTGGTTTGAAAAAACACAAAACATTAATGAGCTTATATTCTATATGGGTAGTCTATGAGATGTGGTGGGGGAGGAAAGAGAACAGGGGACACAAAGGGAGTAAAACATCTCCCTTTCTTAAGGACCCTTTAACCAGGTGGGAAATACAGATGTATAAATAATACTAATAACTAGTTGGGGGCGCCTGGGTGGCTTAGTCGTTAAGCGTCTGCCTTCGGCTCGGGTCATGATTCCAGGGTCCTGGGATCGAGCCCCGCATCGGGCTCCCTGCTCGGCAGGAAGCCTGCTTCTCCCGCTACCATTCCCTCTGCTTGTGTTCCCTCTCTCGCTCTGTTTCTCTCTGTCAAATAAATAAAGAAGTCTTTAAAAAAAATATTAATAACTAGTTGATAAGGGGAAAATAAAATATAGGCTAAAGAGTGCTGAGTGTAAAACTTTGTGTGCCTGTGTGTGTATTTATATAGAAATACAGCATAAAAAACTGCCTTAGGTCATGATCCTCAGAAGGAGACCCTGAGGAGAGGATTTGCATGCAAGTGATTTATTAAGGATATGCTCCTGTGACAGGGGATGGGATGGAGAAGAAGAGCTGGGGAAAGACACCAATAATGAGAGCGGAATTAGAAAGGGAAAAGAGAAAACGCCAAATAAGAGTGCCATTTTAGGTGGAATTACATAAAGGGTAGCTTCAACCTATTTTCATGAGGGAGGTTTGGAGTGTAAGTTACACTTTTTAGAGTCATCCCAACCTGAAGCATAGTATAGCTGTGTTTTCATTCCTCTACATCCACAGTCATTGCTAAGCATTTCCAGTAGCCTGAGGGGAGTCCTCCTCCTAAAGGGGAGCTGCAGGTGTTAGCTTGGCTGTTGAAAGCACACCAAAGTTGAGGCAGGGACATAGAAAAACCCATAAAAAAAGGATCATTGTGCCCTCTACAGCAAGTGTAGGCTATTTTGCCTAATTGCAAAATATACATCATCTCCTATTGTAAGGCATTATAATATAATAATACTATTTCTACTTAATCCTACTAAGTGATACATTCATATCGTTATGCTCTCATGTAGGCACTTAAAACATAATGCCTTAGAGTAGATATTTAAAATGATTTACTGTTGAGTGAATGAGTAGATTAATTAATGCACAAGGAAAAGGTGAAAGTCCAGTTCTCATAATATGAAATTTTCCTTGGGAGTCATATATATGAAATAAGAGTCTATAGTTTAGGGCTTTAAAGAATGCATTATTTAAAATTTTTTCTTTAAACAGTAAATGCTTCATAAAAAATACATCTCATAACCCTATCATTTTAAAACCCAGGTGCTTTCTAGTGGTTTTCTATTCTGCCTGAATAAAACTTCTGCCATGCACTTGGCAAATCTCCATGAGGGGAGATGGTTCTCTCTTTCAGTTATTGATTCATTATATATGTATTTATGGAGGGCCTATGAGTTCAAGGACATGTGGTCCCTCTCCTGAAAGAGCATTCAGAATAGGAGGAACTACAATGTCACAGCAGTTGAATTATCATAGAGGGCAACACGCAGGAGGGACTCCTCACCCAAGGATACTTAGGGTGAGTCTCCGCAGTGAGTTGGTATTTGAACGCTAAGTTGGCATTTGCCAGGTGAGGAAGGAGAGAACTGACATTCTAGTCAGGGAGATGGCTCATTTGAAGGCAAGAATAGTAATGATATCTAACTAATATTTATTGAAGGCTTCCTCTGTGCAATATGAATCACTGTGGATGTGTAAAAGACTTTCGGGTCCAACAGGAATGTGACCGAAGTAGATAGAATCTGATTGTGAAAAGTCTTGTGTGATGAGATTCATAAATGGTGTGAGAGTAATTAGTATCAGTAACTGACCAATTTCCTGGGGGTAATAAGGAACTCTTAACAAGGAACAAAAACATCCTTAGCTTTGGGAGGTCTTTAAAAGCACACATCTACTTGTGGACACAAAAGACTATCTGCACACATGATCTTAAAATCAGAAAATATTAAATGTAAATGATAGTGACTACCTACCTCCAATATAGTCAAACCACTGGGTCACACTCATGACATTGGTCTTATTAACCTCATTCATTTGAGGACTCTAGAACAGCACTTGTCAACCTTTAACATGTATATGAATAATCTAAGGAGCTTGTTAAAATGCAGATTCTGATTAGTAGGTTTGGGTGGAGTCTAAGATTCTATACTTCCTATAAGTTCTCAGGTAATGCTAATGCTTCTGGTTTATGGACCACATTTTGAGTAGTGAGACTGGAGTTTACTGGCTGCACATTGGAATCACCATAAAGATTTACAAACTGCTGACACCTGGATTCCACCCACATAAATTCTGATTTGATGTGTCAGGGGTGTGGCATGAGCATTGGAAGTTTAAGAAATTCACAAGGCGATTCCAACAAGCAGCAAAGATTGAGAGCTACCATAATTAGTTATAAATGCACAGGTAGATGACTAAGGAGTACATCTGACATGCGGACAAAGCACAGTTCGGAGAAGAAAAAATCTGTTGTGCCTAAATAAAACTTCTGCCATGCACTTGGCAAATCTCCATGAGGGGAGATGGTTCTTCCATCTTCTTCAAAACACAAGAACTATCACTCTGATTGGAATAGAATATTTCACATATTTAAACAAAGATTACCAAGGCATGCAAATGAAATTTCATATTGCAGTAGTCATTCATATTAATAACTTAACAATTAGAATTGAAAGTGTATCCTTTAAACATTTACATACATTATAATACTGACTTTTTTTTTTAAGATTTTATTTATTTATTTGGCAGAGAGAGACAGAGTGAGAGAGGGAACACAAGGACTGAACTGAAGGCAGACACTTAATGACTGAACCACCCAGGTGCCCCAATATTGAATTCTTAATAAAAATATTTTTCCATTTTGAAAGGCAATATGGGCTGATGGTAGAAAATTTGAAAACTATAACCCAACATCTAGAGAAATATATTTTCATTTCTTTCCTTTCATGACTTTTAAACCTTTACACAGGGTTTCTTGATTTTTACAGAACTGTGGAATTGTTGCATTTTTTTTTATTAAAAGTATATTTTTAATGGCTGCATTCCTCTACTGTTATTTATCTAGTATTTCATTATTTTTTTGTAAGCCAAGATGGGACATAATATTCTTTCCCCTTCTTGGCAGAGTGGTTCATCATAATATATGTTACAACAGAACTTAAATAGTTCAATTAAGTAATTTTTACTACTGCCACAGTCTCTTATTTTTAAAAGCAAAGACTTATTGTGAAATCTCAACATGAAAATTACGTAACTCTATAAATGACAGCACAACTAAGCTATGATGCTATGATACAGGAATATTTTTGTTATTGTTAGTAGGTTGGGTTTTACTTTCCCTTTGGACAAACGGGGCTTAACTTAAAAATACATGATGATTTCTTATCTTGCTTGGTTATTATACATCTAGTTGCTAATTTGGATGTTGGGACTGCTGCAAAGAGATACATAGAAATTGCTCAAGACCTGACAGATGCTTAAAATAGCACAACCCAAGCAGAGGAAATAACCTTTGGTAGAAAAGGTGCAATCAGCTTTGCTCTAAGTTATCTGAAGGAGGAATCGTCATCTTTCTTATTGCTAGCAATAATTGAACAGTAACTCTCATTATTTGGTTTAATAGGGTGCTAGTGATGGCTTTTTATAATTTGCTCAGGCTAGCAGTTGGTGGCTTTGCCATTTCATTAAAACTCCCTGAATACTTCATGTATATAAAGTAATCAGCAATAAGACTTTGAAAATCGGAACGCCTGGGTGGCTCCATGGGTTAAACCCTCTGCCTTTGGCTCAGGTCATGATCTCAGGGTCCTGGGATCGAGCCCCGCATTGGGCTCTCTGCTCAGCAGGAAGCCTGCTTCCCCCTCTCTCTCTGCCTGCTGGTCATCTCTCTCCCTCTGTCAAATAAATAAAATCTTTAGGAAAAAAAAGATTTTGAAAATAGTGTTATAATCATTCCCTTACTATTATTTTTAGTTGGTTGATTTTAAGACTATATCCTTTTTTTTTTTTTTTTTAAAGATTTTATTTATTTGACAGAAACACAGCGAGAGAGGGAACACAAGCAGAGGGAATGGTAGCGGGAGAAGCGGGCCTCCTGCTGAGCAGAGAGCCCGATGTGGGGCTCGATCCCAAGACCCTGGGATCATGACCTGAGCCGAAGGCAGACGCTTAACGACTGAGCCACCCAGGTGCCCCTTAAGACTATATCCTTATTGAACATTGTCTTCTCCTACTCTAAAGGTTACGACAACCCTAAATTTGGCATTTATTACTTGTTTGTATCTTTATACTTTGCATATGTCATATATATAATTTGTGTATATATATATATATATTTGCGTGTTGATAAACTATATACAAATAGTATCATACTGTACTTACCCTCTGTAACTTACTTTTTGGATCATCATAGGTCTTGAGATCTATCTCTAGTGATACATGTAGCTCCAATTCATTCATTTTAATTGCTGTATAGTATTATATGACCATGCTATACCACAATATAGTTGTCCAGTTTGCACTGATGAATATTAGAGCTATTTTATTCCTTTCCTACTAAAATCATGCTATAAACATCTACTCATTTTTATGTATGAGAGTTTCTTTAAAGACTAAAAATAGGATCAGAACTGCTGGGTCATGAGATCATACATTTTACTCGATATTGCCAAATTTTAAACCAAAATAGTTGAGGCAATTTATAATCCCTAGCAGCACTAACTGAGAGGTTGCATTGGTTTACATCCTTATCAACCCATGGTATTATCAAACTTTTTATTTTTTGTCAATCTGATAAATATATAATGGTTTTGTGGTTGTTTTAATATTTATCTCCTAGTTTATTGTATTGTTACTTTATTCATTGGTCAATGAGTTTTTGTAGTATTGTATGAATGACTTGTTCATATCTTTTGCCCTTTTTTGATTGGACTGTTTGCCTTTCTTTTATTTACTTGTAGCAACTTTTAATATATTCTGATAACATTTTTTTTTAAAGATTTTATTCATTTGACAAAGAGGGAGAGATCACAAGTAGGCAGAGAGGCAGGCAGAGAGAGAGGGACGCAGGCTCCCTGCTGAGCAGAGAGCCTGATGCGGGGCTCGATCCCAGGACCCTGAGATCATGACCTGAGCCGAAGGCAGAGGCTTTAACCCACTGAGCCACCCAGGCGTCCCCCTGATAACTAATCCTGATAACTAATCTGTCTTGTCAATGTTTTATGATATCTTTTGATGCATAAACATTTTTAATTTTAATGTAGTTAAATTTTATTTATTTATTTTTTTTGGAAAGATTTTATTTATTAGAGAGAGAGAGCAGGCACAAGCAGGGGGAATGGCAGAGGGAGAGGGGGAAGCAGGCTCCCACTGAGCAGGGAACCTGATGCGGGACTTGATCCCAGGACCCCGGGATCATGACCTGAGCCAAAGGCAGATACTCCACCAATTGAGCCACCCAGGCACCTCAAAAGTAATGTCTATTGAAAATACTTTGAGGGGCACCCAGGTGGCTCAGTTGGTTAATCATCAGACTCGTGATATCAACTCAGGTCTTAAGTTCAGGGTCATGAGTTTGGAAAAAAAAAAAAAAAAGCAATGAAAAGAAAATACTTTGAAAAGGAGCAAAACGACCTAACTACGTAAGTGCATTGCTGTTTTTGAAGATTCGATTCATGAGAGGGCTGGTACAGTCAGGGCAGGGACAGCAGATGCCACGGTAGTGGTGAAGAATGTGGCCTCCATTCAGGCTTGGGGTTGTGAAGGAGGGACATAACATGAGGGACTCACAGAAGGAACTCTGGGAGGATTGACGACCAAACACGATAGCACATAAAGTATTATGGTTCAAATAATGTTATTACATTGAGATTATGTGATTAGCTTTGGCAGCTAAGCTTTGTCTGTGCTCTAGTTACACAAACATTCCTCATCCTAATGAAGTTCATCCCATAACGTAGAACTATCCGGAAACTTGTTTAGGTTTAACCCTAAGGTTAGGGTTAGGTTAACCCTAACATGGGTTAGGCATGGGGTAGAGGTCAGAGAAATGTGGCCCATACTCTTCCAGTGATGACCTCATTGGGGACTGAGTGTTTCCAGCTTTATCTTACAACTGTGGGGACACCAGGGACCTTTGATGGGACCCAAGTGTAGATGCCTCAGGGAAGAACAAGGAGAAGGGAACTTACTGTATGCTGTTCACAGCTCTTAAAGGTTGATCCCTCTTCAGAGAAGACTAGGTGAACAGTGGGCTTTACACTGAGGGTTTCCATTTGTGGTGGTTATTCCACTTGATTTTTCCCATCACTCCGAACGCCGTTCGGAGTGATGGGAAAATGTGGTTAAATTTTAAATTCATCAATTTTTCCATTATGGTTGATACTTTTTAAAAATTTAAATTCAATTAGCCATGATATAGTACATCATTAGTCTCAGATGTAGTGCTCAACAATTTATCAGTTGCATATAACATCCATTGCTCATCAAATCACGTGCCCTCCTTAATGCGATTCACCCAATTCATAGATTCACCCAATTCACCCACCCATCTCCCCTCCACCAACCCTCAGTTTGTTTCCTATAGTGAAGAGTTTCTCATGGTTTTTCTCCCTCTTTGATGATTTCCCATTCAGTTTTCCCTCCCTTCCCCAAGGTTGATACTTTTAATGACTTGTTTAAAAACCCTTTTCTACCTCCCATCATAAAGAAAATTTTTAAAAAAGATTATCTTTTAATTTCCTCCTAAAAGTTTTAAACTTTTGCTTTTTCATATTTAAATATCACAATCTACTGAAATCATTTTTGGTGTATGATGTGAGGTATGGATTCAGTTTTTTCTCCATTGTTAAACAACTACCCTATGTCATTTATTAAACCATTTATCCTTTTCCCACTAAACTGAAGTACTACCTCTATCATATACAAAGTTTCTGTAAACACATAGATCCATTTCTGAACTTTCTACTCAGTTCCATTTGTCTGTTTATCTAACTCTAAACTAATACTGTTTACTAGATACTATAGCTTTCTACTAAGTCTTGATATCTGGTAAAGCAAGTTCTTTCTAGTTCTTTAAAATAATCCTGGCTATTCCTGGTCCTTTGTTCTTCCATATTAATTTTAAAATCAGCCTCTAAAGTCCCATGAAAATACAGTTGAAATCTTGATTGGAAGTGCATAGAAATTACTGGTTAATATGGGGAGTAGATAACTTTAAAATATTGAGTGCTCCTATCTGTTGAAATAATTTTTCTCTCCATTTATTTAGACCTTTATTGTCTTTCAATAATTTAAAAATTTTTGGCATAGAAGTTTTGCACAACTTCTGTTAGATTCATCTCTTCCAAGGAGCTTTATATTTTTATTGGTAATATTGAGAGTACTTTTTAGAAATTACCCTTTCTGACTCTTTATTGCTGATATGTAAGAATGCAAATGATTTTTGTGTGTTGTCCATATGTCCAGAAACCTTGCCGAAACTCTATTTATTGTAATAATATATTGGACTAATATTTAAAAGCATGAATAAATTTTAATACTTTTTCTGAGTACAAAAGTAATACATGGTCACTCTAAAAAAACTGAAGGTATCAGAGAAAATCCCTGTAAACATTTTGCTTTATTTAGTTTATTTCATTTTGTTGTCTTCTTACCTTACTTCCTTTTAAAAAAAAACTTTTATAATAAAAAATTTCCAACATATACAAAAGTAGACAGAAAACTATAATAAACCTCCATGTTTTAATCTCCCAGTTTTCACAATTACCAGCTCATGGTTAATCTTTTTAATATATTACCCTCTACTACTCCTTTCTCTCCCTCCCAGATAATTTTTTAAAAAGTTTATTTATTTATTTATTTGACACAGAGAAAGAGATCACAAGTAGGCAGAGAGGCAGGCAGAGAGAGAGGGGGAAGCAGGCTCCCTGCTGAGCAGAGATCCCGATGCTGGGCTTGATCCCAGGACCCTGAGATCATGACCTGAGCTGAAGGCAGAGGCTTTAACCCACTGAGCCACCCAGGCGCCCCCTCTCAGATAATTTTGAAACAAATTTCAAACATCATATAGTTACATCTATAAATACCTCAGAATAAAGATCTAAAACAGTGGTCTCCATATCAGCAGCTTTGGCATCAGCTGGGAACTAGACAGAAATGCGGATTCTCAGGCTTTACGAAAGTTCTACCAGATCATAAACTCTGGGAGTAGGGGCTAAGCAATCTGTTTTTGCTTTTTTAATTTTTCATTTTTTTTTAGAGCTGAAAAGTCTCACATTTATTACTGAACCAACCTACTGGTACAGAGGCATAGTAACAAAATCATTTCCCAGATGAAAACGTGTCTATTGCCCAGGTAGGAAGGAGTTTACAAAGTGATAGGATGGAACACATGATCTTTACATAGCTTAATTAAATATGTGGTGCCAATTAGGTGTGTCATCTCATGATGTGTGATGCCTTATAGACCCAGCCTGGTTCTCCTCCAGGGCCTCCTCTTGGAGTTGTACCTGATTTTTTTTTTTTTAAAGATTTATTTATTTGACAGAGAGAAATCACAAGTAGACAGAGAGGCAGGTAGAGAAGGAGAAGCAGGCTCCCTGCTGAGCAGAGAGCCCGATGAGGGGCTCGATCCCAGGACCCTGAGATCATGACCTGAGCCGAAGGCAGAGGCTTTAACCCACTGAGCCACCCAGGTGCCCCTGTACCTGATTTTATTACCAGTTTTCATCTGAATACACTGGGGAATGGGATGGTTCTGCTTTTGTTTCTTGGCCAGGAATCACTTGATCCTGAAAGTCTCGTGAGAAGACAAGGCCAGGCACAGTCAGGCACACGCAGCAGGATGGTGGCAAAGCAGCAATCTGTTTTTAAATTAGCCTCCCATTTATGCTGATGTACAGTCATGTTTAAGAACCCCTCTACTAAAACATAAGAACACTTAAAAAAAAAATCATCTCAGTATCAATGACACGCTCAAATAACAATTCCTTTATATAATCAGTCAGTGTTCAAGTTTCTCTGGAAGTTTAGTTTGCTTGATTTGAATTTTTGATAAGAATAATTTATAGGTGGGTGGTGTACTTCCATGATGAGGCTCATAATGTCTGATTTGCTTGCTTTGCATGCAGTTAGCAGACATTGATGGTCACTTTCCAGATTCATTGTATCATTGGGGTCACAAAATGGTCATATTCTAACTCTTGTTCCTTCCTCATTTATTGCTGGAATACTTCTAAAACCAGAAATTTTCCTTCTTCAACTATTCGTTTACTTTGACATACTGTGCATATAGGAAAAACAAGATGAATGCTTGGTTCTTTCCCTTTATTTTTCAGCTTTTAAAATAATAAGTTGATTTTTTGGCATAAATTTAAACAAAGTTGATGTGCTTTAATTATTGTTATTATTCTTATTGATGTCCCCTTTCTTTCTTATAATTGAGTTTTTACTTATATCAAAGCTATATTTGCACAGAATACAAAAAGTCAAATCATTTCCCCATTTCCCCTTGCAGTGGCAACATTTTAAAATTATTTTAGCTAATTAATTTGATAGCTTTAAATAACTTGCTTTTTGATTTCTTTGTTTTCAGTTTTTAGCATTATCTATTAACTTCCCATTACTCAAGATAAGGGTTTAGCTCACTTTCGCCCTTCTAGTACCCACCACACACATGCAGCCATCTTCTATCATCTTCATATATGAACTGCATAATTATGGTGAGTTCATTATTAAGTATTTTCCTTGACTAAATAAATTCTGTTCACAACTGAGCCGCATACAATACTATGGTTATTTTTCCATTTTTGCACAACTTTTTATTTTACCCAGAGTTAATGATTGCCACTCTTTGTTTTCCTGTTTAATTTTCTACATTCTTATTATGAACTCAAAACTGAACTCTCCATTAGTTGTCAAAATCTCCTCCTAACACTTTTTTTTTTTTAAAGATTTTTTTTTTTTATTTGACAGAGAGAAACACAGCGAGAGAGGCAACACAAGCAGAGGGAATGGTAGCGGGAGAAGCAGGCTTCTTGCAGAGCAAGGAGCCCGATGTGGGGCTCGATCCCAGGACTCTGGGATCATGACCTGAGCCGAAGGCAGACGCTTAACGACTGAGCCACCCAGGCGCCCCTCCTCCTAACACTTTTGATAATCCAGTGTTCTCTCCATTTCAACATTTTGAATAACCCTCTAAAATCTTCCAACCACTTCCAATTTGTACAGCTGGGTATCTACTCTTGGTGCATGGTTGTTATTCTATGATCTCCTCTCACCTTTTAGCCTGTGAATTTCTTGGCTTCTTTAGTTGCGTCCACTGTTTGCTAGTTTCCTTATCTTCCTTTTCTTGCTTTATTCCCTATACTGATGAAGCTCATCCTCTAATAGGTTCTTAGGAAAGGACATAAAAGAGGTAAATTTGGGGACTTTACTGGTACAAAAATATTTTCATTCTATTCTGATACTTCATTGATAATTAAATAGAATTCTGGTTTAGGAATAATTTTCCTTTAGAATCTTGAAGGCATTTCCTCTTTGCCTTCTAGCTACTGGGCTATTTTTGAGAGGTCTGAAGTCATTCTAATCTCTGGCCTTTTGAATATGAACAGTTTATTCTCTCTGGAAGCAAGTAGGATCATCTCTGTCCTTAGGGTTCTGAAAATTAGTTACGATATGTCTTGAGGTAGGTCTATCTTTTATAAATTTTGCTAGGCACTTGATAAGCCCTTTAAACTTAAAACCCATGTCCTTTAGTTATAGGACATTTTATTACTAGTTCTTTAATAATCTCTTCCTGTCCATTTTCTTTGTGCCATTTTTTTCTGTGATTTTCCTTAGTTGGATGTCAGACCATCTGGATTTGTTCTTTAGTTTTCTTATCTTTTCCATACTATCTCTTTGTCCTCTTGCTCTACTTTGTGAAAGATTTCTTCAGCGTTGTATTACAAACTTCTAATTTCCCTATCATAATTTTCATTTCTGAAATACTTTTTTGTTCTCTTAATGTTCCTTTTACGAGCACCCCCTTATTATTTCATGGATGTGATATTTTCTTCTCTCTGAAATTACTAATGAAATGATCTTCTTTAGAAGAGTTATCTTCTTGCAAATTCAGTTTCTCCCCCCACACTCCTTTTCCTGTTTGTATGTTTGTTTCGTCCTATTTGGCCTCTGTCTTTCAGGTTAGAGGCTGTCCTCAGATCACTCTTTGGTTTATTTGTTCATACTTAAGAATGAAGTACTACAAGGCTGATGAGAAATTCTGTGGGAGTAGGTATTCTCTGTTGAGAATGGGTGACATGGTTATGTGGTAACATGACTGGCATATTCCCTTGGGTGATATCTGATATCTACATCCGCAAAGAGGGATTATCCAATAACCTACCTAGAAGGCACAAGTCTGACTGCCATTGCTTGGTACGGTGTCTGAGTGGAATATGAGGGCTGAGAGAAGTGGCATATCAAATTCAGTATATAAATGTTTACATACTTCCTTATTTTTCGTACAGTACTCCTGACCTCAACTGTACCTGGTTTTCCCCATCCAGAAGTGGCCTATCCTATCCTCCTCAATGACCAACCCCCAGTTGCTGCCATAATGCAGACAGGGCAATCAAGTGTAGTACATAGTGAAGGGGCTCTGGACTTAAAATGTTTCATAAAGGGCGCCTGAGTGGCTCAGTGGGTTAAAGCCTCTGCCTTCTGCTCAGGTCGTGATCTCAGGGTCCTGGGATCGAGCCCCACGTTGGGCTCTCTGTTCAGTGGAGAGCCTGCTTCCCCCCCTCTCTCTGCCTGCCTTTCTACCTACCTGTGATCTCTCTGTCAAATAAATTAATAAAATCTTTTAAAAAAATGTTTCATAAAATGAATTTCACCCGGTCTTCTTGCAGTCAGTCCCACCTACACCCCAACTTTCATGATAACCTACACCCCAACTGTTATCACCAGTTGCTAAGCTTTTCAAGGTGCCGCTAGATAAATCATTTTGGTTCTCAGCTTTCCCTACTGCCAGTTCAGGATTCAGATTTCTCAGGTTTTCTACGTCATTTACTGCTTTCCAGTTTCCAAATTTTGTTGCTGTTGTCTTATCTCCTATCGAATTTATCCTTTCCAGTTTCTTTCTTTGAAAAAAATTCCCTTTCCTGTTGTTTCACTGAAGCTTTGGGAAAGAACAAAAGGAAGGTCCTACATTAGCAGGTTCACAATTTCTTCTGAAGTAGAAACTCTTTGTTGTCATAAGAAAACAGGTCACTCATTGTTCTTAAAGAAATAAAATCATAAAAAAAAAATAAAATCATATCCCCATTTCACAGATAGAATATTTTAGGGACAGCGAGGCCAAGTCATTTTTCCAAGATGACAGAGTTGGAAATGGGGCAATGGCTCAGAGCATTTGTGTTGAAGAAAAAAACATGCTGTAACATTATGCGCTTGCCATATTCCTGACATAAGTTACTCCATCCTGCTTGCTCATTGCATTGCATTTGACCTCGACCAATGTCATAGCCAAGCAATATATAAAAGCCAGCGCTAGTTGCTGAATACAAAATGACCAGGCAAAACATTTACACATTACTCTCTTCAGCAAAAAATGGAACTAATGTGACCTAGTATTTTTCATGATCATGACTGTAATTAACTAACCAAGCTGCACGAGCCTTGGAATTCTCCTGAGAAAAGACTACCATTGCCAGCTTTCAGAAACTGCAGGCATGACAAATGTGTGAGTTGGGTCTTTCAGAGAGAGGAAAAAAGCTGAGGCCATCTAAAATTTAATTTAGTACCTGAAAGTAGGTCTCCAAATGAAAATCATGCTTTACCCTTTATAAGCAGAGTTTTGTGGATCCTTAGGCCTCCTGAAGCAATTTACTACATGGATTTCTCTTAGGTCAGCACGATGGTTATTCCAGGCTTAAGCCAAGAAGATTTCACAATCAATTTTTGCTCAGATTCATTATTCTTACAGCTAGCTCTTGGGCTTATATTGCATCACTAGAAGTCAGATAATATTGCCAACAGATAATGTTATAATCTGTTGATGAAACTATTCATTACTTTTCCTGCCATTTTTTAAATTTATATGGGATATAAGCTGCATCTCCCCTATTAAAATGTGTCAAATGTGCTGTTGTTCTATACACTTCAATTGTGTTCTCTTAATTCTAAGGATGAAATGAACCTATTCCAAAAACCTGGTGTTACTCTATTAGGATGCCTCTGAATTAATTATACTTCCTATTAGAGCAGTTCTATTCTAAAATGCATTAAATTGCATTTCCAGACATTTATATTGAAACTGGTCATTGTTGCCGGTTCGTGGTTTTGCTCTCAGGAAGAAGGCTGCTATATTTAAATGAATCAATAAGGAATAGATACAGTTGAAAAATAGTTTATGACTTTGTGTTTTTAGAATAAGGATGTGGAAAGAAAAGTCCTGCCAAGTGTGAGAGCAAGAACTCATCCTAGAGATTACCTAGACCAGCTCAATCATTTTATAGAAAACTGAGTCTCAGAGTGATTTAGTGGCTTTATCTCACAATGCTCAGTTATTTTTTGGTGGACCTAGGAGTTCTCAAGTTTCCTCAGACCCATTCTCTTTCTACTTTATAGTGGCATTAGGATATTTATGTGGAATATTACTCAGTCATAAAAAAGAATGAACTCTTACCATTTTCAAAAACATGGATGGAAATAGGGCATTATGCTTAGAGAAATAAGTCAATCAGAAAAAGACAAATACCATATGATTTCACTCACATCTGGAATTTAAGAAACAAACAAAATATAAAAAGGGAGAAAAACCAAAAAACAGGCTCTCAACTGTGGAGAACCTCCCTCCTCTCTGGTGGGAGGTGAGTGGAGAGATGGGTGGAATAGGAGAAGGAGATTAAGAGTACACTTATAGTGATGAGCACTGAGTAATGAGTAGAATTGTTGAGTCACTATATTGTATGCCAGAAACTAATATAACACTGTATATTAACTATACTGGATTTAAAATAAAATAGGGGTGCCTGGGTGGCTCAGTGGGTTAAAGCCTCCACCTTCGGCTCAGGTCATGATCTCAGGGTCCTGGGATCGAGCCCCGCATCGGGCTCTCTGCTCAGCAGGGAGCCTGCTTCCCCCTCTCTCTCTGCCTGCCTCTCTGCCTGCTTGTCATCTCTCTCCCTCTGTCAAATAAATAAAGTCTTAAAAAAATTTAAAATAAAATGAAATAAAAATTAAATTTAAAAACCTATGTTTTTAATAAAAAATTGGTATTTAAAATTTTTATTGATAAATAATTTAAAACTTACAGAAAAATTGCATATAAAGTACAAATAACTCCCTACCTTTACCTTTTATCTAGTTATATCGGTTGTTAACATTTTTCCACATACGCATTATACGTGTTTGTACTATAGAGGAGCAGGATTTGCCACCCCCTAAGAATATGTCTCTTAAGTATAAGGATTATTTTAGGCTAATTATTTTTAAGAAATTGCAAACACAGGAGAAACTTGGAAAACCTAGTAGGTGGTACCCTTTTGAAAGAGACATGTATATGTATAAGGGAAATCTCCATTTGTAAGTGTATTTCCTTTTTTATTACCAGTAAGAGGAAGATGACTCAATCTCTAGAAACTCTTTTCAATGGAAAAGGCAATGACCTAAATTTGCATAACAACCCTACCCTTGATTATGGTGCTTTGCTTGGTAACTTTCCATAACTAGCTTCTCCTTTCCCCAACATCTTTTGTCTTTAGCAGGAGATGATATTTAAGGTCATGGCTTCAGCCATTTTGGAGAATAACTCAGTTTTCTTCACCCTCTCCCATGTATATAGGAAGTGTACATGTTATTAAACTTTTATTTATTTTTCTTCTGTTAATCTGTCTTAAGTCAATTTAACTATTAGACCAGCCAAAGAAACAAAGGTACACACACATGGATGGGGACACACACACACACACACACACACACATATACACACGTGAATTATTTCAGGTTGAAGAGGCAGATGGATGCAGCTTAATTCACTTCGCCATGTATATCCTAAGAACAAGGAAATTCTCTTAAAAACTATAATATAGGGGCACCTGGGTGGCTCAGTGGGTTAAGGCCTCTGCCTTCGGCTCAGGTGGTAATCTTGGCATCCTGGGATTGAGCCCTGCATCAGGCTCCCTGCTTGGCAGGGAGCCTGCTTCTCCCTCTCTCTGCCTGCCTTTCTGCCTACTTGTGATCTCTCTCTGTCAAATAAATAAAAATCTTCAAAAAAACAAACAAAAACTATAGTTTAAGTATCAAATTTAGGAATACTGACATTAATACTACTAAAAAAACCACATGCTCAAAATGGTGGCACTTGAGTCCAAGTCATCAGACTGGGGCTTCATACCTACTCTAATTGCAATTTCAGTTTCCTTCAGAAATGTCGTTTTAACTGGTCAGTCAGGAATTCTCTGCACCAGTGAGATGATCTGTCATATGTACTGATATTCTACATACCTCAGTTGTGTTCTCTTTACTCTGTGGGTAAAATGAATTAGATTTTGTGTCTAAATATGGAAACTTTCCATCCCTCTCCCACCCCCCATATCCCCCCTCCCCCCGCAAGAAGATGAGGTAATCGGCATGATGGGGTTCCTTGTTCTTCCTCCTAAGGGAAAGCTACCTTGCTGGAACAAATCTTACCTTTGTTAATAACTTTATTGTCCCACCCTCCCTCCTGTAAAAACCTTTTTGTACAACTCGTCAGAGCTCTCCTCTACTTGCTAGATGGGATGCTGCCCAATTTATTAATCATTTAAAAAAATAATTAGATCTTCAAATTTACTTGGTTTGAATTTTTTAAACAACATAATGTTATTTATCATATAATATACAGTCCATATCAATTTTCACCAATCATCATAATAATGACTGTCGGGAAATTTTTTTTCTCCCAGACCCAGTCCGGGTTTATGCACTGTATGTAGTTGTCATATCCCTCTAGCCTCTTTTAAAAGATGAAAGATTTATATGATCTGAAGAGAAGCCCGAGTATTTAGCTTCCTTTAATATGGACTAGTTCTTAGCTTTTCTTTGTCTTTCATAACATGGATATTCTTTTTTTTTTTTTTTTAAAGATTTTATTTATTTGACAGAGAGATCACAAGTAGGCAGAGAGGCAGGCAGAGGGAGAGGAGGAAGCAGGCTCCCCGCTGAGCAGAGAGCCTATGCAGGGCTCGATCCCAGGACCCTGAGATCATGGCCCGAGCCGAAGGCAGAGGCTTAAACCACTGAGCCCCCCAGGCGCCCCCATAACATGGATATTCTTAAGGAATACAGGCTAGCTGTTCTGTAGGAGTCTCTCAGTTTGGGTTTGTCTGATGTTGCCTCATGATTAGATTGATTTCTGTACTCTTCTGGCAGAAATGCCACATAAATGACTCTGTGTCTTTCTCAGAGCATCACATCATGAGGCATATGGTATTGGGTTTTTTTTTTTTTTAATAAAGGTTTTATTTAGTTATTTGAGAGAGAGAGAAAATGAGTCAGGGGAGAAGGCCAAAGGGAAAAGCAGCAGACTCTCCACTGAGCAGGGAATCTGATACAGGACTTGATCCCAAGACATTGAGATCATGACCTGAGCTGAAGGCAGCTGTTTAATGAACTAAGCTACCCAGGTGCCCATGGTATTGGTTTATCCGTTATTGGTACTAACATCTTTGACATCTGGCTAAGTGGGGGTCTTCCAGGTTTCTTAGGATAGTTCAGCACAACGTGAGGAACAAGAAAGTCTACGTGAAAGGAGGTACCTAAAATCCCTGTGACCTGCACTAGATAAAGACTTGGCATGTGGCAAGGTTCAATATGGTTCTTTGCAGTGCCAGCCAGTGTGATTCAGCCCTGAAGCTAGCGTCCATACCAAGGGTCTCAGACTGTATAGTTTTTGCAGGCCTCCTTCTCTTGCCAAGCCGTGCAGTCTGCTGTGTTTGCACAGCAGTCCTTGTTGGGGCCTGGTGAGGTTTTTGTTTTTTTTTTCCTAGGAAGCAAGCACTGTGTAAATACCCCTATAGAGGATAGGAACTCACAAATCATTATCTCAAAATCCGAAAACACTCAAGCTGGATGAAACTATGGTCTGCATAACCTGAGCTCTTTATTGATTGGTTGTGGAGATACTTGCTAACAAGCTTAACTTTATCTATTTCAGCTGACTTATGCAATAGGCAATAATAATGACCCAAGGAATGTATTTCCCGAGGATCTGACTGTAGCTTCAGGGACCTCCTTTTTCCACTCAGTTTTTCTTCTCTCTCCTCTGCAGGGGTAATTAGAATAGAATGGATTTTTTAAAACATGGTTGTGGTTGTCTTCCTCAGAGGAGCAATCTCATTCTGGTGGAGATCCTACTTGTCACCCACTCCTATGCCCTGCACTTTTTCTCTAAGCTGGAATAATGGAATAATTTTTAAAAATTGACTTGACAGAAATATTCTTAGTGATCACTAAGCTATCTAGAAAAAGTAAAGTCATATGGGACCATGGGATTTGAAATAGGATATTCTGCCCTCTTCAGGGCCTATTTGGAAATAACAAGAATCAAATTAAATGAACAAGTTGTTCTCTATACAGATGTTTCCAGGCCTACCTTTTAGACTTCAAAATTTAATAATGAGTTGCTGCTGGGACCAGAGCTTCTCCTACATCTTAGAATGTTATAGTTAAGAAGGACTGTCATTAATGATGAACCCACAATCTGCCCCAGTTTCTCCATTGCAAATGAAAATAGTTTGATATGAAGAGACATATTTGGAACAATCTTGAATTTATTTGGCCTTCTGGTCAAGTGAAGACTATTTAGCTTTCAAGGAACAGAAACATACTTAAACTAGCAGCAGGCAAGCTCACGGACATGGGACTGGTTCTCACAGGAGCTGCAACTAGAGAGCGGTTCTGTATTTAAGGCCTTTCTGGAGACAGACATGAGTTCCTGCTGCTTTACCATAAAGCTTCTTTGCCTTATCTGCACACTCCATATCTCTGCTTCTTTCTGTTTTTCACCAACTCATTTTTTTTTATTTCCTAAAGAAAGTCTGATAGGACCAGGGGTGGTGTCTTAGTTTGAGTTCTCCCAAAAGTAGATACTGAGAAAAACGTTTGTGTAGAAGTAATTTTCAGAGTGATACTAGGAAGCAGAGAGAGGGAAAAGAGTGGGGAAACCAGGAAAAGATTTGTTGAGAGAAGTGAAGCAAGCTGTTGGAAGGGTAGGGGACCTCATTTCATCTGATCCTTTGAATTTAGGTGATAACTATCAAATCATTCTGACCACCCATGAATTTAACCTGAGATGTAAGAAAAGAATTGCTAGAATTCTACAAGTAGAAAAGTGACCACTTTTTGAAAAGTAGGAGCAGTAGAGAAGTGAATCTGAGGGGATATATCAGAAGATAAATGGTGGGGGGAGGGAGCCTCCATAAGCCAGCTACTGGAAAGTGATACGGTCCCAGAACACAAAATCAGAACACTTAGAAGTCTGCTCTAGTGAGAGATATCCCTATCTAGAGGTGCTCACTTGGTTAAGCAGGGCAGAATCCTAGGTGGGACAGTGTAGTCTCAGGATACCCAGAATCAGAGAAAGAATGGGGGTGCCTGAGCCAGTAGAGTTCTCAAGCACTGGAGCGGGGAAACTGGTTATGGTCAGCAAGCTCAGGAAGGGGCTCTCAGCTCTGCCATAAACTGCTGGCTGCAGCCTGATCAGGTATCAGCTCTGTGTGAGGACTCTGAAAAGGACAGGAATGCAGGCGCCTGGGTGGCTCAGTTGTTAAGCAGCTGCCTTCAGCTCAGGTCATGATTCTGGGGTCCTGGGATCAAGCCCTGCATTGGACTCTCTGCTCAACAGGAAGCCTGCTTCTTCCTCTCCCATTCCCTCTGCTTGTGTTCTCTCTCTCATTGTTTCTCTCTCTCTCTCTCTGTCAAATAAATAAAATAAAATAAAATAAAATAAAATAAAATAAAATAAAATAAAATAAAATAAAATAAGACAGGAAAGCAGTAACCCTCTGCCTTTCCCCAGGAGGATCAATGTGGGCACACACCACAAGAGTCTGCAGAGTTTAGCACACACAAAAGTGAAGACAGCTTATCCCTGAGGATTTACTAAAGAGAGGGGACCATGATCTTTTGGCTCTGGGGCTGGAGATCAAAGCAGGGCAATTTTGATTCTGATCCTCCAAAGAGGCGGGAAAGTCTTCAGGGAACAAAAGCCACACAGAGCAACCAGAAACAGCTTACACTGAGCCCGGCCCTCTGGCAAGGGAGGGTCCAACTTTGCCCAGGCAAAAATACCCGAGAATCAGTGCAGCAGACCCTCCCCCAGAAGACCAGCTGGAAAAACAGGTGAACAGCAACTTTATAGACCACACAAGACTATAAAACTCCAGCGCTAGGGGAAAATAGTATATAGAATTTGAGGGTTTTTTTCTCATGATTTGTTTATCTTTCAGTTTAAAATTTTCAATTTCTTTTTTCTCTTTTTTTCCCTTTTCAACTATTTTCTTTTTTTATCAATTTTGTTTTTAAGTCTTTTTTAACTTTAATTTTTTACATTTACATTTTATAGATATATTCTTCATTTTTGGCTTCCTTTCCCTCTATTCACATATACACACTCAGGACCAAGCGGATCACCTTGTTTTGTCCACCCTGTGAAATTATATTCTCCCCCACCTTTTTTCTTTCTTTCCTTTTTTTTTTCTTTTTCTCTTTTCTGGTTTCTGACCTCTTTGGATTTCTCTAGTGTGTATTTTACTTGGGTCGTGGTTGATATTTTTCATTTTGTTCACTCATCCATCCATTCTTCTCTGGGCAAAATAAATAGAGGGAGGAATTCATAACAGAAGAAAGAACCAGAGCTAATACTCTCTGCCACAGATCTAATCAATTTGGATATAAGTAAAATGTCAGAGCTGGACTTCAGGACCATGATTATAAAGTTACTAGCTGGGCTTAAAAAATAGCATAAAAAACACTAGAGAATCTCTTAGTACAGAAATGAGATCTAATCAGGCCAAAATTAAAAATGCTCTGAGGGCACCTGGGTGGCTCAGTCATTAAACGCCTGCCTTCAGCTCAGGTCATGATCCCTGGGTCCTGGGATTGAGCCCTGCATCAGGCTCCTTGCTTGGTGGGAAGCCTGCTCTTCCCTCTCCCACTCCCCCTGCTTGTGTTCCCTCTCTTGCTGTGTCTCTCTCTGTCGAGTTAAAAAAAAATACTCTAACTGACATATAGTCTAAATTGGATGCTCTAACAGTTAGGGCAAATGAGGCAGGAGAGGGAATAAGTGACATAGAAGACAAGTTGATGGAAAGGGAGGAAGCTGAGGTAAAGAGAGAAAAACAACTAATGGATCCTGAGAGGAGGCTTCAAGAAAACAGTGATGCCATAAAACAAAACAATATTAGAATTATTGGAGTCCCTGAGGGAGAAGAAAAAGAGGGCCAGAAGGTATATTTGAGCAAGTCATACCTGAGAATTTCCCTAATCTGGGGAAGGAAACAGGCCTTCAAGTCCAAGAGACAGAAAGGACTCCTCCCAAAATTAATAAAAATAGATCGACACCTGACATAGTTAAGCTCGCAAATTTCAGAGATAAAGAGAAAATACTGAAAGCAGCTTGAGACAAGAGTTTCTTAACCTATAGGGGTAGGAATGTTAGACTGATATTAGACTTATCCACAGAGACCCAACAAGCCAGAAGGAGCTGGCATGTTATCTTCAGGGTACTAAATGAGAAACACAAACAGCCAAGAATACTTTATTCAGCAAGGCTGTCATTCAGAATGGAAGAAGAGGTAAAGAGAGAGCCCAAAAGTGACATAGACTAGAAAGAAACAGAGACAAGGGGCACCTGGGTGGCTCAGTCGTTAGGCAGCTGCCTTCGGCTCAGGTCATGATCCCAGAGTCCTGGGATCGAGCCCTGCATCAGGCTCCCTGCTCGGCAGGAAGCCTGCTTCTCCCACTACCATTCCCTCTGCTTGTGTTCCCTCTCTTGCTGTATTTCTCTCTGTCAAATAAATAAAATCTTAAAAAAAAAAAAAAACAGACAATATACAGAAAGAGGGACTTTACAGACGATACAATGGCACTAAATTAATATCTTTCAGTAGTTACTCTGAATGTAAATGGGCTAAATGTTCCAATCAAAAGACACAGGATATCACATTGGATAAAAAAGCAAGACCCCATCCATATGTTGCCCACAAGAGACTCATTTTAGACAAAAAGACACCCCCAGACTGAAAGTGAGGAGGTGGAGAACCATTTACCACACTAATGGACCTCAAAAGAAAGCTGGGGAAGCAATCCTCATATCAGACAAATTAGATTTTAAACCAAAGATTGTAGTAAGGGATGAAGAGGGACACTATATCATACTTAAGAGTCTACAACAAGAAGATCTAATGGTTATAAATATTCATGCCCCTAACTTGGGAGCAGCCAATTATATAAAACAATTAACCAAATTAAAGAAATGCATTGATAATATTACAATAATAGTAGGGGACTTCAATACTCCACTCACAACAATGGACAAATCATCTAAGTAGAAGATCAGTGAGGAAACAAGGGCTTTGAATGACACACTGGACCAGATGGACTTCACAGATACATACAGAGCATTCCATCCTAAAGCAATAGAATACGCATTCTTCTTGAGTGCACATGGAACATTGTCCAGAATAGATCCCATACTGGGTAACAAATCAGGTCTCAACCAATACCAAAAGACTGGGATATTTTCAGACTGCATATTTTCACACTACAGTGTTTTGAAACGTGAACTCAATCACAAGAGAAAATCTGGAAGGAACTCAAACACATGAGGTTAGAGAGCATCCTACTAAAAATGAATGGGTCAACCAGAAAATTAAAGAATAATTTTTTAAATTCATGGAAACTAATGGAAATGAAAACACAACTGTTCAAAACCTTTGGGATACAGCAAAGGTGGTCCTAAGAGGGAAGTACATTGCAATACAAGCCTCTCTCAAAAAATTAGAAAAATCTCACATACATAAGCCAACCTTACACCTAAAGGAGCTGGAGAAAGAACAGCAAATAAAATGTAAACCAAGCGGGAGAAGAGAAATAATAAAGATTAGAGCAGAGGTCAATGAAATAGAAACCAGAAGAATGATAGAACAGATAAATAAAACTAGAAGTTGGTTCTTTGAAAGAATTAGTAAGATTGATAAATATCTTGCCAGACTTACCAAAAAGGACCTAAATTAATAAGATCATGAAGGAAAGGGGAGAGATCATGACCAACACTAAGGAAATGTAAACAATTTTGAGAATATGAGCAACTATGTGCTACAAATTAGGCAATCTAGAAGAAATGGATGCATTTCTGGAAACTGATAAACTACCAAAACTAAAACATGAGAAATAGAAAATCTGAACAGGCAGATAACCAGCACGGAAATCGAAGCAGTAATCAAAAACCTCCCCAAAAAAACAAGAATCCAGGGCCATATGGCTTCCCAGGGGAATTCTATCAAACATTTAAAGGAGAAATAATGCCTATTCTACTGAAGCTGCTTCAAAAAAATAGAAATGGAATGAAAACTTCCAAACTCATTCTATGAGGCCAGCATTACCTTGATCCCAAAACCAGACAAAGACACCATTGAAAAGGGAATTATAGACCAACATCCCTGATAAACATGGATGCAAAAATTCTCACCAAGATTTTAACCAGTAGGATCCAACAGTACATTGAAAGGATTATTCACCACCAACAAGTGGGATTTATTCCTGGGCTGCAAGTGTGGTTCAACACTCTCAAGTGAATCAGTGTGATACATCACAATAAAAGAAAGGACAAGAGCCATATGATCCTCTCAGTTGGTGCAAAAAAGCATTTGACAATATATAGCATCCTTTCTTGATTAGAACTCACCATAGTGTAGGAAGAGAGGGAACATACCTCAATATCACGAAAGCCATCTATGAAAAGCCCACAGCAAATCTCATTCTCAATAGGGAAAACTGAGAGCTTTTCCCTTAAGGTCAGGAAAACAACACTCTCACCACTGTTCAACGTAGTACTAGAAGTCCTAGCCTCAGCAATCAGACAACAAAAAGAAATAAAAAGCATTCAAATTGGCAAGGAAGAAGTCAAACTCTCACTCTTCATGGATGACATGATACTTCAGGTGAAAAACCCAAAAGACTCCAC
The DNA here is from genome assembly GCA_028646535.1 of Procyon lotor. Taxonomy (NCBI): domain Eukaryota; kingdom Metazoa; phylum Chordata; class Mammalia; order Carnivora; family Procyonidae; genus Procyon; species Procyon lotor. The sequence continues at coordinate 75,465,974 of CM053612.1, forward strand.
CTGAAAAATGCTAGAACTCATACAGGAATTCAGCAAGTGCCAGGATATAAAATCAATGCACAGAAATATGTTGCATTTCTATACACAGTGAGAAAGAAGAAAGGGAAATTAAGGAATCAAGCTCATTTACAATTGCACCGTAAGATACCTAGGAATAAACCTAACCAAAGAGGAAAATGATCTGTACTCTAAAAACTACAGAACATTTATGAAATAATTTGAGGGAGGAACAACAAAATGGAAAAACATTCCATGCTCATGAATTAGAAGAAAAAATATTGTTAAAATATCTATGCTACCCAGAGCAATCTACACATTCAATGCAATCCCTATCAAAATATCATCATTTTTCACAGAGCTGGAACAAATAATCCTCAAATGTGTATAGAACCAGAAAAGACCCCAAATAGCCAAAGGGATGTTGAAAAAGAAAACCAAAGCTGGGCATTACAATGCCAGACTTCAAGCTATATTACAAAGCTGTAATCATCAATACAGTATGATTCTGGCACAAAAACAGACACACAGATCAATAGAACAGAATAAAGAACCCAGAAATGGACCCTCAACTCTTTGGTCAACTAATCTTTGACAAAACAGGAAAGAATATCCAATGGAAAAAAGACAGTCTCTTCAATAAATGGTGTTGGGAATATTGGACAGCTACATGTAGAAGAATGAAACTGGACTTTTTTCTTACACTATACACAAAGATAAAATGGTTGAAAGACCTAAATGTGAGATAGGAATCCATCAAAATCCTAGAGGAGAACACAGGCAGCAACCTCTTTGACCTTGGCCACAGCAACTCCTGGCAAGACACTTCTCTATGGCAAGGGAAACAAAAGCAAAAATGATACTGGGACTTCATCAAGATAAAAAACTTCTGCACAGCAAAGAAAACAGTCAACAAAATTAAAAGACAACATACGGAATGGAAGAAGATATTTGCAAATGACATCAGATAAAGGGCTAGTATCCAAGATCTAAGATAAGTAGTAACCAAGATAAGATAACTTACCAAACTCAACACCCCCCTAAAAACCAAAGAATCCAGTCAAGAAATGGGCAGAAGACATGAGTAGATATTTCTCCAATGAAGACATACAAATGGCCAACAGACACATGAAAAAATGCTCAACATCATTTGGCATCAGGGAAATACAAATCAAAACCACAATGAGATAGCACCTTACACCAGTCAGGATGGCTAAAATTAACAAGATAGGAAAGAACAAATGTCAATAATGTGGAGAAAGAGGAACCCTCTTACACTGTTGGTGGGAATGCAAGCTGGTGCAGCCACTCTGGAAAACAGTATGGAGATTCCTCAAGAAGTTAAAAATAGAGCTACTCTATAACCTAGCAATTACATTACTAGGTATTTAACCCAAAGATACAAATATCGTGATCGAAAGGTGCACCTACACCCCAGTGTTCATAGCAGCAATGTCCACAATAGCCAAACTGTGGAAAGAGCTGAGGTGTCCATCGACAGATGAATGGATAAAGAATATGTGACAGACACACATTGCTAATGTTACTCAGCCATCTGAAAGGATGAATACTTACATTTACATCAATGTGGATAGAACTGGGGGGGATTATAGTGAGTGAAGTAAGTCAAACAGAGAAAGACAGTTATAATATGGTTTCACTTATATGTGGAATATAAGAAACAGCACAGAGGATCATAGGGTAAGGGAGGGAAAACTGAATGGGAAGTCATCAGAGAGGAGAAAAACCATGAGAGACTATTAACTATAGGAAACAAACTGAGGGTTGCTGGAGGGGAGGAGGCGGGGGTGTGGTTAGGGTAATTGGGTGATAGGTATTAAGAAGGGCACATGATATGATGAGCACTGTGTGTTATATGCAACTTATAAATTATTGAACACTATATCTGAAACTAATGATGTATTATATGTTAGCTAATTGAATTTAAATAGAAAGTTTTTAAAAGAAGAAAAAGATTTGCTACTAAGTGGGTTATTGCTATGGAGCTCAATTCTCCTGGGGACCCTCTGAAAGACTGTAGATTACACTACAGAACTGTCCCTCCAGGAACGCCTGGGTGGCTCAGTCAGTTAGGCATCTGCCTTTGGCTCAGGTTATGATCCCAGGGTTCTGGGATGGAGTCCTGCATCGGGGGTCCTTGCTCAGCGAGGAGCCTTCTTCTCCCTCTGCCTGCCACCTCCCCTACTTGTGTTCTCTCTCTCTCTCTGACAAATAAGTACAATCTTTAAAAAAAAAAAAAAGAAAAAGAAAGAAAGAAAAGAAAGAAGAAAAGAATTGCCCCTCCAAGAGAGTGAGGAAATTGGGGATGTTCCCCCCAACTTCTGTCCTTTATTAATCAAGAGTCACTCCTAGGACAATAAATTTCCTGGTACTTCTAGCCTGCCTCACAAGTGTACCTAGCATATTCCTATAGCCAGAGAATGCCGTTAGTCAGGAAAATACACTCAAGTTAAGAAGCATCTGGTGAGTAAGGGAACAAGTAACTGTTCACTGAAGCTGCAATCCTTTGAGTGAACTGAGGGGCGATAGGTGAGACATCAACACTGAGTGATTCTACAAGTAGGCACTGAGTCAAAATGGGCTAGGCATCTTAGAGGGAAGACAGAGGTGTCATGGCACAAAACTGGCTGCCTAGACCAACACATCAGCAAAGGTTGTATGCAGGGTAGTTCCCAAAGACAGGGATTATGACTGGTACCCTAAAGCCTGTCTGCCAAAGCCCCTTTCTGAACAACCTATATAGGACCAACCAATTCCTCCATTGTGCATACATCACATACACACACATGGCCAGATTCCACTTCCTCCCTGTTATATCATTCACAGGATTTACTACACAGTCCTTAAAAACTTTTGCATTTCTGTGTCTCAGAGTTTGCCTCCCAGAAGACTCAGCTAACATGATGTGGCTCTATAACTCCATTCTCTCTCTCTCTCTCTCTCCCCCCACTCCCCCCCTCTCTCTTTCTCACTCAATTTGTCCAAAGGACTCACACACTCTTACAAAATACATGTGATGAGTTCCCCAGGAAATGATCCCCCCCTGCAAGTAGGAAGCTGCATTCTTGAATATGCTATTAGGGAAGAGGTTTTGGTGGACCCATTATTGCCATACGTTTAATTTCATTCTACAGTTCAATCTTGAAGTAACAAAGCTGATTTTTTAACTTTATCTGTTTGATTCTTGATCTTATGTCTTAATTAGTTTTTGACACAAGAAGGAAACAATAACAAAAAAAAGCTGATTTATTTATCTCTTAACTCTAGCATGAATAGAAAATAATTTTTTAAAAAGATTTTATTTCTTAGAGAGAGAGAGAGATCACAAGGAGGCAGAGAGAGAAAGACGAGCAGGCTCCCTGCTGAGCAGAGAGCCCAATGCGATGCGGGGCTTGATTCCAGGACCTTGAGATCATGACCTGAGCCGAAATCACAGGCTTTAATCCACTGAGCCACCCAGGCGCCCCAAGAAAATAATTCTTAAGTGTAATTTGGAATACTCGAATGATTTTCTGGAGGCCACATAGTGTATTCCTTCTGCTCCTTTGTAATGAATTCATTTTTTTAAAAAAATTCATCAAAGGCATGATCTTTTTTTTTCCCCAAAGGCATGATCTTAAAAAGTGATGAATATTTAGTTGAGTGACAAAAATTGATTAAGAAACTATTGCAGTAATCACTTCTGTATATAGACCTATTATTTCCTTGAAGAAGATACGGGGATGTAAAAATAGAATGTCTAGACCATGAGGATGAGACTTTCCTAGAATGTTTGTGTGTGTGTATGTAATGTATGCACAGTAGAGGAATTGGTTGGTCCTATATAGCCTTCGCTGATGTGTTGGTCTAGACATGCAACAAATAGTCTACCACTGTGTTTATTGTCTCCACTATCTCACTTCTTTTTTTTTTTTTTTAAGATTTTATTTATTTATCTGACAGAGAGAGAGATCACAAATAGGCAGAGAGGCAGTCGGAGAGAGGGGGGAAGCAGGCTCCCCACTGAGCAGAGAGCCCAATGTGAGGCTTGATCCCAGGACCCTGAGATTATGACCTGAGCCGAAGACAGAGGCTTTAACCTATTGAGCCACCCAGGCGCCCCTCCACTATCTCACTTCTGTTCATTCTTTAATCCACTGTGATCTGGCCTTAATTTTAAACTAAGGTCACCTTACCATTTTTAAAAGTCCCCATTACATATATGGTAGGGCTTAAAGAGAGGAAAAAAAAAACACATCCATTTTCTGTACTCAAAGATTTCCTAGCCTACTGCTGGGGAGGAAGAAATTTCTTCTGTCCTTCTAGCTGGGCTAAGAATCAAATTGACATAGGACAGATAAACAGGAGAAAATCAAATTTAGTTTTGTATATATGGGGAATCCACACAGACATGACATTCCAAAGATAGTCAGGCAAGATGAGGCTTACATGAATATCCTAAGTTAAAGAGAGGGATAGGCATCTGAGGGTACAAGGGAGAGGAAGGCCATTATAGCAGTAAGGTGAGAGGAGATGTTCAGGAAACTAAAGTTGCCCTATTATGTAGATAAGTTTCATAGGTAGGTAAGGCGCCTGGGTGGCTCAGTCGTTAAGTGTCTGCCTTCGGCCCAGGTCTGGGATTGAGCCCCGCATGGGGCTCTCTGCTTGGCAGGAAGCCTGCTTCTCCCGCTACCATTCCCTCTGCTTGTGTTCCCTCTCTCGCTGTTTCTCTCTGTCAAATAAATTTTAAAAATCTTTTTTTTTTAATTTTAAAAATCTTAAAAAAAAAAAAAAAGGAATATCTAGTACAGGCTGTCCTTTCCAATGTACATTTAGGCAGTGGAGGGGGAGTTACAGAGCTTTTCCTGAATCTTCTGGGTTTCAGTTGCTTGTAACTCAAAATAATCTTCATGCTAAAGTGACCCATCTTGCGGCACGTGCCCTTGGCTCCTACACTATTAAGGGATATACACACGTGAAAAAAATTGTCAGACACAGTAGTAAGTGCCATTAAAAAGAAATCAATAGGAATTTTGATGGTATAAAAGAGAGGATGGTCAAATCTGTCTAAGGGTGAATCTTAGTTTGGGTTCCCTGGAAACAGAGCCTAAGGGAGGGATTTTTTGAAGGAGTATACTCAGGAGTACTCCTGTACTCTGTACAGGAGTATGGGAAGCAGAATAGGGAAGAGGAAGAACCAAGCAAGGATATAACCTCACACAAAATCTAATCTCATCTTGATACAAGACGGAGATCCTCAGCATAAATCTCACTGCAGAGACAGGGTAAAGGGTCCAATCATTTATGATTCTGTCCTTGGTTGTCCCAGTTAGTCAAGGTCAGTCTTTCTGAGAAGGTCACAGGTATATGCTGTCAGCTGCAGTGTACTCACAAACAGCTGGAGGTTTGGGTGTCCTGGCTGGTCACCTTGATCTGGGCAGATCACCAACAGCATCTACTAAAAGAGGGTTAGAAGAACTAGATTATATGTTTATCATTTTGGACAGTCCAACATCTGAGCATCCTTTGTGTTTGAGGAAAAAATGTCACAACAGATGGGAGACAAAGCTCCACTTTTTATTAAAAAGCAACTATAGGCTCCAAATGGCGTTGGTTAGGCCAAGTCACCACACTAGGTCTTAATACCTAGCCTGATTGCACTTTCAACCTCTCTCAGAAATGTAGTCTTAACCAGTGAGTCAGAAATTTCCTGGTCAATACGAATATGGTTATCTTTTACATGGGCTCTCTCCATCTTCCAGAGGAAGATGAAGTAATTGACCTACTAAAACCCTTTTCTTTTGTCCCCAAAGGAAGGTAACCTCACCCAAAATAATTCCTTTTTCTGTTTATGACTTCCTTGTCTTGTCTTTAAAAGTTTTTTCCTTTCTGTAACCTTTTGGAGCTTTCTTCTACTTGAAGATGGGATGCTACCCAATTCATGAATCATTTAATAAAGCCAATTAGATCTTCAAGTTTATTTGGTTGAATTTTTTTTTCTTTTTAAATGCTATGATGCTTCTAATTTTCTGGTCAAAGTTCTATAGCCTTTCCAGTATGTTCCAGACAGCCTTCTAAAAAAAAAAAAAAATCTCTTTTCTGTTTTTATTAGCCAGAATCAGATTTTGTGATGTGCTACCAAGAACCCTGACAGGTTCACAGATTATAGAAATTGTTAGGTGGGGAAAAATTGTGAGGGAGGAAAAAGATAGGTGGTTTTGGGTAAGAGAGGAGCACGTGGAAAGGAGAGAAATCAAGTATGTCCAGACTGAGTAAGAGCCCGAAGTCAAGGGTAATTCTGAAACTTATTTTGTAAGACTATGGGAAGGTGTGGCAAATCTAGGGAGCTTTTGGAGAAGGGACAATGAGTTCATCTGGAGAATTGCCGAGTCTTGAGTTTTCTGAGAAACATCGCCACAGGGAGATGTTTGTTTCATGGATAACTGTGCAAGTCTCAGAGTCAAGAAAAGCATCTGGGAGGAGAGAGAAACTGAGAAAGAGAGATAGAGATACCAACGTTGGCTGTGGATGAGGCTCAACGCAAGAGGGAGTATATATATATGAAATAAGAGTTAGAAAGGTCAGTGGCAGAATCTAAAAGTTTGGGGAAGAGGAACAGAATCTGCCATCCCAAAATATGCCTCCTAGCCTACTGCTGGGGAGGAAGAAATTTCTTCTGTCCTAGCTGGGCTAAGGATCAAATTGACATAGGACAGATAAACAGGAGAAAATCAAATTCAGTTTTGTGTATATGGGGAATATTTTGAACTAAAGGCAGTCAAAACCCAGCAGATTTAGGAAAAACTCTTTACCTGCCTGCTTGTACTAGGAAAAGAGCTATTACAGGAAATACCTTTTTACTAAGAAATTTATCTGCGTAACAGGGTAACCTTTGTTTTCCAAACAGCTTCTTTGCCTTGCTGTGAATGGCCTTCCTCCACTTAGTATCTTTAGCCTCCTAACCCCCTTTCATACTTATATTTTATATAAACCTCAATTATCTGGCTATATTCTGAGCCTTGTATCTTTGGGAATCCTATATGTATGAAATTAAATTTGTTTTTTCTCCTGTTAATCTGTCTTATGTCATTTTAATTGCTTGACCAGCCACAGAACTTAGAAGCGTGGAAAAAAACGTTTCCTCCCCAACAGTGGTCAGCTCTGTATATTTCTTTACAGATATATCTTAGGTAAAGCTTGAAAAGACAGGAAAGGCAAGGAAGGACTGGTCAACATTTCTAATTGCTACAGAGTGATTAAGCAATTCAAGTGCTGAATAAAGACCTATGGTGATGTTAATTACTAAGTCATTGATTACCTTTTTTTTTTTTTTAAAGATTATTTATTTGAGAGGGAGGGAGAGAGAGAGAGAGAGAGAGAGCATGAGAACAAGAGAGGGGAGAAGGTCAGAGGGAGAAGCAGACTCCTCATGGGGCGTGGAGCCTGATGCGGGACTCGATCCCGGGACTCCAGGATCATGACCTGAGCTGAAGGCAGTCGCCCAACCAACTGAGCCACCCAGGCGTGCCCTCGTTGATTACTTTTGAGAGAAGAGTTTTTATAGAGTTTCTTAAAAGAAAAATCCATCCTTCATCCTGTATAAGGTAAATCTACCACCTCTCCCCTCCTCTGGGTCTTCTTTCATTAACTGTATCCCCTTACACTCCTAAATTTGTAGCCTTTTCCTCTCTCTGGGCTCCTTTGCAGCAAATAAACAGGGCTAAAATATCCTTTCCTCTCTTCTCTACTTGAAGAGCTCTAATTCATCTGTCAAGATTCAATATCACCTCCACAGTGGATGTTTCTTAAATCCCAGGTAAAATTCAGACTACTTTTTTCTCCTGGACTCATAGAGCACCTTGCGTTTCCTCCTCTTTTAGATCTTACCCAAATAGGTTAGAGGTATCTACATATGTATCTGTCTTTACTACCACACTGTGTGTAGGAACTGTGCCCTAGTCACCTTATATTCCTAGTGCCAAGGATAGTGAAGAACACATCACAGAATTCAATGTAATTTGTTGAAAGAATGGCTGTTTGGCCAAAAAATTCATAAATGGCATGAATGCTCCTTTCCTAGAATGTCTTAATTTAGGTTTATCTTATAATTTATAGATCTTAAATATATTTTAAATTGGAACTTTTATTTCCCCATAAACTTTATAGAAGAATTTAACTTTGGGAGAAAAAAATAGACACAGAGAATTATCCCATAGGAAAAAAGAGAATAAATCTTCTTGTTGTGTGTGACATAGTTAATATCATATATAATGTTATAAACCAAAAGCAACATTACAAAAAATAAAAACTGAAATACAGATAAAAGAGAAGGAGTCTATTCCTCCTCAGGCAAGGCAGTAGTTTTGCATATTAATGAAATTTAAATGCCTCACAGTAAGAAAAATGATTGGAATAGATTGCAATAACTTAAAAATGAGTATACTTTAAACAGCCTCTGTGATGAATATGTGATTATAGAGAATCAGTCAAAAGAGCTAGTCAGGCATTGTTCTACTCTGATGCTTCCAGAAGCAGGATGACCGATGGCCCTCAATTAACAAAGGCACATTGTAGGACTGGCAAAACTGAAGACACAAAGAAAGTCCACAGGTTGACTTGCTGAAATAAACAAGATGTCAGTCTGGTAGGTGACAATTGCAAAATTTATAATACTATAAAATATTGTGTATATCCAAAGCATTCTAGAGTATTTATTGAAAGTGAGAGAAAATAAAACAGAAAAAGACAAACAGATGCATAAAAGCAAGTGAAAAGTTTAAAATATTTGGAAGAGTTAGATGAATTTCAGAGCTTGTGGCACGTTACTATAAAACATGGGCTGGTAAAGATTTTCTTTAAGTGTTTTAGGCTTTACAGGCTATACGGTCTTAGTTACAACTACTGGCTGTGCCCTTGTAGTGCAAAAGCAACCACAGAAAATAGGTAATTAAATGGGCGCATCTCTGTTCTAACAAGCTCTCTGATGACATTGACCTGTTGGTCAGAGGAACACACTTTGAGTAGCAAGGAGCTCGAACTATTTTTCATGCCTAGGATGTCTAGCTCCTGCCCGAGAGGCTAATGTATTTGGTCAGGCACATGGACTGGATATTGAGATTTCTAAACACTCCACAGATGTTTCTAATGGGCAGCAAAGTTTGAGAACCTCTGTGCTAAAGTGATTTATCAAATTTAGTTATTGTGTTATCAGTAGCTCTTTTGCTCATTCTTCCCTCCCAACACACCACTTCCCCTCAGTTCAGGTCCAAACATCCAGATGATGGTGGGATCAAGCTTCGCACTTCCTGCTTTCTTTCTGACCTCTGAGGAGTGGAATGTAGTTAAGTTGGAAAGAGGAGTCAGGGAACCTGGGTTTGGGAAGAATAAGCATAAAATGTTCTAGGGGGTCCTTTGAGGGAGAGGCTGTTTGAAGCAGCAGAGCACAACTCCAGGCTCGGACCTGAGTTTGGGGCGGTGAAAACAGTCATCTGCTCTCCTGAATCCTGGCAGGACCTGCCAGCCAAGCAGTGAGCAAGGGTTTTTCCTTCTGGGTCTACAAAAGGACCCAGTGGGTGGAAATGCAAGAGAGACCCCCAATGGCAAAGTAGAGATGTGAAATCTTCTCAGAGGAACTCCCCGAAGAACTCTGTAGCACTTTTGTGAGCATTTAAAAATAGTAACTCATTTAGTCTTCTCAGCCACCCAGTGGGGTTGATGTTTTTATTATCCCTCTTTTACGTGGGAGGACATGGAGGCCGAGCAAAGTTAAGTAGCATGCCCCAATTCACCCAATGCAGTAAGTGGCTAAGCCGGGTTATGAACCCAGGCAACGTGAGGTTAAGAAGCCACTACACCACCTGCTTCTCCAA
>CM053612.1:75476339-75487492 GCA_028646535.1 Procyon lotor
GCTTGAAGAGAATGTGTATTCTGCTGTGTTAGGATGGAATGTTCTGAATATATATGTTAACTCTGTCTGGTCCAGGGTATTATTCTAAGCCACTGTTTCCTTGTTGATTTTCTGTTTGGATGATTTGTCCATTGATAAAACTGGGGTATAAAAGTCCCCTACTATTATTATATTGCTATTGGTTAATTCCTTTATGTTTGTTATTAACTGTTTTGTGTATTTGGATGCTCCCATGTTGGGTGTGAAAACATTTACAGTTACGTTATATGTTCTTGTTGGATTGTTCCCTTTATTATTTATATAGTGTTCTTTGTCTCCTATTAAGTTGTTTTTTTTAAGTCTATTTGTGTGATATAAGTATTGCTACCTCAGCTTTCTTTTGACTTCCATTTGCATGATAAATGTTTTGCCATCCCCTCACTTTTAATCTGCAGGTGTCTTTAGGTCTGAAATGAGTCTCTTGTAGGCAGCATATAGATGGGTCTTGTTTTTTATCCATTCTATCACCCTACGTCTTTTGAGCATTTAGCCCATTTACATTCAAAGTAATTGTTGCTATGTATTTATTGCCGTTTTGTTATTTGTTTTGTCATTGTTTCTGTAGATTTTCTTTGCTCTTTGCCCTGCTCTAATGGTTTGCTGGCTTTCTTTAGTGATATACTTGGATTCCTTTCTTTCTTTCTTTTTTTTTTTTTTTTTTAGATTTTATTTACTTATTTGACAGAGATCAAGTGGGCAGAGAGGCAGGCAGAGGGAGAGAAGGGGAAGCAGGCTTCCTGCTGAGCAGAGAGCCAGATGTGGGGCTCCATCCCAGGACCCTGAGATCATGACCTGAGCCAAAGGCAGAGGCCTTAACCCACTGAGCCACCCAGGCGACCCTGCATTCCTTTCTCTTTATTCTTATCTATTACTAGTTTTTGGTTTGTGGTTACCATTAGGGTTGTTGGTATATAACATCTTCTGCCTATAGTGGTCTACAGTAAGTTGATGGTCGTTTAAGTTTGAACCCATTTTTAACTCTTATCCCTCCCATATTTTAGGTATGTGGTGTTATACTTTACATCCTTTTATTTTGTGCATCCCTTCACTGATTCTTACAAATATACACATTTTTCCTACTCTCATTTATGGTGTTTCCTTTCCTTTCCAAGAGTCACCTTTAATATTTTTTGTAGGGCTGTTTTTTTTTTTTTTTTTTTTTTTAAGATTTATTTATTTATTTATTTGACAGAGGTCACAAGTAGGCAGAGAGGCAGGCAGAGAGTAGGGGAAGGAGGCTCCCCACTGAGCAGAGAGCCCGATGTGGGGCTCTATCCCAGGACACTGGGATCATGACCTGAGCCGAAGGCAGAGGCTTTAACCAACTGAGCCACCCAGGTGCCCCTGTAGGGCTGGTTTAATGGTCATAAATTCCTTCAGTTTTTTGTTTGTCTAGGAAATTCTTTATCCATCAAAGGTACCATTCAGAATAGAAGAAGAGAGAGAGTTTTCTTGGCTGCAGATTTTTCCCTTTCAGCATTTTGAATATATCATGTCATTCCGTTCTTGCCTGTAGAGTGCTGAAAAATCCACTGAACCATATGGGGTTTCCCTTGTACATAACGGTCTTTTTTTTCTTGCTGCTTTAAAATGTATTTCTTTATTACTACTTTTTGCCATTTTAATTACTACATGTTTTGCTGTGGACCTCCTTTAGTTCATTTTGTTGGGAAATCTCTGTGCTTCCTAGATCTCAATTTCTGTTTCCTTCCCAGATTAGAGAAGTTTGAGCTATTTTTCCTTCAGATAAATTTTCTGCCCTCTTTTCTTTCTCCTTTTTCTTCTGGCATCCTGTGATGCCAATGTTACTATGCTCAATGGAGTCACTGGTTTCCCTAAGACTATTCGCAATTCGCGTATTTTTTTCCTCTAATTTGTTCTGCTTGAGTACTTTCCATTACTCTGTCTTCCAGGTCTTTAAATCATTCCTCTTCTTCCTCTGGCCTGCTATCCTATTAGGTTTATTTTTAATTTCATTCATTGTGTTCTTAATCTGATTGGTTATTTTTTTAATCTCTTTGTTAAGGGTCTCACTGCACTCTTTACTCAAGTCCAGTGTATATCCTTAGAACATTATGTTAAGTTCTCTATCAGGCATATATTGTTTTAAAGACTTTATTTGACAGAGAGACAGCCAGAGAAGGAATGTAGGGAGCGGGAGCAGGAGCAGGAGCGTCCCCATGGAGCAGAGAGCCTGATGCAGGGCTGGGTCCCAGGACCCTGGAATGAGGATCTGAGCAGAAGGCGGATGCTTAATGACTGAGCCACCCAGGCGCCCTGTCCAACTCAATTAAGTCTCTTGCTGTGATTTGGTCTTTTTCTTTCATTTTAGACATACTTCTCTGTCTCCTCATATTGTCTAATTCTTTGTGCCTGTTTCTGTGTGTTAGGCAAGTCGGCTACTTCTGCTTGTGGTAATGGGTTTAAAGCAGAGGTGCTGTAGTGCCCTGCAGTGTGGTGCCACCTGTTTCCCAAGACCCGGCACTTCAGGAAGTGTCTCCAGATGTGTGCTACATTGGCTGTATTGTTGTACCCTGGCCTCTTTTTCCTTCAGTCCAGTTGTCTGCCAAGGCTCTCTTTGCCTGTTGTAAGTGGTGTTTGGTCCCTGACTGGATGAGGACTTTTAATAAGGTGTGTGCTGATCTCTTTGTCAAGTGAGACCTGCCACTGTCACCACCACCACTGGAACTGAGGTCCAGCAAAATATGTGGTTGGAAGATAAGGTGTTGGGGGTGGGTTACATCCATCTTCTGGGAAAGGAGACCTGATGTGCTGTGACTGGGAAAGGTGGATGCACTGAAGTGTGGGGGGCAGGACTTGGTGTAAGCAAATTAGGTAGTGACTATTGGTACAGCTCTGGTTCTCCCAGGTGGCTGTGTATTTATTCTAGGGAGGGCGCAGGGGAGGGAAATGACACTTGCCATCTCCTTTGTTCCTGGCAAGGTCTTCTCCTGATCCCTGCCTCTCTAGGACATGTTCCATAATAAGTAAGTCACTCTCCCCCTCCCATCTGCCCCCCGTGTTTTTCAAACTGCGGGTTCTAAATTACATCTCCATGGGCTGCTCTTCCTGCTGTCTCTTTAAGGGTGGGGACTTCACTTCCTAAGGCCTTTCCAGCTGTCGCAGAGCTGAGGCCACACTTTTGTGAAATTCCAGGCTTTATGTCCTGCCCGTTGCAGGAACTCAAAAAATCAGCGCCTCTTGCTTTCAAAAAGCCAAACGTTATGGGGATTTGTTTTCCCCGAGGGCTTCCTGGTTTGGTAGTCTGGTTGTTGTTTTTTTGTATTGTTTTGTTTTGTTTTGCTCTTCTCAGTGCCACCAGCTCCTTCCCCACCATGGATGGCCATGGTCCATATTTCACCCCAAAGTATATCCTAGCCCTTCCTTCCTTCTTTGATGTGGCTTCTCTGCCTTTAATTACGGAGTTTGTCCTGCCAGTCTTCAGGTCATTTTCTGGGCTATTTACGCTGATGTGAGTGTTAACTTGTTTTATCTGTGAGATGAGGCAAGTTTAGGGTCCTCCTACTCTGCCATCTTCCCAGCCCTTGAATCTGGATTGTTCTTGATTTACAGTCCACTGATCTGATTTGTAGGTGACGTTTCCTTATAAGGTTGTGGTCTCATCTTTTTCATTGAGCCTAATGAATAATTTATCCTAAGAGTAGACGAGATACTCAGATTGCTTTTCCTCATGAGGTTAAAATGTTTTTTAGGGGGTTATTTAGCATCTCTCTCCCAAGCTATTGTTCTTGGTCAGTACTCGAGACAACCATGATACTTGTGTATGCTTATTTTGAACTAGACTGTTTTGTGAGGTCTTAAAGATTATGTCCCCATTCCATCTCTCAACAGTTTGGTGCACATAAGTACCAAGTGATTGTTTACTGGTTATGTGTACCTATTTGGCTTAACTAAGCCAACACTTCTCAAATGGGCCATAATGCTTCACACCCAATTTTTAAATCTGGAGGTGAGGGGTGAAGTGGTATGTCAGATAATTTTTAGGGTCTGTATTCTGCATTTAGTGGCTAGCAACAGACTCATACCCATTTTGTGTAGAAACTAACACAGAGCAATAGGAATTATCATTGGTCCTTAATATTCTCCTGACAGTTACTTTATGATTGAGCACGTGTGGTTCAAGTATCCAATTCCCCAGTTGTACTTTTTATTCTGAAAGGACCTCAGATGATTCCTCTGTCACATGTGGCCAGAGACTGTGACTTTCTTGAGGAGAATTCTAGGCTGACTGTGGCCCCACTGACCACTTACTGCTTATCAAATGACCAGTTTCACCCAAAGAGCAGTGTGGAAGAACCACTAGGTGAGGAAAGTGAACAGCAGAAGTCTTGATGATGGGGGCTGCCCTACTGTTTTGGGTCAATCTCAGCCGATCTATAGTGATGCTATTGGCTAGAAATGCCTGGGGCACTCACCTGGACCCATATATTTGTGATAAGCCTTCACAGACATTTCCCCATTCAAAGCCAATATTGTGGCTGGACTGGCCCCTTCTCCCTCTGACTGTGAAATACACGTCAGCAACAACCATCAAGGAAATTTGGGGAAAAAATGTTTCTTATTCACAAGTCCTAGGGCCACACAGTGAGGTTGTAGGTATCGAAAGAAAGCACACAGGCCTGGCGTTCTACTCTACAGTGGTCTAGGCTGGGTGCCTAGGGTTTCATAGATTCACTGTTTATTGGTGAATTTAAAACTTAAAAGTGGGAATTAAAATGGGGGAAGAGAAAAACAAGGAGTCAAGTGGTGAGTTATCTAAATGAACCAGAGATCTCCAAAGGAAACTTTAGGGGTGGGGCAGCCTGGTTTTCTATTTAGTCTTGTAGAAGGCAACATGTTTATTTGGGATGTGTTTGTGGCCACTTAAGCAATCAAAAGCTCAATGTCAGGCACTTGGATTACAATTAAAAAAAACCTGTCAGGTGCTTACACTACAATCTACCATGTTGCTGAGGCATCCTAATTGATGGTGATGATACTAACAACCTGCAGTATTTGTAGGCAGGAGGGCTGTCTGGTTCTGAGAGCACATTTTGGCTTGCTAGAACGGGAAAATCTGATACAGTGCTGCCCTGCAGTCAGCAAGGAACATCGTAGTGGTCTGAGAGGCCTCTTGGTATAGGGTAGGGCCAGTCAGCAATCACATGGCAAATTGTGCAAAATAATATTCCAGTGGGTCATCCTCCTATTCCATCAGGGTAGTACGTTTAGCCCATTGTTCCCAGAAAATATTAGCCCACATTGCACGTTCTGCTCAGTTCACTCTAAACTGGAAGCCCACTTTTCTTGTGGTACAGTTGCGGGCTGGAGTGGTATTGTTCCAGCATCGTGTCTGTCTGTGGTGGTTAGGCCTGAGGAATCTACCAAGTAGCCCTACCACCCAGCCATGCAAGGCAGTAAGAATAGCCATAGCCATATAGAACATGAGGTTGGGTCGGGTTCCTTCTGCATGAGCTATTTGTATATTGATTAGTGACTGTGGTTGTTCTTGCTGAGAAAGTCCTGGGTTACGTGGTCTAGTGTGGGATAAGGCCATGACCTGCAGCTTTCTCTCCATACTCCTCTCCAGATATGGCTCATGTCTACCAACTGGAGTTTCTTTCCCTCTTTCAGACACCTAAACTCTGTCACTGGTTAGTTGCAGGGTTTATCCTACCTATAAATTCGTAAGGGAATTAAGTTTCATTAGCCAGCCCTTAAAACCACTGAATTCAGTGAAGGTGGCCAGCATGAAGCATATGGTGAGATGATTGAAAAATCCTACTGGAAGGGGCAGTAGAGTCAGAGGACAAAAGGAAAGGCACGTTGTCTTGGAGTGCAAAAGCTTGAGGATTGCCAGAGATGGCCAAATGTGGAATTTTGGAGGGTGTATAATAACTGGTATGTGAGGCAATGAAGGCCCCGGGGTCAGAATCAAGCAAGATGAGGGGCTAGGGCAAGAGCTTGATCCACTTAGGGGACTGCTTGCTTGAAAGTAACTTAAGTAGTGTCTCTTTAAGAAGGCTGTTAGGATGCTCAACGAGGCTAGCCAGCTGAACGTGGTAACCTGGATGGAAGTTGCAAAGAATCTTACTTGGAGAGCCTGTTGTTGAGCCTCCTAGGAGGTAAGGTGGGGACCCTGGTCAGAGTCAATATGTCTGGTAGTTAGAGGGAATGAGAATAAATTTTAGCAAGGTGGAAGAAATTCCAGTTGGGGGTCACCAAGAGGAGTCCTGTGTAAGTATTAATGATGTGATGACATAACTGGAAGCCTTGGCAGAAGGGGGCAGAAGATACATGAAATCAATCTGCCAGAGGGGGTATAGTTGGGCTCTCCAGGGGACATGTCCCCATATAGATAGCCTCCACTGTTTGGTTCAGGAGCAGAGAATGCACTTACCTCTCATAGCCTCCCCTGCTGAGGAGAGGAGGAGTCCCCTCTCTTGAGCTCAAGTTATTAAAGCATGACTTCCCTATGACCCAAGGTTATGTGGGCCCCTTTTGTGAGCTGTTGGCAATGGTCAGTACCCTGAGCTATCTGTACTGTGGAGGATTTAGTGAGGGAATCTGTGATATTGTTGTGTTGTGTCTTTGTTCTTAAAACGGTTTTAGAAGATTATTTTAGGGACGCTTGGGTGGTTCAGTTGGTTAAGTGTCTGCCTTTGGCTCAGGTCATGATCCCAGAGTCCTGGAACTGAGTCCTGCATTGGGCTCCTTGCTCAGCAGGGAGTCTGCTTCTCCTTCTGCCTGCTGCTGCCCTTGCTTGTGCTTGTTCTCTCTCTCTCTCTTTCTCTCTCTCTGACAAATAAAATCTTTAAAAAAAAATTATTTTAGAGAGCACAAGCAAGCTGGGGGAGGGGCAGAGGGAAAGAATCCTGAAGCAGACTTTGCCCTGAACATGGTGCCTGATACAGGGCTTGATCCCAGGACCCTGAGATCATGACATGAGCCAAAACCAAGAGCCAGCCACTTAACCGACTGAAAGGAGTCTGTGATATTCTTGCAAATGGCTTTTTGTGTAGAGTGGTTAGTTGTGCAGAAATGTGAATAAAAATGATAGGAATTGGAGACTCTGCTAATTCCTTTTATATCTGGGCACCCTAGTTGGGCTTGTATGAGAAAACTGTCCCTTAGCCATTGGCCAGACCAAACCATAAGACCGTTAGGAACAGCCCAGATCTGTAAAATGTCCCATTTTATGGTGTCTCCAAGGACTAGGTGAACAGCTACAAGTTGTGTAGTTGGCCTGAGCTGGGAGTGCCCTCCTTGACTGGCGAGGTACCTGAGGCCGGGTGGAATGCTGTAGCTCTCCGGTGAGCTGCATTGTGTAGGGTGGTGGTGCTGCCATCCATGAAGAATACCAACTCCTTGTCCATCTCAGACATTTAGTCCCAAGGAGCTTCCCAGGTAGAGGAGGAGGAAGCAAGGGTGCCACTATTACTTCCTCAAAGATCTCAAGTAAGTGGCTCAACATGGGGGAAGCCACATTGTCCTGTAACTTGGGAAGGCCTTTGATGTTTGGGTTAGCCCTTTCCTGAAGCTACCATTTACCAAGGAGGCATTAGTGGGTGTGCTGACCTTCTGCTGGGATACGTCTGTAACCCAGGGCATTATAGGAACTTGTGTGAAGAGTAGTACTGGTTGGGGGCTAGTTAGGGCTTCAGCTTCTAAAAGAGCCCAATAGGATGCCCAAAGCTGGCACTCAAGGGCGGTATATTGTGCTGTCACTAGGGGTAAGCACTTAGTCCAAAACCCCATAGGAAGCCAGGTAGACCCATGTTTGGTTCAGAGATCCCAGGAGGCCAAGGCCTTGACCTCAAATTTGGAGGCAGAGGGGACTAAGGTGAGTCTTGTTGGACTGCCTGCTGGGCATACTGGCGGGCCTCACCCCAGTGGTAGATGGCAGATGTGATTGCATATATAGAGAGAAGAATTAGAGGTGAGGAATATGTTGCATCCAGAGCACAAGAAGACCTAGTATGTGTTGTGCCTGAGTGTAGTAGGTGGCTTAATGGTGACTAATTGATGTTTAGGAATTTCTTGGCCTTTAGAGGACTAGATGATGCCCAGAAACTTGACAGATGAGGCTGGGCATTGGAACTTGTGAGGGGCAATTGTCCAGTTGCATTTGTTTAAGTAGTGTGTGAGGGTGCGCAAATCTGCTCATACTTCTTCCCCAGAGGGACCCCTCAGCATCATGGCAACAATATAATGCCCAAACTGGCACCTTTCCAGTTAGAAGGTATTTAAATCCAGTGGCAGAGATTATGTGCAATTGCAGGACTGTTGAAATATGCCATTGGGAATTTCATAAGTGTATACTGAGTCCCTTCCAAAGTGAAAGTAAATTGAGCTTGGGATTCTTCCAAGGTAAGAACAAAATAGAGCATATTAGCTAAATCAGTGACCATGAAGGATGCTCCTTGGGTCCATTGTATGTCCTCAGTCAGTTCTATAATAGGAATTAGAGCCTTAATTGGGGCACCTGAGCAGTGAGGGTCTTCTAGTGAATGGTGAGGTGTCATTCATTAGTACTGTCCAGATGGGGCGATTAAAAGGGGAGATTGTGGGCTTAGGGCAGAGGGAATAGTGGAGACTGGCTTGGGGCCAGAGGGCTAAAGGGAAGTTATGTGGCAAGAAGATGGATGGCCAAAGAGAGTTGTAGTTGGGAAATGCTAGTTTTCGGGCCTGCAGTTTAGAAATGGGCTGTCTAGAGATTAGGTGTCAGGAACCAGGAGATTTGATAACTCCCAGTACGAATTTGCCTGTGTATTTCCATGAGGGGCAAAATTAGATCAGAGTTCATTAGGATAGGAGTGGGGAACCATTTCTGTTGAGCGACATTTGTTTTAAGTGAGACCTTTCTGGGGCAGTGGCAGCAGAGGGCATGGGTCTGAAGTCTCTGGGTGAGGAGCTCCTTTAGGTCTGTCAACCATGTCCGTGCCCTCAGGGCCTTTGGGATGGCTTCAGCAGTTTCAATAAAATATAGTCGTGCCATCCTGTAACTGGAGGGAGCGCTCTATAAAAAGAAATCTCTGGACTCTGGGTCAAAATGGGGCCTCTTCATGGTGGGAAAAGAAGGAAGAGGGTATGATGATCATGGAAATGATAAATCCATTGGACTGTGCCAATTCTGTACGGTAAGAAATGAGCCTCGTCTACTGTTTTGCATTCACCATGAGCCTTAGCAGTGATGGCTGTGATAGAAGGGTGGGCGTGGCGCCAGGCAGTAAATAATCCACAAGAGGGAAGGGGGGGGCCCTTGGACAAATACTGGTGGCTCTGGAGGCCTTTGCCTTCCCTTTCCCTCTTTCTCCTCGCAGGAGGCTTCCATAACCCTGTCAGCTTTTCCCTTGGTGGCAGGGATGCACTGCGAAGCACATTACTTGGTTCTGCCACATTCAGGGGAAAGCTGAGGGGGCTTAGGATCTCTGGTATCTCAGAGGACATAGGCATATAGCCCAGAGGACCTTTCATCATCCAAGATGATGGATTTTAGATCTTTAGGGATACTGGCCGGGTTAACCCATGTTGGCAGCCATGAGTAACAATGCAGAGCCTGTTCCGAAAACACAAAATGGCCTGTAAGTTCCCTTTTCACCTTCCTGCTGCACAAAATGTTACAGAAAGGTTTGAATTTTTCAGATACAGTTTTCGATCGTAGTTTCTACTTTCTGATTTTCTCCTGCTACCTGAATTTTTTCCCCAATATGTTTACTTTATTTTTTCAATGTTACAAGATTAATTGTTCATGCACCACACCCAGTGCTCCATGCAATACGTACCCTCCTCAATACGCAACACCAGGCTCGCCCAACCCCACCCCCCCAAAACCCTCAGTTTGTTGCTCAGAGTCCACAATCTCTTACGGTTCATCGCTCCCTCTTGATTTCCCCCCATTCACACTTCCCTTCCTTCTCACAGTTCCCTCCATGTTTTTCCTTATGCTCCACACGTGAGACCATAAGATAATTGGCTCTCTCCACTTATTTCACTCTGTATAATCTCTTCCAGTCCCATCCATGTTGATACAAAAGTTGGATATTCGTCCTTTCTGATGGAGGCATAATATTCCATTGTATATATGGACCATATCTTTATCCATTCATCTGTTGAAGGGCATTTTAGTTCTTTCCACAGTTTGGTGATTGTGGCCATTGCTGCTATGAACATTGGGGTACATGTGGCCCTTCTTTGTACAGCATCTGCTTCTTTGGGGTAAAAACCCAATAGTGCGATGGCAGGATCATAGGGTAGCTCTATTTTTAATTTCTTGAGGAATCTCCACACTGTTTTCCAAAGTGGCTGCACCAGTTTGCAATCCCCCCAACAGTGGAAGAGGGTTCCCCTTTCTCTACCTCCTCTCCAACATTTGTTGTTTACTGTCCTGTTGATTTTGGCCATTCTAACTGGTGTAAGGTGGTATCTCAGTGTGGTTTTGATTTGAATCTCCCTGATGGCTAATGATGAACATTTTTTCATGTGTCGGTTTGCCATTTGTATGTCGTCTTTGGAGAAGTGTCTGTTCATGTCTTCAGCCCATTTTTTGACGTGATGATCGGTTTTTTGAGTGTTAAGTTTGAGGAGTTCTTCATAGATCTTAGATAGCAGACCTTTGTCTGTAGTGTCATTTGCAAATATCTTCTCCCATTCTGTGGGTTGCCTGTTTGTTTTGTTGACTGTTTCCTTCGCTGTGCCGAAGCTTTTTATCTTGATGAAGTCCCAAAAGTTCATTTTCGCTTTTGTTGCCTTTGCCTTTGGGGACATGTCCTGAAAGAAGTTGCTGTGGCTCATGTCGAAGAGGTTACTGCCTATGTTCTCTAGGGTTTTGATAGATTCCTGCCTCATGTTGAGGTCTTTTATCCATTTCGAGTTTATCTTCGTGTATGGTGTAAGAGAATGGTCAAGTTTCATTCTTCTCCATACAGCTGTCCAATTTTCCCAGCACCATTTATTGAAGAGACTGTCTTTTTTCCAAGGATATTTTTTCCCGTTTTGTCAAAGATTATTTGACCATAGAGTTGCGGGTCCATATCTGGGCTCTCTATTCTGTTCCACTGGTCTATGTGTCTGTTTTTGTGCCAGTACCATGCTGTCTTGGTGATCACAGCTTT
>CM053612.1:75497089-75552825 GCA_028646535.1 Procyon lotor
GTTTGAGAAGTTCTTTATAGATTTTGGATACTAGCCCTTTATCTGATATGTCATTTGTGAATATCTTCTTCCATTCTGTCAGTTGTCTTTTGGTTTTGTTGACTGTTTCCTTTGCTGTGCAAAAGCTTTTGATCTTGATGAAGTCCCAATAGTTCATTTTTGCCCTTGCTTCCCTTGCCTTTGGAGATGTTTCTAAGAAGAAGTTGCTGCAGTTGAAGAGATTGCTGCCTGTGTTCTCCTCCAGGATTTTGATGGAGTCCTGTCTTACATTGAGGTCTTTCATCCATTTTGAGTCTCTTTTTGTGTGCAGTGTAAGGGAATGGTCCAGTTTCATTCTTCTGCATGTGGCTGTCCAGTTTTCCCAACACTATTTGTTGAAGAGACTTTTTTCCACTGGATATTCCTTCCTGCCTTGTCAAAGATCAGTTGTAGGTCTTGCTTTTTTATCCAATCTGATAACCTGTGTTTCTTGATGGGAGCATTTAGCCCATTTACATTGAGTGACTATTGAAAAATGAAAATCTAGTGCCTTAGTATTGTCTGTAAAGTCTCTGTTTCTGTAGATTGTTTCTGTTTCTTTCTAATCCATGTTACTCTTGGGCTCTCTCTGCTTATAGGATCTCCCTTAATATGTCCTGCAAGGCTGGCTTAGTGGTCACATACTCTTTCAGTTTCTGTCTATCCTGGAAGATCTTCCTCTCTCCTTCAATTCTAAATGACAGCCTTGCTGGATAAGTTTATTCTAGGCTCCACGTTCTTTTCATTTAATACCCTGAATATATCATGCCAGGTCTCTGTGGATAGGTCTGATGTTAGTCTGAGGTTCCTCCCTTTGTAGGTTAAGAACTCTTGAGCTGCTTTTAGGATTTTCTCTTGGTCTCCAAAATTTGCAAGCTTCACTATTGTATGTTGGGGTATTGATCTATTTTTATTGATTTTTTTTTTTGGGGGGGGAGGGGTCCTTTCTACTTTTTGGACTTGAATGCCTGTTTCCTTCCCAAAATTAGGGAAGTGCTCGCCTTCTCTTCACCCTCAGGCACCCCAATAATTCTGATGTTGGATCACTTTATGGGATCACTGATTTCTTGAAGCCTCTCCTCATTGGCTATTAGTTGTTTTTCTCTTTTCCTCAGCTTCCTTCCTTTCCATCAACCTGTCTTCTAGAGTACTTACTCTCTCTTCTGCCTAATTTACCCTAGCTGTTAGAGTATACAAATTAGACTGCATCTCAGAGCATTTTTAATTTTGGCTTGATTAGGTCTCATTTATGCACTAAGAGATTCTCTAGGGTCTTTTATGCTTTTTTTCAAGCCCACCTATGAACTTTGTTATCCTGAATTCCATCTCTGACATCTTACTTATATTCATATCAATTAGATCTCTGGCAGAGAGCATTACCTCTGGTTCTTTCTTTTGCTATGACTTCTTCCTTCTGGTCATTTTGCCCAGAGAAGAATGGTTGACTAAGTGAGCAGAATCAAAAATACCAACCATGATCCAAGCAAAATACACACTAGAGAAATCTGAAGAGGTCAGAAACCAAAAGAGAAAAGCAAAACAACAACAACAACAACAACAACAAAACAAAAGACAGAATAAAGAAGAGGGAGAGGAGGACAAAAATCTCACAGGGGGGACAAAACAGGGTGATCCACTTGCTCCTCAGTGTATTTTGAACTATGTGGTAGAAGATACTAAATCTCAAAATTGCAAAGAAAGCAAAACTTACGTATATACAAAAATAAAGTTGAATAGAGTGAAAGGAGGCCAAAAATAGAGTATACCTACCAAATGTAGATATAAAAAATCAAAATTAAAAAGCGACTTAAAAACAAAGAGGTGATAAAATAAGAAACTAGTAGAAACGGGGAAAAAAGAAATAAGGGAAATGGAAAATTTTAGACTGAAAGATAAATGAATCATGAGGGGAAAAAAAAAAAACCCCGAGGTCTGTGTACTATTTTCCTCTAGCACCAGAGTATTACAGTCTTGTGGGATCCGTAAACTAGTCGTGCACCTGTTCTTCCAGTTGGTCTTGTGGGGGAGGGGCCTGCTGTGCTGCTGCTTAGGTGTCTTTGCCTGGGTGGAGTTGTACCTCCCCTTGCCAGGGGGCTGGGCTCAGTGTAAGCTGATCCTCTCTGTGGCCGCTGTTACCTGAAGGCTTTCTGCACCTCTTTAGAGGATCAAAATAAAAATGGCCATGCCCAATCTCCAGCCCCAGAGCCAAAGGATCATGGTCCTCTCTCTTGAGGAAACCCTCTGGGATAAACGGTCCTCACTTTTATGTGTGCCAAATTCTACAGACTCTCGTGGTGCGTGGCTATAGCGACCCTCCCAGGGGAAGGCAAAGGATCACCCCATACTGTCCTTTACATGGCCACTGCCCTGAGAGCTGTTACCTGGTCATGGGCCCTCCTAGGGGATTGCAGAGGCCCCCACGTTCCAGTCCGCTGCAGGGTGCCCAAGCAGAAAGCAGACACCTGATCAGGCCTGGCTCTCGGTTTGTGGCTAACTGAGCTGAAAGCCCCCTTCTGGGCTTGCTGACTGTAACCGGTCTCCCTGCTCCATTGCTTGGGAACTCTACCAGCTCAGACACACCCGTTAGTTCTTTGGCTCCTGGGATCCTGAGCCCACACTGATCTAGAATTCTGCCGGTTTTAGCTCCTGAGCCCCTTTCAAGCAGGGATGTCTCTCACTGAAACAGATTACTAAGGGTTCCAATTTTGCCCTCTGGTGCTGTATCACTTTCCAGTAGCTGGCTTACAAAGTCTCCCTCCCCCCTCCATTTATCTTCTGATATCTCCCCTTGGATTCACTTCTCTGCACCTTCTACCTTGCAAAAAGTGGTCACTTTTCTACTTGGCGAGTTCCAGATTTTTATTTTTCCTTACATCTCAGGCTGAATTCATGGGTGTTTGGAATGGTTTGATAGCTATCTAGCTAAATTCAGGAGACCAGGTGAAATGAGGTCCCCTACTTTTCTGCCATCTTGCCTCCTCTCTACTTGTGGTGAATTTAAAACATAAGAACAGCAATTAAAATGTGGAAAGGAACAAACAAGTGTCAGATGGACAGTTTTCTAAGTCAACCGGAGATCTCTAAAACAAAGGAAACTTCATGGGTAGGTGGCCTGGCTCTTTATCAGTGTGGCTGGCAATGTGTTTATTCAAGATAGGTGTTTTTGAAGTGGATGTCTCAGCAGTCAAAAGCTGGATGTGAGGCACATGAATTACAATCAACAAGACTGGCCCTTATGTTATCTATATAAAAGTGCCACATCTTATTTTACATCCTCTAAGGCAAGGATTGGTCACAGAAATGGTTGAGGGAACAAGGGTGTGCTTCAAATGCGTAAATGCTGTATGATTTTTTCCCAGTTTTACTTAGACATAACTCAGCATTGTGTAAATTTAAGGTATGCAGCATGACTTTATATATGTAACATGACATTTTATATGTGTAACATCTAAGATATAATCTTTTTACATATCTTATATAGAATACCTTATATATTTATATATCATATATATCTTATATTAAATGATACCACTACAAGTTTAGTTAACATCCATCATCTCATATAAATAGAAAAAAAAGGGAAAACATTTTTTCCTTGCAATGAGAACACTTAGGATTTACTCTTCCTAAGAGCTTTCTTATATATCCTACAGCAGTGTTAGCTATAGTCATCATGTTGTAAATTACATCCCTAGTAATTGTTTATCTTACAACTGGAAGTTTATACCGTCTGACATCCTTTATATCATCCCCACTTCCCTGCCCCCCCCACCCCGGTAACCACAAATCTATTGTCTTTTTGTAGGAGTTTGTTTTTGGATTCCCCATAAATGTGAGATCATACAGTATTTGTTTTTCTCTGTCTGACTTAGGTCATTTAGCATAATGCTCTCAAAGTCCATCACTGTTGTTACAAATGGCAGGATTTCTCTTTTTTATGGCTGAATAATATTTCATTGTGTATATATACCAAGTCTTCTGTATCCATTCATCCATTAATGGACATTGGGGATTTTTTTCCATACCTTGGCTATTATAAATAATGATGCCATGAACATGGAGGGCAGGTATCTCTTCCAACATAGTGTTTTCCTTTCCTTTAGATATATTCTCAGAAGTGGAAATGCTAATCATACTGTGGTTTTCTTATTTTTTGAGGAACTTCCATACTATGTTCCACTGCTGTACCAATTTCCATCCCACCAATAGTGAAAAGGGATTCCCTTCTGCACCCATTATTGCCAGCATTTATTATCTTTGTTAAATTTTCTCTTTTAAATGGTAGCCATTCAAACAAGCATGAGGTAATATTTTGCTGTAGATTTGATTTGCATTTTCCTGATGAATAGTGATGATGAACATCTTTTCATGCACCTGCTGGCCATTCATATATCTTCTTTGGAGAAATGTCTAAAAATGTCTACAAAGGTCCTTTCCTAATTTGAAACTAGATTGTATTTTGTCTTGTTTGCTATTAAGTTGTATGAGGTATTTGTGTATTTTGGATATTAACCCCTTATGTATGGTTTGCAAATATTTTTTTTCCCATTCTACACATTTTCTGCTCATTTTGTTGATTTCTTAGGATTGCTGTGCAGAAGCATTTTAGTTTGATGTAGACTCAGTTGTTTATTTTTTGCTTTGATTATGCTCTAGGTATTCTACACAAAAAATTATTACCAAGACCCAAGTTAAGGAAGTTTTTCCTATGTTTACTTCTAATAGTCTTAGGGTTTCTGGGCTTATATTTAAGTATTTAATCCATTTCTATTCATTTTTGTGAGTGGTATGAAATAGTCTAATTTCAATTTTTTTTTTGTTTTTAGTATAGTTGCCAAACAGCCAAATAATGTTCCATTAGTTTCAGGGGTACAACCCAGTGATTCCACAGGTCTATACAGTATGCCATGCTCACCACAAGCGTAGCCACCATCTGTCACCAGACAACACTATTACAGTATCATTGACTATATTCCTTGTGCTGTTCCTTTCATTCCATGACTTATTCATGTCATAATTGGAAGCCTATATTGCCTTCTCCCCTTTACCCATATTGCCCATCTCCCAACCCTCCTTCCTTCTGGCAACTATCAGTTTGCTCTCTGTGTTTATAGGTCTTATTCTGCTTTCTATTTGTCTATTCATTTGTTTTTTAGATTTCACCTATAAGTGAAATCACTGTTACTTGTCTTTCTCAGTCTGACTTATGTCATTTAGCATATTACCTTCTAGGTTTATCTGTGTTTTGCAAATGGCAATATCTATCCCTTTTCATGGCTAAGTAATACTTTTTTGTATATACACCACTTTTCTTTATCCATTCATCTATCAGTGAACACTTGGTTCTGTATGTTACTTATTGTAAATAGTGCAGCAGTAATCATAGGGATGCAGATATATTTTCAAAGTAGTGTTTTCATTTCCTTTGGGTAAATACCCAATAGTGGAATGATTGGATCCTATGATATTTATATTTTTAATTTTTTGAGGAATCTCCATACAGTTTTGCCCAGTGGCTGTACCAGTTTACATTACTACCAACAGTGCATGAAGGTTCCCCTTTCTCTTAATCCTTGCCTTTTTGATTCTAGCCTGACAGGTGTGAGGTGATATCACATTTTGGTTTTGATTTGCATTTCCCTGATCATTAGTAATGCTGAGCATTTTTTTTTTTCATTTGTCTGTTGGCCATCCAGATGTATTCTTTAGAAAAATGTCTCTTCAGGTCCTCTGCTCACTTAATTGATTGTTTAATTTGGTGATGAATTGTATAAGTTATTTATATATTTTGGGTATTAACTCCTTATTGGATACATCATTTGAGAATATCTTCCCATTCAGTAGGTTGCCCTTTTGTTTTGTTGATGGTTTCCTTTGCTCTGCAGAAGGAAATGGTTTGCTTCCCTTGCCCTAAGAAACATATCTAGAAAAATGTTTTTATGGCCAATGTCAAAGAAATTACTGTCTGTGTTCTCTTGTAAGAGTTTTATGGTTTCAAGTCTCACAAGTAGGTTGCTAATCCATTTTGAATTTATTTTTGTGCATAGTGTTAGGAAGTGGTCCAACTTCATTATTTTGCATGCAGCTGTCCAGTTTCCCAGCGCCATTTATTGAAGATTCTTTTCCCCACTGTATGTTCTTGCCTCCTTTGTCATAGTTTTTTTTTTTTAAGATTTTTTTATTTATTTGACAGATCCCAAGTACGCAGAGAGGCAGGCAGAGAGAGAGGGAAGCAGGCTCCCCGCTGAGCAGAGAGCCCAATGTGGGGCTCGATCCCAGGACCCTGAGATCATGACCTGAGCTGAAGGCAGAGGTTTTAACCCACTGAGCCACCCAGGCGCCCTCCTTTGTCATAGATTAATTGGACATATATGTTTGTGATTATTTCTCTGTCCTATTCTCTTGAGCTTTGTGTCCATTTTTGTGCCAGAACCATTCTGTTTTGATTACTACAGCTTTGTAGTATGTCTTGAAATCTGAGATGGTGATACTTCTAGCATTATTCTTGGTCAAGATAGCTTTCGTTATTTGGGGTCTTTGGTGGTTTCATACAAATTCTAGCATTCTATTTCTGTGAAAAATGCTATTGGTATTTTGATTGAATTAAATCTGTAGATTGCTTTGGGTAGTATGGACATTTTAACGATGTTAATTCTTCTAATCCATGAGTATGGTATCTTTTTATTTGTATCATCTTCAATTTCTTTCATCAGTGTTTTATAGTTGGTAGAGTATAGGTTCTTGTGCCTCTTCGGTTAAGCATATTCCTAGGAATTTTAGTGTTTTTGGTGCAATTGTAAATGGAATTATTTTTTCAATTTCTCTTCCTGCAATTTTGTCATTAGTATATAGAAAGGCAATTGATTACTCAGTTTTAATTTTGTAATCTGCACTTTATGGCGTAATTAGTTTTAGGGTGGAGTCTTTAGGGTTTTCTGTGTATGGTGTCATGTCACCTGCAAATAGTGACAGTTAACTTACTGCTTTCCAATATAGATGGCTTTTATTTCTTTTATTTTTGATTGCTCTGGCTAGGACTTCTAGGACTATGTGGAATAAAAGTGGCAAGAATGGACATCCTTGTCTTGTTCCTGATCTTACAGGGAAAATTTCAGGTTTTCACCATTGTGTATGCTGGTAGCTGTGGGTTTTTCATATATGGCTTTTATTATGTTGAGACAGGTTCCCTCTAAACTCAGATTGGTGAGAGTTTTTATCATGAACAGATGTTGAATTAAGTGTTTTCTCTGCATCTTTGGAGATGATCATATGATTGTTATTCTTTATTAATGTGTATAATGTTTATTGATTCGTGAATATTAAACCATCCTAACATCCCTGGAATAAATCCCACTTGGCTGTGGTGAATGATCCTTATAATGTATTGTTGAATGCAGTTTACTAATATTTTGCTGAGAATTTTTGCATCTGTGTTCATCATGAAAAATTGACCTGTAGTTATCTTTTTTGTGGTGTCTTTGTCTTCTGTTTTCAGGGTAATGATGCCTCTGTAGAATTTGGTTGGAAGTTTTCCTTCCTCTTGTATTCTTGGAATATTTTGAGGAGTATAGATAATAACTTTTCTTTAGATATTTGGTAGAAATCACCTGTGAAGTCATCTGACTCTGGATTTTTACGTTTTGGTAGATTTCAGATTACTGATTAAGTTTCATTACTAGTAATGGTCTCTTCAGAATTTTTATGTCTTCCTGATTCAGTTTTTTAAGGTTGTATGACCCTAGAATTTTATATATTTCTTTTAGGTTGTCCACTTTGTTGGCATATAATTTTTCATTGCATTCTATTGTAATCCTTTGTATTACTGTGGTTTCAGTTGTTATATCTCCTTTTTTTTCCTCACGTTTTTGTGGAGGATTTTTGCATATGTGTTTATCAGAGATATTGGCCTGTGGTTCTGTGTGTGTGTGTGTGTGTGTTATTTTATCTGCCTTTGATATCAGGGTAACAGTAGCCTCATGGAATGAATTTGGAAGTTTTCTTTACCTTTTTTTTTTTTTTTGGAATAATTTGAGAGTAATACACATTAACTCTTCTTTAAATGTTTGGTAGACATCACCTGTGAAGCCATCTGGCCCTGGACTTTTGTTTGTTGGGATTTTTGATTACTCATTGAATTTAATTGCTGGTAATTGGTTTGTTCAAATTTTATATTTCTTGATTCAGTTTTGGAAGGTGATACTTTTCTAGGAAATTTACCCATTTCTTCTAGGTTGTCAAATTTGTTGGCATAAAATTTTTCATGATACTCTCTTAAAATCTGTTCTATTTCTGTGGTGTTGGTTTTTTCCTCCTCTTTCATTACTGATTTTGTGTATTTGAATTCTCGCTCTCTATCTCTATCAGTTTTGTCTTTCCAAAGAGCCAGCTCTTGGTTTTGTTGATGTACTGATTGTTTTTTAATTTCTGTATCATTTATCTTTGCTTTAATACTTACTATAGCCTTCTGATGGTTTGGGGCTTTGTTCTTTTTCTAGCTCCTTTAGGTATAAGTTTAGGTCGTTTATTAGAGATTTTTCTTACTCTTAGAGGTAGGCCTGTATTGCTATAAATTTCCCTCCTAGAACCACTTTTGCTGCACCCCAAAGAATTAGGACCATTGTATTTTCATTTTCATTTGTTTCCATGTACATTTTTTTTCTTTGATTTCTTGGTTAACATTATCTAGTAGCATATTATTTAATTTCCATGTATTTTTGCTCTTCCCAGACTTTTTCTTGTGGTGGATTTCTAGTTTCCTAGCATTGTGGTCAGAAAAGATACATGGTATGACTTGGATCTTTTTGAAATTTGTTGAGACTCGTGAGTTTCTGGATATGTCTGCTGGTAACATCCTTGGGTAGGTGAGGCTTGCTGTCAGGGTCTATTTTTGGGGGAGGCCACTGCCCAAGCTCTGAGGTTGGCATGGGGGTAGGGGAGGCCACTAGCTAAGAGCACTTGGACTGCTGGATTGGTTGCCTTCCTAAGCAAGGCTATAGGCTAGGCTCTGTGGTTTCCTAGGTTCTCTGATCAGGCTTGTAGATGTTGAGGGCTGGGTACTATTCTCAGTAGTGGTTAGGGCTATGAAGTAATATTATAGAATGGCAACTCTGGAAAGGCGATTTTCCTTTTTCTTCAGGGTTTATTTTGCTGCCTATTTGAGGTGTTGGTTGGTTGAATGAAGATTTTAACTCATTTTGTAAAGTCTGTGTTCTTTGTCACATGTGACCACTGCAGTCTTGTTTGTGTTACTCTAGTGGTCAGCCAGTGATTTGACAGAGTTCGTTAGACACCTGGTGCCCCTCTCCTTGAAAGTACCCTATTTTAGCAGACGGGGTCTCTGTGTGTGTGTTGGGGAAAACTTCCAACTTTCAGCCAGGCAACATAAAACTCTACCATAACCCTCACTTTCTGCTTATAGAGAATCAAAAGGTTAAAGTTGAGAGTTGAGAGCCTGTCAGATTTTTCAAAGAGCATTCACTGAGCTCTTCATGTGTGTTTAGCCATCTAGATTCCTATGTGGAAGTTTTTCCAAAGTCCTTATTCTTTTTATTTCCCAGCCTTTCTTCCCAAGCTTTTCAGTTTGTCTGTTACCTCAGATTTTATCCCTTATCCAGGTGGTAGCAGCTAATGCATTTACTTAGAAGGGTTTTTGAAAAACACCCTGGGGGTGTTTTCACCTCCAATTTGAGAGAGTTCCTACTAAAGGCAAGCCTTAGAGCTGGTACTTCAGGATGCCGAAATACAGGACTAAACAGTCAACCTCTGTTCGTTGATGATAAGGTCCATGTTCGTTCTTCTTGTAGTAAAAACCTAGACCTAGAACGTGGGTTGTCTTCCAAGATGTCCCTGAGAAGGGAAGCAGGGGATAAGACCAGGCTTTTAAAGGCTTTTTTTCTTTACTGGTTTCCATGAATTGTAAATCGTTTCTAGTGTTCTGATGAAGTTTGCTGACAGGTTTTGCCAGTTTAATTGCTGCTTTTGTGGAAGAACATGCTTTTAGAATTTCTTACTCCATACTGTTTTCATGGACATCGCTGTGTACCTATTTTTTTTTTTTTAAAGATTTTTATTTATTTTGACAGAGAGAAACACAGCAAGAGAGGGAACACAAGCAGAGGGAATGGTAGTGGGAGAAGCAGGCTTCCTGCAGAGCAGAGAGCCCGATGCGGGGCTCGATCCCAGGCCCCTGAGATCATGACCTGAGCCGAAGGCAGGCGCTTAATGACTGAGCCACCCAGGTGCCCCTATTTTTAAATATGATTTATAGATAGCATAACCCCATCATTAACCACAAATGCAAAGGTACTGAGTATTGAAAGAGTAGCAAGAAGTATGGTGATGTGGAAGTGATACAAAGAATCAGAACTATTAACTTTCCATGGCTCTCCCTTCAGACATCATTTTTACAGATAGTGTATGTTAGTGGCCAGTGCAGTATACTTATGATTTAGGAACAACTGGACTAGGATGAGCACCTGAACCTAAGCAGTCTGTTAGTGGAAGAGATTCTGGAGATATGTGTGTATGTGCATGTGTGCAAAGATAAGGAGCTACAAAGTTGAACAACAATAGATGTTATATTCTAGTGGTTGCCTAATTATGTTCATAAAATTCTGTAACTAATCTGGGGTGATTTGAAGGGGGATTGACAAGGAGGGTCACCGATGGTGAGGTTCCAAGCTTCCCACCTCTGTACTCAACCACCACTATAATTCTGTATATTAGGGTTCTATGAATTTTTTTTGAAAGTTAGCTTCCACTGCGAAAAACTTTGAACAATAACAAATAGACTGATATACAGGACTGCCTGATAAATATGCCTGGTTGTAAATACTATAGGACTTGGGGCAAAAAGAATTTCTGTGAGCTGGAATGGAAGTACACTAAATTAAAGTACACTAGGAGTACACTAAATTAAAAATTTTTCCTAGTCCTAACCTGACTGCAAAATCCCCAGAGAGGATGTCTATAGGCACCCTTATTTTCTTACCACCTTAGCTTCACACAAAGTAGGCACTTTGTAAATATCTATTATCCCAGCTGTTTAAGGAAAAGAGGTTAGATAAGCCTGTGGGACCAAATGGTAGTACATTTTGAAGTCTAAAAAAAAAAAAAATACAAGTAAATAAATAAAATTACTGCGAACAAAATGTCCTCATACGAAGATTAAGGAAATGGTAGGTGCTAGGAATTAAAGCAGAAATAAGCATTGAGACAGAAAACGACTGCTATTTTGGTCTCAACTAAGAGCTTCAGGTAACTAGAAAAGGCTTGGAGAGAAGTAGATTCAAGGAGAGCCAAAAGATGGATAAGCAGCTTTGGAACTTCTATCTTTAACTTTTCTGAAATAAGAATTTAAAGAAGGAAGAGTCAAGTCTTTTGGCTTATGGCTACAGCCAAGTATGAAGTTTAAAAACTTGATCTCTTATGATAGGTGTGAGAATATCTTTAGGGAAAGGTGTATGAGGGAGCCTTCTGGGGTACTAGAAATATCTTGATCTAGGTGTTGCGTTTCATGAATGTCTTAATCTGTAAGTTACACAATTTTTAGAAATTGCTATATATTTTTTAAATTACTTTTTTATGATGTTTTGGACAACTCTCGGATTTATGCTCAAAATGGATACTCACACATAGTGAAGGAGAAATGGTAAGACAGATAAATAAATTATTTTAATGTTTATATCATAAAGATCAGATCATATTTACATTTGCTTAATCAATGACTCATCACCTCACCTTTTAGTCTTTTTGGTGGTTACACTTAGGAAGATGTCCTGTGGTCATAAATGTTTCCATCTTATGCTTTCCTTTCTCATCTTCTCAAATGTCAAAAGCAAGCTGCTAAGGAGGGGGAAAAAAAGCAGTTCCTTGGCATCTGCAGACACTATACCCAAGACTTAAACTATACTACAGCAGGGAGGGGTCTCTGGAGTTGAGTGTTCCCATTTTGTATCACGCCAGCATCGTTCAAAAGTTAGTATAGAAAATTCTTTCTTGTGCTGAGAACACCATGAAGTTTTCACCAAATAATTTCTGATTTCTTTGCTGAGCAGTATATCTTAAATTCATAAGAAAAAATAATTTTCCCTTGGTAGAAAGACCGTAATTAATAAAAGCTTATGAAGCATGATTATTACCTAACCATAAGTAATACATGGCCGAAAAAAAAATCTCTTGGGTTTAAAAATAGCTTTATTTAGCATACCAAAAACACAGAAACATAAGAAAAACCTTACCTAGTATAAACATAAAAATAGTTAAATACCATAATTTAATGTAAACCAAGTGTTTAAAAATGTGAATTATAATAAAATACATGCTATTTACACAGAACCAAGTTATTGTATCAGATCATTAATCTTAAAGTCATCATTAACAATGAATCAAGCACAGCATTTGTATTTGTACAGGTCAATAAAAAAAAGAAATCCTTTAAATCACTTTAAACAAATATAATTCCAAGCAGAAAGGCAGAAAGTGCCAGTTCTAGGATTCCAGACACAGCCACTGCATGCGGAGGCCTGGAAATCATTCTACTGGAAGACCATTAAGCCCATTCTCTCATTTAAATGCAAACTGGTTGGCTGAATTTAGTTACCGCTTGATAAAGGTACTAAATATATCTGCAAAAATAAACCTTTATTAAAAATGACCAAAGGTGAATGTAATATCAATCGTGTAAGAAAGGCAAAAGCATAAAAAATATATATTATTTCACACAAGCCTCTTTAATTATAACAAATGTTAAGAAACTCAGTTTATAAAACCAGATGGGACAGCCAAAGGGTTTTGAAAAATGTAAAATCTAAGTCCAAATCAAACAAAACAAACCCAAGAGAATGTTTCTTGAAGACAGCGGTATTTTTGTTTATCCCGTCATTATCCCATGAATGCTGCCATGGATCTGTGGCTGGTGTCAGTTATCACTACAGAGTGTATGTTTTCTTTGACCGACAGGTGAAAAAGCTGTAGCCATTGATTAGATGAAGCATTTGGCTTTTGCCTCAAGAACCAACATCCATGCTTATATTGTAATGCAAGTATTTCTAAGAGGAAGCATTAAATCCAATATCCGGGCTTTAAAGTGTAAAATAAAGTTGCAAGAATATATACATAGTAATGGAACATCCTTCTCCTTTGTCTAATCCTGTAATTCTAAAACTTTTGATCTCTGGACCTCTTTATACTCTTCAGAGACCTGGATGTCAAAGAGCTTCTGTTTATATAGTTTATATCCGTCAATAGTTGCCATCTTAGAAAACTGAAAAACTTGTAAGTATTCGAAAATTAAAGTTTATTACATGCTACCATAAATAACATTTTTAAGAAAATAGCTGTATTTCCTAAAACAAAACAGATTTCTGGGAAGTGGCATTGTTTTACATTTTCAACTACTTTTTGAGACACGGAGTGATAAGACAACGAATGCCTTTGTATTATGAAGATAGTTTAGATCTCACAGATGCCCGGAAAGGCTCTGAAGAACTCCCGGGGGTTAATGGGTCAGCCGCACTTTAAAAACTGCTGGTTTCATCTAAGGCCTGACGTTAATGACCACCACCACCCCCCCCCCAAAAAGGAGAAAAATCCCACACAAAAGGAAAGTTTTCCTTTAAAAAAAAAAACCAAAATGGCTATCCCTGCACACCCAAGTCACTGGATCAAACACTCTCACTTGTAGCTGTAACTAGAAGCCCAAAGTCACCATGTGCTCACAGTAAAATTCAAAATAATATTGTCATTTCTACTGAGGCCAGGGTCAAGATTTATTAATTTTTGGTTCATAAAAGTTACAAGCCGTATTAACTAAACACATATGTCCTAGTTCCCTTTCCAGCATCTGTTGAATCCTGTTTGTATGAAGCTGGCTGTTGTCTCTTGAATGGGCACAGCACTGGTAGACACCAGAGTGACAGACGTTTAGTAGCCCACTCAGTGCAGGAGCATGTTCGCCATTACGGGAGCAGCCTCCGCTACCTCACACTCTGTGAGAGCTCTGATGAATTTTAGGGAAACGGAGAAAAATCTCCCTTAAGCACAGTAAGAACAATGCTATGGCCTCACACGTAGACAGCTCTTCGCATCTTACAAATGACTTTCGTACACACCATCTCAACAGATCCTTCTAAACCCCCTGGAGATGGGCAGGACAGGTGACATTATCTGTTTCAGAGGTCAGGAATCTGAGGTGCAGCTCTGGGTCTTACCAGGGTACCATGGCAAGTACTTTTTTTTTTTTTTTTTAACACAACAGGATGAGAAAGCAGGTCCTCTGACTCCTAGTTCAGGGTTTTCCCCTGGCATTCCTCCTCTTTGGGTTCCAGGGCAGGATTTGAGGGAGGGGCCTGTGGGGATGGAGACAGAGGCAGCAGGATATGGCTGATGCTTCTGGACCTGCATTCCTTCTGCCTCAATTAACTCTCTTCTCCAGCACTAAGGAGGCTTGGGAGTGGCACAGACACTTCCCTGACCAATATAATGAATTTTCCATAAGTGCATACATAATGGAACTCTCTATGAAACAACCCTCTTTTTTTCTGAGCTAGTTTATGTTGGCAGTTCATTCACAGCCTGTTCCCTCTACTCCAAGGGAAAAGAAAAATCCTACACCAAAAAAAAAGGATGAAAATACAAAATGAAATAGCAACAATGAGATCTGTGTGAAACTATAACAGATTTATTGTGCACCTGGCACAACAGACTTTGCAGTTTTCCTCCACCAACTGGAGAGCAATATAAAATCACAGTTCTTAATTTAATGGAAAAATGCCTCCTAATCATCTCGAGGCAAAGACTTCAGTCTATACAAAAACTAAGAAAATAATTTCAAGAATTTTACTAAATTCTCTAAATTCTTAGGTTCTTACAGATTCTGTGGTGGTAGGAGAGGGAGTAGACAATACAGTAAAAGGCAATAAAACGGCAAAAAGAAAATAATTATTGTCATAAATGAGCACAGGAGAAATCTGTATCTGGTCCCTGTCATTAATACATGTAACTACTTCAGAAACTATTCTGTTACCAGGAAATCCTCTCTACCAAGATATTAATACAAATAGAACAAGACATTGAAAGACAGTAAGCAAACACTGTTTAATTTGGGGGTGAGGGGGTGGAGAAAGGCAGTCACCCACACAATCCTTCCTCCAAAACTAGCCAAATGTCACTAATGACTAATGATATTCTTGCTGTATACTGTAAGTAAATGATTTATTTTGCCTTCCTTCGCTCTCTGAGGTGTTCCTAAAATCAAGATTGAATAGATGGATTTATTTAAGGTAGTTGAAGAAAAAGGGATGTTAACAAAAGCCAGTAAGAATTAGAGAATATGCCCAGTTCATCTTATTTTCAAAATGCAGCATGTGGCTGGCTATTGCACAAATTGTCGGTTTCTCCCCCACCCCCCATTTTGGAGTAAAATTCTCTTTATAGGTGATTTAGACAGAAGGTAATGAATCTTTTTAAGACACTTGCACATAGACCGGGCAGATGTGCACATACACACATGTATGTCTCGTCACATCACGTGAAGACCTCCACTAAGGTTTTTCCCTCTGCACATATTTCCAGTACAGAAAATGAGCATGGATAATGTTTTTTTAGTAGGAAACAAAACTAATGAAAATCACATCAGAAAATGAGAAGTGGTATGCTGTCAGAGTCCAATAAAATAAGTCAATGCACATTTATGTAGTGGTAAAGTGCTAGAAAGGTCTTTCATTAGTATTTTAAAAATGATTACAGTAAAAAGGTTGCAGTTTCATTTGATGGTGGTGACCACAGGCACCATAGCAATGGCACTGGCTGAGTTGGAATTCATGATGTCCTCATACTCTGGGGGTGGGTCTAAATGAGGTTCTGTTTCACTCCGCCGGAGGTTCACCTGGCCAGTGGCTTCCTCGTAGGTGGGTGGGGGATCACAGTTGGATAGGCGAGTGGAGACGGAATCTGAGCGGCCAACTACATATTCCAGAAAGCCTGGTGACAATCCACTGCTATCAAACACTTCGTCTGGGGGGGCGGGCGGAGTGATGATATTGAGGTGCTGGGGGAAAGGAATGTGCCCTTCAGTTACTGTCTGTCTGCGAGTTTTGTTTCTGAGGAAGCATCTCCAAATTAGAAAAATGACAAGAAGGATAATGAAGAGGCCAAAGATTAATGGAAAGGTCAGGTAAAACTGAAACCAGTCACTTCCTCTGTTACTCTCTCCTTGTTGTGCTTTTGTGTAGGTGTTCCAAAACTCCTTCTGAAAATAGAAGACAAAAAAAAAAAAATCAAAAGATGGGAAAAATCAAATGAACAAAGGTCTAGGTTCTGTTAACATAATGAACCAAAAACCAAAACCAGATTTGTTGGTTTAAATGACCTGCTGCTTATATTTTCCATGTCAAGAAATTACCACTAAAGCATAATGTTCACTCTGTATCCTTCTTAAAATGGGCAGTGAGAACCTAGAATCTTTTTCAAGACTTGAGAGTTTATATTTTCAGCTATGACATTTTAGAAGGAAAAACAAAGCGTAAGAGAGGTCCTGTTTCCCAGTTAAACCAAGTACTATTCCCTTAGAATGTCGAATATCATTTTCCATGTCCAACTATGAGGTTTTTTTTTTGGTTTTGAAAGATTTTTTTAATTTGTTTGACACAGAGAGATCGATCACAAGTAGGCAGAGAGAGGGGGAAGGAAGCAGGCTCCTTGCTGAGCAGAGAGCCTGATGTGGGGCTCGATCCCAGGACCCTGAGATCATGACCTGGGCCAAAGGCAGAGGCTTAACCCACTGACCTACCCAGGCGCCCCCAACTATGAGGTTTCTGATCCCTAATCCCCATCATCATTAATGGTATGTGCTAATGTAGGCTCTTATAGGCTTTCAGTAGCCAAACGATTTATAGACGAATGCTTTGTTTTCTGTTGGTTCTATTTGAGGTGCCCTACCATCAGACCTTACTCCTCAACTCCCTGTCTACCCCTCAAAGTGTAGTACACAGATGGTGACTGTCACAATTACACACCGGCCTTGTAGAAAGCTCAGGCAAGTGAAGAGTTTGTGTTAGGTTATTGCCAAACATAGAGTGTAATCCCCAAAGACACAAGACCTAGTAGTTCAAATCTTTGGTAGCTGTATGGGGGGAGATGCTGAAAACATAAAAAGATCACCTGACGCAATTACTAGCCATGAGACCTGGACAAGTTACTCTTGCAAGTCTTAAGTTTCTTCACCGGAAAAACAGGATCATACTAATCTGTCTTTATAGGCTGTCTAAGCATCATATGAAATAACATTTGTAGCACATCTAATTAAGTCCTTGGGGCATATAAACACTCAGAGGAGTTACTATAATTTTTGTACATCATAATCAAGGCACTGCCTCAAAGTCCCTGATTAATCTAACCTATACCTTGGTATGGAGACCACCCCCAATCCCAATGCTACTTACTCTTTTTTCAGTGTTGAAACCTAACCAGTAAGCGCTTTTCTCACAATCCTATTTATTTGCAGGCACTACACATCACTGATAGTAAATATCTGGCATCAAGGAGGGGAACCAGGTCATTATCCAAAAGGGCAAATAGAGGGAGTCAGACTAGACTGGTGATTGTAATGCCAGATGTCCCGTGATAGCATGGAGTTAACATAAATCTGTGAATCTGGTTACTAAAAGTAAGACTCTGGGCACTAAAGCTGGTTGTTTTATAGTCATATATTTTATTAGTGTCACAGGCTATTTTTTTTTTAAAGAAAGAATATTTAGCATTTACAGTACCAATTCCTAGTCACTGTATCCTTATCTATTCAGACTTAATTATACATACACTGCATGAGTCATTGCTCATTACTATGTTCTCTTCATCTTCCTTGATTTTGAAGTTGCTGTTCTGATTAATTTTGCAGCTAAATAGTTCTTTTTGAAGAATTTTCCATAGAATGAGGCACATGGGAAATAGTCTATAAAATTTTGCAGCTCTATGAATAACTTTCCTTCACCCTGATGGGTAAATGTTATTATAATGATATTTCAGACTCTCAGGTCATAGCTATCTTTTTTTTTTTTTTTCCCTAAGAAGCCTACGTAGTGTTCCCTGGTACTGCAGTTTCCAATGTGCAGCTGAGAAATCCTATATTTGTTTGTTGGACTTTATTAGGTATTTATTTGTAAGATTTAATTTTTTTTACTAGATTATAACTGATATACAGTATTATATTAGTTTCAAGTACACAGTAATGAATCGATGTTTGTATACATTACAAAAGGATCAGATAGGTCTAGTTACTATCTTTTCCCATACAGAGTTGTTATAGTATTATTGACTATATTCCCTCTGCTGTACACTACATCCCTATGCCTTACTTTGTAACTAGAAGTTGTACGTATGAATCCCCTTCACCTATTTCATCCGCCCCCTCCCCCCGGCAACCACCAGTTTGTTCTGTTTCTAGAAGTCTGTTTTTTCTTTCCTTGAGTCCACATATAAGTGAAATTTTATGGTATGTCATTCTCTGACTTAGCATAATATCATCAAGGTCCATCCATGTTGTCACATATCCGGGCTATTATAAATAAGGCTGCAATGAACATAGAGGTCCATATATGTTTTTGATTTAGTATTCTTGTTTTCCTCAGATAATTCCCCAGAAGTGGAATTGTTGGATTATATGGTAGTTCTATTTGTAATTTTTTTTTTTTAGAAACCTCCATATTGTTTTCCACAGTAGCTGCATCAATTCACATTCCCAACAACAGTGCACATGCTCACCAATACTTACCTTTTTGATACTAGCCATTCTGGCAGGTGTGAAGTGGTAACTCATTTGTAGTTCTGATTTGCATTTCCCTGGTGAAGAATGTTGTTGCACATCTTTTCATTTGTGTGTTGGCCATCTATATATCTTCTTTTGAAAAATGTCTATCCAGGTGATCTGCCCATTTATTAATTGGGTTGGTTTTTCTTTGCCATTACTGAGTTGTATGACGTCTTCAAATATTTTAGATATTAACCCCATATCAGATATATCATTTCCAAGTATCTCCTCCCATTTAGCAGGTTGCCTTTTTCTTTTGTTGGTGGTTTTCTTTGCTGTGGGGAAGCTTTTTAGCTTGACGTAATCCCATATGTTTATTTTGCTTTTGTCGCCCTTGCCGGAAGAGACAGAATCTTCCCCAACCAGAAAAAATTGCTAAGACTGACCTCATAGAGCTTACTACCTATGTCTTCTTGTAGTTTGATGGTTTCAGGTTTTAAATTCCGTTCTTTCTCTTTGTTCTCCTCTTCCTTCCCTCGCTTCCCTTCTCTATTTCCCTCTATTCCCTTCCTTCCTTTCCTTCTTCATTAAGTAGGCTCTACACCCAGCGTGGACCCCAACACAGGCCCAATCCTGTGACCCTGAGATCAAAAGTCAGATACCCAACAGAGTAAGCCACCCAGGTGCCCCACATTGCATTCTTTCATTCACTTTGAGTTCATTTTTGCCCATGGTGTAAGAATATGGTCCAGTTTTTCTTTTCCATGCAGCAGTCCAGTGTTCACAGCACTAAGTATTGAGGAGACTATCTATTTGCCATTGTATGATGTTGCCTTCTTTGTCATAGTATAATTGACCTTGTAAACGTGGGTATATTTCTCTATTTTTTTGTAAAGAATTTTTTTAAGGATTTTATTTATTTGTCAGAGAGAGAGAACAAGAGAATGAGCACAGGCAGAAGCAGGCTCCCCGCTGAGCAAGGAGCTCGATTTGGGACTCCATCCCAGGATCCTAGGATCAAGACCTGAGCTGAAGGCAGAGACTTAACCCCCTGCGCCACCCAGGCATCCCTAGACTGTTTATTCTGTTCTATTGCTCTATGTGCCTGTCTTCATACCAGTACCATGCTGTTCTGAGTACTAAGGCTTTATAGTATAGTGTGAAATAAGAGATCACGACACGCCAGCTTTGTTCTTAAGATTAGCTTTGGCTATTTGGGGTCTTTTGTGGTTCCATACAAATGTTAGGATCGTTTGTCCTAGTTTCTTGAAAAATGCCATTGGTGTTCTGCTGTGGGTCGTATGGACATTTTAACAGTATTCTTTCACTACATGGGGAAAGTATATCTTCCTATTTATTGGTGGTGTCTTCAATTTCTTTCAGTGTTCTAGAGTTTTCCGAGTATAAGTCTTTCACTTCCTTGGTTCAATTTATTCATAGGTATTATCTATTTTTTTTGATGCAATTGTAAATGGGATTGTTTTAATTCTTTCTGCTGCTTAGAAGTGTGGTGTATAGAAATCCAACAGATTTCTATATATTAATTCTGTATTCTGCAACCTTACAGAATTCATTTATTCAAATAGCTTTTTGGTGGAATCTTCAGGATTTTCTCTATATAGTATCATGTCCAGTGCAAACAGTGAAAGTTTTACTTCCTCCACTCAAAATTAGATACCTTTTATTTCTTGTCTAATTGGTGTGGCTAGGAATTCCAATACCATACTGAGTAACTTTTTTTTTTTTTTTTGACAGAGGGAACACAAGCAGAGGGAATGGTAGCGGGAGAAGCAGGCTTCCGGCCGAGCAGAGAGCCCGATGCTCTGCTCGATCCCAGGACCCTGGGATCATGACCTGAGGCGAAGGCTGATGCCTAACGACTGAGCCACCCAGGAGCCCCCATACTGAATAATTTTTGACAGTGGGCAACCCTGTCTTGTTCCTGATCAAGAGGGAAAGCTTTCAGCTTTTCACCATTGAGTATAATGTTTGCTGTGGATTTGTCATATGGCCTTTATAATGTTAAGGTATATTTACTCTATACAAACTTTGGTGAGAGTTTTTAATCATAAATGGATGTTGAATTTTCTCAAGGGCTTTTTGTCATATAAAAATCTTATGATTTTTGGGACGCCTGGCTGGCTCAGTGGGTTAAGCAGCTGCCTTCAGCTCCGGTCATGATCTCAGGGTCCTGGGATCGAGTCCCACATCGGGCTCCTTACTCGGCTGGGAGCCTGCTTTCCCCTCTGCCTGCTTGTGTTCTCTCCCTAATAAATAAAAATATTTTTTAAAAAATCATGATTTTTATGCTTCGTTTTGCTACTGTAATATATCACATAGATGCAGGAATGCTTCATCATTCACAAATCAATGTTCATCAGAGATATTGGTGTGTACTTTTGTGTTTTTTGTAGTGTCATTGTCTGGAAGTGTTCTCCTCCTCCAGTTTTCTTCCTTCCTTCTTATCCAATTTTGGAGTATTCAAGAAGGGAAGGTATTAACTCTTCTTTAAATGTTTGCTGGAGGGGTGCCTCAGTTGGTTTTCAGCACTTACATCCTCAGATGACATTTGTGGCCCTTTCTATTTCTAGGACCCCTGTGATGCAAATGTTACCCTACTTGATGTTGTCTCGGAGGTCCCTTAGGGCATCCTCACTTCTTTCTATAATTTCCCTGTTGATGTGCACATCCATTCTTCACCAGAGCTCTGTATGTCTATGGCTATTCTTTGGAAATCTTTATCAGGTAGGTTGCTCATTGCCGTTTCATTATGGCCTTATTCTGGAATTTGGCCTTTTATTTGGACACATTCCTGTCTCTGTCCACATATATAGGAAAATGTCTACCTCCCTCCGCCAC
The DNA here is from genome assembly GCA_028646535.1 of Procyon lotor. Taxonomy (NCBI): domain Eukaryota; kingdom Metazoa; phylum Chordata; class Mammalia; order Carnivora; family Procyonidae; genus Procyon; species Procyon lotor. Next base: position 75,518,712 of record CM053612.1, read on the forward strand.
TTTCTGTGTCCCAGAAGTTCAGGCACGCTATGGGAAACTTCTGTATGGGCTGCAGGGCTTGGGGTATTTGCCTGTCCTAGCTGCAGCTCAGCCACTCCACAGGGGGGAGGGGGGTCAAAGCCATTTCCCTGTCTCAGTTTTGACTTGGCTCTTGTAGGAGGTAGGCAACGCACACCCTCCAGTGCTAGCAGTATGGTGACTGCTCCATCACCAGCAAGTTAGGAGATGGCAGCAATAGTGTCTGACGGCACTTCCATCCTCACACAAAACCCCTGCAGGTTCCTGCTGCTTCTGCAGTCACGGTAAAATTAGTGACGAGGATGTCCCTCACTACGGTCTAGGTACTTTGGAATCTGTTACTTAGATGCTGATGATCAGGGTAAGTGGATTTAAAAGCAGATTCTCCAATGATTTTTAAAACCAGATGTTTTGGAGGTTCATCTCTCCAGGGCTGGCCCTCAGGGTGGCACAATAGCTTCATTCCTGCATCAGGGGTGGGTTCCCAGGTGAGGCCACGTCTCTGCCTCAGCTACCCTTCTTGATGCATCTCATCTGTTGTGAAGGTGCAGTTGATCTAGTTCTCAAGTACTTTGCAGCTACATGTGAAATAGTTTTCTGATAAATGTCTGGTATCTGTGCGAGGAAGGGAGGTCTAGGTCTTCTATGCTGTTAGCATGAATCTCCTCCCACTTTGGGTCGTTTTTATGCCCACAGAGTACTTTCAGAGCCATCTATGTTCCACCCTTGAACTAGATTTTCTAAAAGGTACATTATTACTCCAATATTCTGTGATTCTAAGATAAATTTACACACGAAAATATACAAGGTTCAATATTAAAATAAGCCAGAGGGGGGCGCCTGGGTGGCTCAGTCGTTAAGCGTCTGCCTTCGGCCAGGTCAGATCCCAGCGTCCTGGGATCCAGCCCCGCATCGGGCTCCCTGCTTCTCCTGCTACCATTCCCTCTGCTTGTGTTCCCTCTCTCGCTGTCAAATAAATAAAATCTTAAAAAAAAAAAAAAGCCAGATGTAAAAATGGCACTCAAGAATACAGCATTTAATTTAGGACAATAAATTGTCAAGTGATTCATTCATTTCACTAATAAAAATTTAATCACAGTTTAAAACTAATGATGTTTAGAAGACATTAAATGTGCTTCTAAAGGTGTATAGTATTAAAATTTGTATAAAATTGTCACTTTAAAATGGCCTATTTTAAACATCTAAAAAAATAGAAATCTGCAAAAACAAAGATATAATCACTGTGAACAAATGTTTTACATCTACTTTTATCATCAACTCACATTCGAATCCTTACCCAAAGATTTTATTCTAATGTAAGAATCGTGTATTTATGGAGACCTATCAAATATCTGATCTGTAGTAAAATTTCTCTAGTTGCAGATGACAATTTCCCGTTTCCTCCTAATCTCTGAAATCATGTGCACTTGCTTTTTGTGGGTAATATTAAATGGGGCAGATGGTGATTTCAAATTATACAATGCTAGCTGTAGATAAATACAATAAAAAGTGGCTTAATATTGTCATCACTTTGAGATAAGCATCAATAATGCACATGAAAATGGCTTTTTTCATGGTTGGCTTGTATAATTAAATTTTTCTGGCTTATTTGGCATCCTAGTAAATCTACAGATTAAAACATTCACCTTTTACGTTGAACTGTTGCAAAAAGTATAAAATCAGTTTGGTTTTTTTGTTTTTTTTTTGAGAGAAAGAGCGTAGGCAGGGGGAGGGGCAGAGGGAGAGAGAGAATCTTAAGTAGGCGTCACACCCCATACAGAGCCTGACGCAGGGCTCGATCTCATGACCCTGAGATGACGATGTGATCTGAAATAAAGAGTTGACACTTAACCCACTGAACACCCCAGGTGCCCTTTTAAAAGATTTTTACTTTATTTACAGTGACTCAATCCATACTTGAAAATGGGAAAATGAAGACACAGAGAGGTTACCTAATAATAAACCAAAGGTGGGGTGCCTACACAGCTAAGTGTCCGACTCTTGATGAGATTCTCTCCTTCCCCCTGCTCATGTGTTCAATCAAATCTCTTAATAATAAAACCTACGTCACTTAAAACATCAATGTTGGAACTGGGACTTGAACAGAACAGGCATCAGAGAAAGCCAAAAAGTGATCTGCGTTGATCTATAAGGTATTTTGAACCTGTTCGGCCATTTTCCTAGAAAGTTTAATTTTTTCAACATGTTAAATGTATAGTCAAGAGCAAGTGGGCTCATTTTACAGATTAAAGTAACTATCTGAATAAAAAGGTAATTTATTTCTTTGGGAACTACTTATTTTGTATGGGAACCACATGAAAATCCACATGACATGAAGCCTAATATTATAATTGTTACTCAAACAAAAGAAAAAATCCAAGCTTTTATCTTTGTAAGCTATTTAAATACCCCTTTATCTAACGGAAGGCAGCCAAAAGCTATTCGGAAATGGAAATTTGCTTAATGAATAAAATATCCTTAAAGGGCCTCAGTACTTTTAGATAAGGTTAAAATGATATAAATAATGAATGTAGTCTGAAGCTACCAGAGAAATCTGAGTCATTTCAGAGGGAGGAGCCCGAAAGTACATGTTTCATCACAGGTGGGTTTCAGAACAAAATTCAGGATGTACAAGAGTCTTTGTTCTTTTACAAAATGTGTGCTTTTCGGTTGTGAATTTTCTCACTCACTTCCGTTCTGGAATAGTCCAACTGACTCAAGACTTGAGGACTCTATTCATTAGTGGAAACAATAGAGATAAACATGTCTTACAATCTGATCACTCAGCTTGGAACATTTATAATAACATCGGGAGTGGGTGATGTTCTCAGTTGGTTTGTGTTGCTGAAAAGGGCCAAGCAGCATTTATACACAGCACTCATGGGGCTTCTTCCTTTTCTGAATAAGTGTAGGCAATTCCTCATTGTAATGCACATTGCTTTATTAATTACTTCATAGATAACATGTTTCTTTGAAAATGACGGTTTGTGGCAACCATGCATGGAGCAAGTTTTTTTCACATTTTGGTAATTCTTGGAATATTTCAAACTTATGGTAATCAGTGATCTTTGATATCACTATTATAATTGTTTCCGGGTGCTACAGAATGTGTACAAAGAGATTATGCCAATGGATAGTTTTAAAACTTGAACTCAATCACAAGAGAAAATTTGGAAGGAACACAAATCCATGGAACTTAAAGAATGAATGGGTCAACCAAGAAATTAACGAAGAAGTAAAAAATTACATAGAAGCAAATGAAAACATGGCAGTTCAGAAGCTATGGGAGGCATCACAGGGGGTCCTAAGAGGGAAGTAGAGAGCAATACTGGCCTTTCTCAAGTAAGAAAAGTCTCAAATCCACAACCTAACCTTACACCTAAAGGGAGCTAGAAAAGGAACAAATAAAACCTAAACCCAGCAAGAGGAGAGAAATAATAAATCAACAAGATTGATACACCCCTAGCCAGGCTTACCAAAAAGAGAAAGGACCAAAAAAATAAAATCATGAGTGAAAGAGGAGAGATCACAACTGACACCGAAAAAGCACAATCAATTATAAGAGAGTATCATGTACCACTAAATTAGGCCATCTGGAAGAAATGGGTAGAGTTCTAGAAACATAAAAACTGCCAAAACTGAAATAGGAAGAAATCGAAAATCTCCCAACAAACAAGAGTCCAGGGCCAGATGGCCTCCCAGCAGAGAGGACTTAATTACCTATTATTTCTGAACCTGTTTCAAAAAATGGAAACGGCAGGAAAACTTCCAAACTCATTCTATGAGGCCAGATTACTTTGATCCCCAAACCAAAGGCCCCATCAAAAGGGAGAATTACAGACTACTATCTCTAATGAACACGGATGCAAAAATTCTCACCAAGATACTGGCTAAAAGGACCCAACAGTAGGTTAAAAGGATTATTCACCAGGACCAAGTAGGATTTATTCCGGGGCTGCAAGGGCGGTTCAACATCTGCCTAACAATCAAATACCACATTAATGAAAGGCAAGAAAGAACCATGTGATCCTCTCAGTAGATGCAGAAAAAGCAGTTGACAAGATACAGCATTCTTTTTTGATAAAAGCCCCCAACAAAGTAGGGATAGAAGGAACATACCTCAATTTCATAACTCACCACTGTTGTTCAACATAGTACTGGAAGTCCTAACCTCAGCATTCAGACAACAAAAAGAAATAAAAGGCATCTGAATCTGCGAAGTAGTAGTCAAACTCTCACTCTTTGCAGATATGATACTGTATATGGGGAAACCTGAAAGACTCCACCCCAAAATCGCTAGAACTCATACAAGAATTCAGCATCAAGTGCAGGATATATAATCAGTGCACAGAGGTCGGTTGCATTTCTGTAGACTAACAATGATACAGAAGACAGACACATCAAGGAATTGATCCCACTTAAAACTGTACCAAAAGCCTTAAGATGCCTAGGAATACACCTAACCAAAGAGGTGAAGGAGCTGTACTGTGAAAACTATAGAACACTTAGGAAAGAAATTGAGGAAGACAGACAGAAATGGAAAGACATTCCATGCTCCTGGGTTGAAAGAAAAAAAAATTGCTTTGGGTAGCATTGGCATTTTAACAATCTATTCATTCAATGGAATCCCTAGCAAAATACTATCAATGTTTTTCACAGAGCTGGAACAAACAATCCTAAAATTAGTATGGAACGAGAAAAGACCCCGGATAGCCAAACTGATGTTGAAAAAGAAAACCAAAGCTGGAGGCATCAGATTTCTGGACTTGAAGCTCTCTTACAAAGCTGTAATCATCAAAACCGTATGGTACTGGCACAAAACCAGATACCTAAATCAGTGGAACAGAATAGAGAACCCAGAATTGGACCCTCAACTCTATGGTCCACTAATCTTTGACAGTCTCTTCAACAAAGGGTGCTGGGAATATTGGACACCACATGCAGAAGAATGAATCTAGACCATTTTCTTACACCATACACAAAACTAAACTCAATGTGAGACAGAAATCCATCAAAATCCTAGAGAACACAGGCAGCAACCTCTGGCTGGACAAGTCTCGAAACGCAAGGAAAGAAAAACAAAAACTGAGGTATCATCCACAGAAAAAGCTTTAGCACAGCAAAGGAAACAGTGAACAAACTAAAAGGCAACCAAGTATCTTATCAGATACAGGGCTAGTATCCAAAATCTATAAAGAACTGATCAAACTCAGCACCCCCCAAAACAAACAAAATCCAGTCAAAAAATGGGCAGAAGACTCCAAATACTTACAACTGGCCTGTGGTCACATGAAAAAAGTTGTTCAAAATCACCCAGCATCAGGGAAATACAAATGAAAACCACAATGAGCTACCACCTCACAGCAGTCACAATGGCTGACATTGACAACTCAGGAAATGACAGATGTTGGAGGTGAACCTTCTTACACTGGGAATGCAAACAGGTACAACTACTTTGGAAAGCAGTACAGAGGTTCCTCAAAAAATTAAATATAGAGTTACCTATGACCCAGCAACTACATTACTAGGTATTTATCCCAAGAATATTAACTTCATGAGCTGAAGGGGCACATGCACCTCAATGTCTAAAATAGCCAAACTATGGAAAGGGCCCAAATGGCCACCAACAGATGAATATATAAAGAAGAGGTGTATATGTATATTTACACGATGGAATATTAGCCCTCAAAAAGAATGAAATCTTGCCATGTGCAACAACATGGATGGAACTAGAGGGATTATGCTAAGTGAAATAAGTCAGAGAAAGACAAGTATCATATGACTCCTTCATGTGTGGATTTTAAGAAACAAAACAAATGACCATAGGGGAAGGGCTGGAAAAATAAAATAAGACCAAGTCAGAAAGACAAACCATAAGAGATACTCAACTCTAGGAAACAAACTGAGGGCTGCTGGAGGGGAGATGGTGGGGGGATGGAGTAACTGGGTGCTGGGCATTAAGGGGGGCACCGATGTTATGAGCACTGGATGTTCGATGCAACTGATAAATCGCTGGACTCTACCACTGAGACTTTAAAAAGAAAAAAAAAAAAAACATTAACAACATTGATGGGAGTTGGGAAAAAGTAGATTCCCACCCTCGTGGATAACTTTGAGGAGTTCAGGACTTCAGTGGATGAAGTGAGTGCAGATACGGTGGAAACAGCCCCAGAACTAGAATTAGGAGTGGAACCCAAAGATGTGACTGAATTGCTGCAATTTCATGACAGAACTTATAATGAGTGAGTAGTTGCTTGTTATGGATGAGCAAAAAAGTGGTTGCTGGAGGATTCTACTGCTCAAGGGGCTACGAAAATTGTTGAAATGACAAGGAATTTAGAATATGACAAAAACTTAGTTGCTACACCAGCACTAGGGTTTGAGAGGACCGACTCCAATTTTAAAAGTGGTTCTGTGGGTAATACACTATGAAACGGCATTGCATACCACAGAGAGACTGTTCATGAAAGGAAGAGTCATTCGGTGTGCCACAACCACCATCCTGATCAGTCAGCAGGCAACATCATCAAAACAAGACCCGCCACTAGCAAAAAGGTTATGATTCATTAAAAGCTCTGATGATGGTTAGCATTTTCTAGCAATGATGCATTTTTAAGGTGGGCACACGATCTCTTTATACATAATGCTATTTCATACTTAATAATAAACTACACTACCCATAACTTTTATATGCAGTGGGAAACCAAAAACTTCCTTTGACTAGCTTTACTGAGGTACTCATTTTATTATGGGAGTCTGGAACTGAACCCACAATGTCTCTGGGGTATGAAAGGGAAAGACTATCAGAAGTGGGACAAAAATCTCAATCCTAACTCCAAAAGCTGCCTCAAGTGAGAACCAGTTGGGACACTCCAGTAAGAGATTCTTTACCAAGATGATGGATGTTCTACAGAAAACAGATGGCGTTACACAAACGTCACTTAACATCTTTGTGTTAATTCCTTCATCAGTAGAGTAGGAATATCTGGGTATAACTTCTGGGAAAAGATGTAACATTTATAAACTGTAAATTGCATTAGGCAAGGTAGGGCATTTATCTTGAAACTGCCACTAGTGTGCAAACTGTTGAGAAACTATTCCTGCTGAGTATAGTGTCAACTCATTTTTTAAAAATTATTTATCTGAGAATAAGAGAGAAAGCAGGAAGCCCAATGTGAGGCTCGATCCCAGGGCCCTGGGATCATGACCTGAGCCAAAGGCAGATGCTTAACCAACTGAGACACCCAGGTGCCCCAATTCAGTTTATTTCACTATGAGTTGAAAATGGTATAACTGCAGGAGAAAGAAGATGGTACAATTTTGTTGTCTTTTAAAAATTAATTATGGAGACTATTATTTTGCAAGGTGGCAAACATAAAATAAGACTTTCTTTAATTTATATGTAATTTTTTGTAAACTGTTACGGTTGCGAGTCAGGATCCCTGAGGAATAAATGGGTAGTCGTCCTGGCATAGGAGGCAACGGATCCAAAATACCCCTAATGCCCAGTATTAAAATTTGTTAAATATTTATTCTTTCAGGGTTCTGGTTCAAGATAGCAACTTAGCAAGATTTAGAACTCACCTCCTTCCACAGACACACTGAATCTATAGCTAGATATGGAAAAAATTCCTATGAAAAACACCCGAAAACAGCAACTTGTACACATTGGGAAAATGAGAAAAAACCCACATCAAAGCCCCATCAACCCCACTCCTGGTGCTGTGACCCACAACCAAGAGTAAGGGAACTCAAAACCATGAGTTGCTTTTCCCTGAGGAGTGAAAAGATTGACCTCTACATCAGATACCCAACTTTTAAGACATGCACCTGAGATCTCTGAAAGCTAAAGGGACTTACATCCACAAGACCTATAAGGCTAGGGAAAATTGAGAAAAGGTTCTGTGAAAGGGCTCATATGAATGGATTCACCACTGAGTATAGACGCAGCCAACTGAAAAGTGCCCAGACTTGCTTTGAAAGTGAGCTACTTGCTCAATCTTAAAGCTTTGGCAAGAGGGGCAGGAGAGGCAGGCCTGTAATTTAAGATGCATCTAGGGGCTTACTGAAATACTCTAGGGGTGCAGACTAGAAGACACCATCTTGGCATGCTCCTTCTGCCTTGTTTCAACTCATCAGTATTACCTGGAAAAAAGACTGTTCCTTTTTCTAGTGCTCTGACTTTGGTGGCTTCTGGCCCGAGGACCCCTCTATATTGCCTGGCACTGGTGGCCAGCAGGACTTACACCTGGGGTCCTAGAGACCTATGTCCATGTACTTTACAAGCTGCTCTGAGCTTCTGCTTCCAGTGACCTTCAGTCTTGATGCTGCCATGTCTTGGCACATCCTCAAATACTGGGAGGCACTACAAATAGGGTGCTTGGACAATCACAAGGATCTGAGAGGCATCAAAAGCTTGTGCAGGGTTGAATGATGTTTCACCTCCTTCACAAGGCCACCTCTCTATGCATGAGATGAAACAGCCTCCTCTTGCAATCTTAGAGAGTAAAGCAAGAGAGAGAAACAGGAGTATGTTCCAAATGAAGTAACAAGAAAAAAGCCCTCAGAACAAAACCTTAATAAAGCAGCATTGAGTGGTGTACCTGATGAAGAGTTCAAAGTAACAGTCATAGATGCTCACAGGGCTCAGGAGAGGAATGGATGAACACAGTGAGACCTTTGACCAAGAGGCAAAAATAGAAGTCACAGAGGTAAAGAATACAATAACTGAACTGAAAAATACACTACAGAGGTTCTAGAGCAGACTGGATAAAGCAGAAGAATGGATCAGTGAGGTGAAATATAATGGAATTCAGCCCATCAGAAAACCACAAATACAAAAATACAGTCTACTATCTACATAGAATGTGAGATATGAACGTCATGGTTACCACAAACCAAAAAACCTGTAACAGATATGCTTGGATTCCTTTCTTTGTATTTTTTTCTGTAACACTAAAGAAAGTCATCAAATCACAAGGGAAGGGGGGAAGAGAAAAAGGAGCAAAGAAAAACTCCAAAAACAACCAGAAAATAATTAGTAATAATGCATTAAGTACATACATATCACTGATTACTTTAAATACACATCGTTACATGCTCAATCAAAAGACATGAGGCAACTGAATGAATTAAGAAAAAAAAAGACCTATCTATATGCTGCCGATCAGAGACTCACTTCAGATGTAAGCACACACACACACACACAAAGTGTAGGGATGGGAAAAGATATTCTATGACACATTAGACCAGATGGACTTAACAGGTATATACAGAACATTCCACTCAAAGGCAATAAAATACATTCTTCTAAGCACACATGGAACATTCTCCAAGATTATGGCACAAAGCAAGTTCTAATAAATTTAAGAAGACAAATCATATCACCCATCTTTTCCAAGCACAATGGTAAGAAACCAGAAATCAATTAAAATTGAATAATTCACAAGTAGGTAGAGATTACACATGTTCCTGAACAAGCAATGGGTCAAAGAAAAAAAATTTAAAAATCTCTCTAGACAAATAAAAATGGAAACACAACATAACAAAAGTTATGGGGTGCAGCAAAAACATTTCTAAGAATAAAGTTCATGGTGATAAATGTGTACAAGACAAAAATCTAAACAACCTAACCTTATACCTCAAAGATTAAGGAAAGAAAAACCAAGCCCAAAGTTAGTAGAAGGAAGGAAGTCACAAAGATCCGATTGGAAATAAATGAGACACTAAAGACAACAGAAAACATCAATGAAACTTAGAGGTGGTTTTCTGAAAGGATAAAAAGAGAAGTTAAAACCAGGTAACACAGACATACAAAAGATCACCTATCAAGACTGAATCATAAAGAAACAAAGTCTGAACAGACAAGTTACTAGGTAGGAGACTGAATCCGTAACCCAAACCTCCCAACAAACAAAAATCCTGGACCAGATGATTTCACTGGTGAATTGTACCAAACATTTTAAGAGGAATTAATACAGATCCTTCTCAAGCCATTCCCCAACACAGAAGAGAACACTTCCGAACTCATTTTACAAGACCAGCATTATCCTCATACTAAAACCAGACAAGGACATCACGTGAAAAGAAAATTACAGGGCAGTATCCCTGATAGGCATAGATGTACCCTCCAAACACAGAATTAGCAAACAAGATTAAACTGTACATTAAATGGACCATACACCATAAATAGGTGGCAATTATTCCAGGGAGGCAAGGATGGTTCGGCATCTGTACATCAATCAGTAGGATATACCACTTTAACAAAGCGAAGCATAAAAATCTTATATCCTCTCGAGATACAGAGAGGATAGGAAAAAATTCAATGGCCATTTATGATTAAAAACTCTCAGCAAAGTGGGTATAGACGGAACTTACCTCAACTTCATAAAGACCATATATAAAAAGCCCACGGCCAACATCACATTCAATGTCGAAAAGCTGAAAGCTTTTCCTTTAAGATCAGGACAAAGATGACCATTCTCACCATTTTTACTCAAGGTAATTTTGGAACTCCTGGGCAGAGCAATTAGGCAAGAAAAGGACATAAAAAGCACCCAAAATGGAAAGGAAACAGCAAAACTGTCAGTATTTGTAGATGACATATCATATATAGAAAACTCTAAAGACTGCCAAAAACCGTCAGAACTAATGAACCAATTCAGTGTACTTGCAGGATACAAAATCAGTATACAAAAGTCTGTTGCATTTCTATACACTAATAACTATCAGAAAATAAGGAAACAATCCCATTTACAATTTCACTGAAACAAATACCTAAGAATAAATTTAACCAAGGAGCTAACCTGTACTCTGAAACCTCTCAGATATTATAGTGTAAGCCCTGACAGCTTTTCCTTTCTATGATGCAAGCATCTGACTTAAGGTTTGATTGCAGAGGCATCCACTGTAAAGACGGCTATCCTGAATAAATACACTGCCTCCTACACAACTAGATAAAGAGCCAGGCCACCCCCACAACTCCTCTTCTGCTCCTTTGTTTTAGAGATCTTTGCTGTTTTAGATAACTGACCAGTTGGATGGCTTGTTTTTTCTCTTCCTGTGCTTTAAATTCATACTCATATGTTTTAAATTCACAAATAAAGAGTGAACACACAAAATCCTAGTCCTGTATTCTCTCTCTTTCCACGACCTTGCTGTGTGCTTTCCAGAACCTGTAAGCAATAAATCTTGTTTGTTTCAAAGTTTCTTGATGGTATTGCTGAGGGTGTCTGGCAATCAAAATAAAACCACAAGGGCTAGTCCGCCTCAATATTGGTTTCTGATAGCTTGAGACCTGCACACAACTGAGGTAGTCAGCAGGACTGTGTGTTTGCCCTTGCAGTTAACTGAATGTCGTTTAGCTGCAACTTGCTTAAAAACCACCTCATTCAAGTGGGGAATCTCATCTGAGAAAAGAACACTGATTCCTGGAGGTCTGCTGCACTGCTCTGTGCTTTCATATATTGCCTCTGTCATGTGTTGCCTATGGTATGAAACCCAGAATATCACAGCTGCTCTGATAATTCAATGTTCTTCCCAGAGCAGCCTGATGAAGACCATATGGTCTAACTAGATGATCAGACCATTGATTATACGGGCCTTTACTGACTATTAATGTGCACAAGGGTCTTCCATGCCTCAAGTCCGAGGAGAACGAAGTAGGGTGGAGTGGACTGCAAAGCCATTGCCACTGCCCAAGGACAGGCTGTGGAATAAAGCGGGAAGAAAGGATTCCTGTAGTTGAAGAGGACGGACAGCCTCATGCCTGTAACAGCTGAGTCAGTGGCTTGTGCCTAGACCGTTAGTCCTAACCCAGAGAGTGAAAGAGCCTTGCAATAGGAAACCAATGAAAAGGCAAATACAACAGAGGCCTATGGTCTCTATGCTGCCACTTGACACACTGCTGTTGTTGCTCTTTGTCCTCTGACCTGATGAACAATCATGGGTCATTCCCTGGTTCAAAGTTGAAAAGAAAAAAAATTAAAATTTCCTGAACATCTATTGCCAGCACCCCTTAAGAACCTTCAGGAGGTGCACTAGCTCCTTGCTAAATGTAGAACCCCATGGGAGATTCCTGGGAATTGCTCAGTGCAGCAGCATACCAAGATGCCAAGGCTCTGGCACTATACTCCAGATGCCCATGGGCTGTTCCCAAAGACCTTGCATATCTCAGGTTAGTAGAGGTGGATGTGATTCCTGGACAGGTTGACTGGGACACCTTGGAAGGCAATTGCCTATGAAGGGGGTACACAGTAGCATCATCCAAAACTTATGATTAACAACACATAAGATGGAGGTACTGGGAGAAAATGAAGAAGTAGAAACAGATCAGAAACTACCTTAACTGAAATTCAAAACTTTTAAAAGATTGTATGCAGCAGGACTGCATAAGATAGAGGGAAGCTAACTGGCTCTTGCAGTTTGTTCCTTGTTTTGGAAGGGGCTATGAATTGTTACTCACAGTGGCCAAAATGTTCCAAATGGTCAGCATCTCTAAAGACCTTAAAATGTCACAACGTTCTTGAAGATCCATCTGAGCTATATGCTTGTTTCCTCTGAGATACTGCAGATCCTGAGCCCCCTCAGCTTTCCCATGAACTGGGCAAAAGCAAAAAAATGCAATTCATAAGGGGTCCGTGAAACCAAGGAAAAAGCTAACAGGGTTATCAAAGCCTCCAGTGAGGAGGAAAAGAGAAAAGAGAAGGCAAAGGCCCCTGGAGTGAGCTATTTGTACCAGGGGCCTTCCTCTCCTGACATAGATTTACTGCCTGGTGCTGTGCCCATCCTTCCAACAGTGATCACTGCTAAGGATCATAGCAAGGGCCAAACATTAAGATGAGGTCTGTCTCCGGCTGTGCAAAATTGGAATGATCCAATGGGCTTAACATTTCCCTAACTTTAGTGACCCAAATGACCCCTCCTTCAATTACAGCCCTAAAGATGACCTATGTGACCCTCAGTCCAGAGAATTCCTTTGACCAGACACTCCCCCTACTTATGGGTCTTCACTACTACATTTTATTACGACTGCTGAAGTTATCCAAATAGCACTAAAACTTCTATGAGAAAACTTAACATTCTTTGTCCCTTGAAGACGTTAATTTTTTGTCTTTGAAATGTAAATACGCAAGGAGGTAAATAAGACACTGCCCTCAATCACCCAAGAATGGCGACACAGTGCAGGAGAGGCCTTTTAAAATACAAACTGCTATAAAAGCTCCTTTGCCCAAATGTAGTCCATACCTTGCATAAGATTGCTTATGAAGGAAAAATAAAAATTTTAATAACTTTTCCCACAAATATTAGTAAAAAGCCTTAGCCACCGAAGCAGGTAACTTTAACTTGTTCTTTCTGCCTGGAACATAATTTGAATTCAAATGTTATTATCAACTAGTGGAGTTTGTATTGTACCTGATTCATAGCTAAAATTTTGAATGGAAGCTATAGGGTGGTCTGTGTTTCTACCTATGTCTGTGGGTGTATGCTACATTTGTGACATATTTTTCTTCCCCTGGATGGTATTGCCAAAATTACTTTGTAAAAAAGTTTAGTTGACTCAGAAGAATAAGCACTTATCAAATTTATTACTTCTAAACTCTCCAGAATATAGAAACAAACCCAAATGCTTTACAAACTTATGTGAACTGGGATGATATTTGGTAGATAAAAGCTAGTTTATATTGGTTTATTTAAAATAGAGATATTGGGGCGCCTGGGTGGCTCAGTGGGTTGAAGCCTCTGCCTTCGGCTCAGGTCATGATCCTAGGGTCCTGGGATCAAGCCCCGCATCAGGCTCTGCTCAGCAGGGAGCCTGCTTCCCCCCACTCTCTCTGCCTACTTGTGATCTTTCTCTCTGTCAAATAAATAAAATCTTTTAAAAAAAAAAGAGAGAGAGACTGTCAGAGTTGTCAGCGCTGAATGTAATCCTATACCTTGTATTCTACCTGAGTTGGTAAGTCAAATAAGCTCACTCTGTATGTTTTGCAGACTTTGTCATGATGGTTGCTTTATTCTCTCATGAAATTTGCATAAGTAATCTGAATATGACTGTTAAAAAGTATGTTAAACATATAAATGGGATAAAAGTTTATAAGTGTACTTTCCAATAACAATGTTTTATGGCATACCTACTAAAAAATAGTTACCCAGGGCGCCTGGGTGGCTCAGTGGGTTAAAGCCTCTGCTTTCGGCTCAGGTGATGATCTCAGGGTCCTGGGATCAAGCCCCGCATCGGGCTCTCTGCTCAGCAGGGAGCCTGCTTCCCTCTCTTTCTGCCTGCCTCTCTGCCTACTTGTGATCTCTCTCCTCTCTGTCAAATAAATAAATAAATAAATAAATAAATCTTAAAAAAAAAAAAAGATAGTTACCCAAATATTTTTGGTAACCTGGAACTTTAGAGTTTTTCTGGGTTAGGTGATGGAAATTCATTATTTAGATCATTTCCAAATAAGATAAAATACTGAAACATTAATTACTAGGCATAGATGTATCTGCTTTTGGCTCTTATTACCTAAAGATATTTGGATGTATCAGCAAACATGTCTTGTTCCACGTTTGGTACTTTTAGAAAGCACATGCTACCAAAAATAATGAAATTTACTCATTAATTTGGCAGTCTACTCTAAATGTGGTATAACAATCGACGATTTCTTATTTCTTAGTTTTTATTAGAAGTTAAGGGTTCCAAGGGTTAAGAATTCTAGTACATGTAATTAGATTTACTAAAAATAATACAAGAAACATCTCTATGCAAGGAAAGTACGATGTATTGGTTATGAAAAGGTATAAGGTATGGGATTATGGGGGAAGTTGGTAGAGTAGGAAGACCCTAATAAGCTCACCTTGTCCCGTGGATACAACTAGATAACACTCATACCAGTGGGAATAACCCGGAAAATGACCCAAAGACTGGCAGAACAAACTCCACAACCAAATGTAGAGAAAGGGCCATATCAAAGAGGGCAGGAAGGGTGGAGATGTTGTAAGGAGCTAAACAGCCTGCAGGTGGACCCCTGGACCAAGGGACCCCCAGGCATAGGGAAGGAAGAGAAATAAGGCTACTACACCAGGGAGGCCATGCAGCAAAAATGATTCTTTATTATATCTGACTTTGAAAACCAGAGGGGCCAAATTTCATGTTTGTAACAACCAGTGGGACCTAAAGCCTAGAATTTTAAAAATCAGTAAGCTTGGCTCTGGGAGAGCCTGGAAGGTGAGAGGAAGCCGAGTCCCCACCTTTACAGAGATTGAACAAACAGCCCCTGAAATAGAGCACAGAGGCACTAGTTTGAAAAAACACCTCAGTCAAATCGGAGGGAGAGTTGTTTACTCATCTCAGAGGGGCAGGGATCCCTGAGGGACTTCTCTAAGAACAAAGGAGCTTGGCAGGCACCATTTCCCTCCCCTGCCCCCTGCAGGAAACAGCAGGGAGCTGACATTGACCACCTACGTACTTACACCCTGCCTGGAACCCAGGGATCCACCCCTTCCAGACAGGCTTGCTTCAGTCTGGGGCCTACGAGGCCCCTCTCACAGAACACCTGGGGAGTGGGAAGCTTGCTACCATGACTGTCCAAGCAACCCCCACCTCCCCGCACAGCACAGATCGGCCTCTTCTGAAATGTTCCTGGCCAGAGACCATTCAAACCAGGGCTAGAAGCCTGGCAGCATGCAGGAAGCCCTGACAGGGGCCAATACCACACCGAAGTAAGTCCTGCCCTAGGGAGAGGGAATAATAACTACACTTACCACTCAGACTGTGGACCCAGCAGTGGGCTAGGAGCAGACAGCTGCTCTGATTAAAGCTTACAATCAAAGCTGCTCAAAGGACAACGCAGGGTAAACACCCGGCAGTTTGGTGCTACTGCATCTCTGGCAAATGCTTGGTCTGACTCAAGCCCCAGGCGGCCGCAGACTGTTCCACTAACACCACAGGGACAAAACACTGTGCACAACTGGCAAAAAAAAAAAGGCCACTGCAGACAATTGGACTGAAGGAAAATGCAGCTCACAACAACAGGGTGCATGCTTCACACATAGGAGGCACCCCTGAAGTGCCAGATTCCAGTAAACGGGGGACAGTGCACTGCAGGGTGTTGTAAGACCTCTTCTTCTTAAGATCACTACTTTCAAGAGCAGGAGACATAGCTGACTTTCCTAACAGAAAGAGACACAGAGTTAGACAAAAGGAGGAAACATAGGAATATATCCCAAATCAAAGAACCAGACAAAACCATAGAGATAAGTAATATGTCTGGTCATTTAAAGTAATGATCATAAAGATACTAATTGATTTGAAAAAGAGTGGAGAAAATCAGGTAGATCCTTAACAAAGAGATACAAAAGAATCTATTAGAAATGAAGAACATAATAAATAAAATTTAAAACACACTAGATGGAATAAACAGTAGATTAGAAGACATGGAAGAACAAAGCAGGAACCTGGAGGACAGAGTAATGGAAAGCAATCAAGCCGAGCAGGTAAGGAAAAAAAAAATAGGCGAAACGAGAACAGACTTAGGGAACTCAGTGATTCCATCAAGGGTAATAACATTCACATTACACGGATCCCAGAAAAAAAATAGAGAAAAGGAGGCAAAAAATTTATTTGAAGAAAGAATAACTGAAAACTTCACAAATCAGGAAGCAAACAGAAATTCATATGCAGGAAAAAACTGAGAACCCCCAGCAAAATCAACCCAAGGAGTCCACACCAAGACACATGGTAATTAAAATGGCAAAAAGTGGTGAAAAAAAGAGAATTCTAAAAGCCTCAAGAGAAAAGAAAACAGTTAAATACAAGGGGAACCCCATAAGGCTATCAGCTAATTTTTCAGCAGAAACCTTGCAGGCCAGAATAAAGTAGCATGATATATTAAAAAAGCTGAAAGGGAAAAATCTGCAGCCAAGAATATCCAGCAAGGCTCTAACTCAGAATATAAGAGATAGAGTTTCCCTGTCAAACAAAAGCTAAAGGAATTCATGACCACTAAACTAGCCATGCAAGAAATGATAAAAGGGACTCCTTGGAAAGGAAAGACTAGACATAAGAGTAAGAAAGGTAGGAAGTACAAAAAGCAGTAAAAAGAAGTATATCTATAAAAATCAAAGGACTCACAAAAGGATATAAAGTAGGACATCATATACCTAAAACGTGAGAGGGAGAGTAGTAAAAAATGGGTTCGAACTCAATCGACCACAAACTTAATACAGAGTGCTATATACAGAAGATGTTATATACAAACCTATTGGTAAAACAAATCAAAAACCAGTAACAGAGATGCAAAAAAATAAAGTCAAAGGAATCCAAGTATATCACTAAAGAAAACCAACTAATCATGAGAGAAGTGAGCACGGGAAGAATCGGACAGAGAAAAACTACAAAAACCATAAAACATGTAACAAAATGGCAATAAATACATACCTATCAGTAATTACTTTGAAGGTAAATGGACTAAATGCTCAAAGTAAAAGACAAGGTGATGAAATGGATAAAAAAACAAGATCCATCTATATACTGCCTATAGGAGACTCACTTCAGATCTAGACACATGCAAACAAAGGAAACGATGAAGAAATATTTATCATGCAAATGGCTGTGAAAAGAAAGCTGGGGTAGCAATACTTATATTGGACAAAATAGACTTTAAAAAAGACCCTAACAAGAGACAAGAACACTATACATTCATTAAGGGGACAATCCAATAAGATATAACAGTTCTTTGTGGTGTTTTCTTTTTTTTTTTTTTTTAACATTTTTTTATTTATTTTATTTGACAGAGAGAACACAAGAAGGCAGAGAGGCAGGCAGAAAGAAAGCAGGCTCCCCGCTGAGCAGAGAGCCCGATGCAGGCTCGATCCCAGGACCCTGAGATCATGACCTGAGCTGAAGGCAGAGGCTCTAACCCACTGAGCCACCCAGGCACCCCAAGAAGATAAAACAGTTTTAAATACTTATGCCACCCAACGTGGAAGCACCTAAATACATAAAACAGTTAAATATAAAGGAACTAATCGATAGTAATACAATAATAGTAGGAGACTATAACATACCCCTTATATCACTAGACAGACTATCCAAACAGAAAATCAACAAGGAAAACAGTACCTCTGAATGACACACTG
The DNA here is from genome assembly GCA_028646535.1 of Procyon lotor. Taxonomy (NCBI): domain Eukaryota; kingdom Metazoa; phylum Chordata; class Mammalia; order Carnivora; family Procyonidae; genus Procyon; species Procyon lotor. The sequence goes on from CM053612.1 coordinate 75,536,856, forward strand.
GACCAGATAGATTTAACAGATACATTGAGAACATTTCATTCTAAAATGGCAGAATACACATTCTTTGCAAGTGCACATGAAACATTCTCCAGAATAGATCACATAAAAAGCCACAAAACAAGTCTCAACAAAGTCAGAAAGTCATACCATGGATCTCTTATGACCACAATGCTAGGAAACTAGAAATCAACAGCAAGAAAAAATCTGGAAAGAGCACAAATACATGGAGGTTAAATAACATGCTACTAAACAAAGAAGGGTCAACTGCAAAATCAAATAAAATAAAAAAAAATACATGGACACAAATGAAAATGAAAACACATAACAGTCCAAAATCTTTCAGATGCAGCAAAATCAGTAGTAAGAGGGAAGTTTATAGCAAGACAGGCCTACTTCAAGAAAAATCTCAAAAGTCCTAGGTTTACACCTAAAGGAGCAGAAAAAAACAAGAAAAAGTAAAACCCAAAACTAGTATAAGGAAGGAAATAATAATGATTAGAGCAGAAATAAAATGTATACAAACTAAAAAAAACCCAACAGAACTGATCAATGAAACCAGGAGCTGGTTCTTTGGGGGAGGGGGGGAAATCAATAAAACTGACAAACCCTGGGGTGCCTGGGTGGCTCAGTGGGTGAAAGCCTCTGCCTTCGGCTCAGGTCATGATCTCAGAGTCCTGGGATTAAGCCCCGTGTTGGGCTCTCTGCTCAGTGGGCAGCCTGCTTCCTCCTCTCTCTGCCTGCTTCTCTGCCTACTTGTGATCTCTCTCTGTCAAGTAAATAAAATCTTTAAAAAACAAAACAAAACAAAAAAACCCCTAACAAACCCTTAGCCAGACTCAACAAGAAAAAAAGAGAAAGGACTCAAACAAAATCAGAAATGAAAGAGGTGAAATAACAAACACCATAGAAATACAAAGGGCTGTAAAGAGAATGTTATGACAAATTATATCCCATCAAATTAGACAAACTATAAGAAATAGATAAATTCCTACAAACATTTAACCTACCAAAAATGAAGTAGGAAGAAACGGAAAGTTTGAACAGACCAGTTACCAGCAAGGAAATTGGATCAGTAAGCAAAAAACTCTCACCAAACTAAAGTCAAAACAGATAGCTTCACAGGTGAATTTTTTTTTTAAAGCAAGATTTACTTATTTGAGAGAGAGAAAGAAAGAGATTTTGAGCAGGAGGAGCAGAGGGAGAGAGAGGGAGAGAGACTCTCCAGCAGATTCAGCAATGAGCACAGAGCCTGATACTGGATCCCACAACCCTGAGATCATGACCTGAGCCAAAACCAAGAGTCAGACACTTAACAGACTGAGCCACTAAGATGCCCTGGCTTCACAAGTGAATTCTACCAAATGTTTAAGGAAGAGTTAACACTTATTCTTCTTAAACCATTCCAAAAAATCGAGGAGGAAGGAAAACTTCCAAATTCTATGAGGCCAGTATTACCCTGATACCAAGACCAGATAAAGACACCATAAAAAGGGAGAACTATATGCTAGTACCTCTGATGAACATAGATGTAAATATCTCAACAAAATATTAACAAACCGAATCCAACAACTGCATTAAAAAAATTATTCACCATGATCAAGTGGGATTTATTCCTGGATTGCAAGACTGGTTCAATATTTGCAAATCAATCAAAGTGATATATTACATCAGCAAGAGAAAAGGATAAAAACTATATGCTCATTTCAATAACTGAAGAAAAACCATTTGTCCAAGTACAACATTCATTCATGATAGAAACTTCAACAAAGGAGGTTTACAGGAAACACGCCTCAATATAATAAAAGCCATCTTTGAAAAACCCACAGCTAACATCACACTCAATGGTGAAAGCCTGAGAGCTTTTCCCCTAAGATCAAGAGCAAGAAAGGGATGTCCTCTCTCACCACTTTTATTCTACATTGTACTGAAGTCCTAGCCACAGGAAGGAGATAAGAAAAAAGGAATAAAATGTATCCAAATTGGTAAGGAAGAAGTAAAGCTTTCACCATCTGCAGATGACAAGATATGACATACTTTGAAACCCTGAAAACTCCACCAGAATACTATTGGACAGACAAATTCAGTAAGGTTGCAAGATTCAAAATCAATGTATAGAAATCCACTGCATTTCTATACATTAACGATGAAACATACGAAAAATTAAGAAAACAATCCCATTTATAATTGCACCAAAAATAATAGAGATAAACAAGGAAGTGAAAAAAATACTTGTACTCTGAAAAATATAAAATATTTATGAAAGAAATTAAAGATGACACAAATGGAAGGACATTCCATGCTCATGGGCTAGAAGAACAAACATTATTCAAATGTCCATTCTACCCAAAGCAATGTACAGATTTGATGTAATCCCTATCAAAATACCAACAGTATTTTTCATAGAACTAAAGCAAACAATCCTAAAGTTGTATGGAACTACAAAAGACCTCAAATAGCCAAAACGGTTTGGAAAAGAACAAAGTTGGAGGTATCACAATTACAGACTTGAGGTTATATTACACAGCTGTAGTAATCTTAACAGGATGGTACTGGCATGACAACAGATACATAGATCATTGAATAGAAAGCCCAGAAATAAACCCATAAAATGTTGTGGTCAATTAATCTTTGACAAAGGACGCAAGAATATGCAGTGGGAAAAAGTTCAACAAATGGTGCTAGGGAAACTGATTATTTGCTTTCACCACACACAAAAATGAACTCAAAATGGACTAAAGACCTAAATTTGAGACCTGAAATCATAAAAATCCTAGAAGAGGGTACAGGCTGTTATTTCTCTGACATGGGCCATAACAACATCTTTCTAGATTATGTCTCCTGAGGCAAAGGAAATAAAAGCAAAAATAAACTATTGGGACTACGTCAAAATAAAAAACTTTTGTACAGCAAAGGAAACAACCCACAAAACTAAAAGACAACACAAAAAACCCCAATAATCCAGTTAAGACATGAACAGACATTTCTCTAAAGAAGACATCCTGATGGCTAGCAGACACATGCAAAACTGTACAACATCACTAGTTACCATGGAAATGCAAATCAAAACTACAACGAGCTATTACCTCACACCTGTGAGAATGACTACAATTACAAGAAACAACAAGTGTTGGAGAAGGTGTACAGAAACAGGACCTCATGCACTGTTGGAAATACAAACCACTGCAGCCGCTGTAGAGAACAGTATGAAGGATCTTCAAAAATTAAAAACAGAATTACCATATGATCCAGTAATTCCACTACTGGGTATTTACCCAAAGAAAACAAAAACACTAATTCAAAGAGACATGCACCCCTATTAATTGCAGCATTATTTACAAGAGCCAATATATGGAAAAAAGCTCAAGTGTGCACTGACAGATGAATGGATAAAGATGTAGTACATAAATGATAAGGTATTACTCAGCTATAAAAGAGAATGAAATCTTGGGGCACCTGAGTGGCTCAGTCAGTTGAGCATATGACTCATGATTTTGGCTCAGGTCATGATCTCAGGGTCCTGAGAGCAAGCCCCATGTTGGGCTCCATGCTCAGCAGGGGAGTCTGCTTCTCTCCTCCCTCTCCCTCTCCTTCTGCCCCTGCCCCATGCTCATTTTCATGAGCACTTTCCTCTCTCTCTCAAAAATAAATAAATGAATAAATATTTAAAATCAAAAAAGAACGAAATCTTGCAATTTGCAACATGGATGGATCTAGAAGGTACAATGCTAAGTGAAAGAAGTTCGTCGGAGAAAGACAAAGACTGTATGACTTCACTCATATTTGGAATTTAAGAAACAAAACAAATGAACAAAGAAAAAAAGAGACAAACAAAAAGCCAGACTCTTGACTATAGAGAATAGATGGTTACCAGTGGGGAGGAGGAGGGTGGAAGGGGTGGAAGAAGTAAAGGGGGATTAAGAGTATACTTCTCGGGATGAACAGTAATATATGAAATTGATGAATCACTATATTGTACACCTAAAAATAACACTGTATGTTAAGTATACTGGAATTATAAAACCAATGGAAATTAGATAAGGTTTTCAAGTCTTTTTAAATATTTGCTAATTCAATGACAGCTGCTGAAGTTTCAGTAAGTTCTTAGTGTGTTTCTTCCAGTACGTTCATAAAGATATAACTGGGTATGTTAAGTCTGAGCATGAGTATTATTTTCCAGCATCCCAGGTTATCCCAATGTATTGCCATTGCTGAAAACCAGGGTGATAAAGCAGTGCTTCAAAAACGTCAAGGTGCACATTCATCACCTGGGACCTTCCTTATTAAAATGGAGATTCTGATACTGTAGGTCTGGGATGGGGCTTGGGATTTTGCATTTGTTAACAGGCTCTCAGGTGACGGCTTGCCATAGAGCATACTTTGAGGAGCAAGGTGCTCACACTGGTTTGACTGCCTGAATGCCTAGGGTCCTGCCAAGAGACTGATTAATTGGTCTAGGATGTAGCCTGGTGGTAATTCTAATTTGTAACGAAGCTTGAGAATCTCAATGGCAACCTGCACTATGATTTATCAGTTTCAGTTACTTTATCAGTAGCTCTAATGGGATCCCCTTTGCCCACTGCCCAACCTTCCTCTTATGTCAAAGTCTTTAATCCATCTGGGTTGATTTTTGTCTCTGGTGTAATACAGTTTCACTTTCATTCTTACACATACGGGTATCTAATTTTCCCAACACTGTTTAGCAGACTATACATTCCTCATTGTGTATTTTGGCACCCTTGTTGAAGATCATTTGAGTATATATCTGTGGGTTATATTTCTGGGCTCTCAATTCAGTTCTATTGGTCTATTTGTCTGTCTTTATGCCAACCATACTGTTTTTATTACTGTAAGTTTGTAATACGTTTTTAAATCAGAAAGTGTGAGGCCTCCAGCTTTGTTCCTCTTTCTCAAGATTGTTTGGCTATTGGGGCCTTTCATGGTTCTAATTGAATTTAAGAGGAATTAATACCAATCCTTCTCAAAGTCTTCCAAGAAACTGAAGAAGAGGGGACCCTTCCACACTCTTTTTATGAGGCCAGTATTATTGAATGCAAAGCCAGAAAAAGACACTACAATAAAAGAAAACCACATGCCAGTATTTCTGATGAATATAGATGCAACAAACCTCAACAAGTGGGATTTATCCTTGGGGCATGAGGATAGTTGAACATATGATAATCAATGTGACACAAAACATTGACCAAAAAATTAAACATGTAAATACAGATCATATTCATGGAATAGAAGACTTATTACTGTTAAGATATCTGTGTTACCCAAAACAACCTACAGATACACTGTTATCCCTATCAAAATCCCAAAGCCATTTTTTTTTAAGAAATAAAAGCATCTATCTTTGAGAGATTCAAGTCATTTTAATGTGATTTCTACTAAATCTTCTTAGAACAAGAAAAACCTATAATATGAAAACTATTCCAGAGCCTATAACAATGAAAAAAAATTCTCAACTTGTTTTACAGGGCCAGAATAAGCCTGATACCAACATAGGACATGATGGTACTCATGTGAGTACCATGTGAGATGGTACTCACACACCTGAAAAGAAAACTACATCTTGAGGTCAAGAGATGCAAAATCCTGAATAGAAATATTAGCAAGAGTGATGTCAGCATCATGGTGTACTAAGACAGCTCTTGTTTTTGTACTGCCCCTCCCCAACCGCCATTTTGCATCCATCCACAGACACAATTGCCTTTGTGGGAGCTATGGAATGATCCAGCTCTATATGCCAAATGACTCTGAAGGATTCTCAACCACCTGTGCACTGGGTAAGGGTATACAGACTTTGTTCCCAGCTATGGACCATGTAGTGACCTGTGAACTGGTTCTAGTCCACCCGAACTATAGTTCAGGAGCCCCTGGAAACAATGATTTACACAAGCATCCAGACTGGAGAGCCTTTATAGAAGTTCAGGTTTCCAGAGAACTTCTGTACACCATTGGTACAAAATACAAATTTGGGACACACCAGAGAGAAGTACCCCATCTTCAGCTACATGACTGGGAATCAGGAAGAAGCTAGGAAGAGCTAGGAGAGCAAATAAGACTCTCAGAGGGCATGAAAGGGACATGGATTGACCAACTGTGTCACACATTTCATCAAGAAGCCTGCCCCGAGTTGCTGGTAAAACCCACAGATGACCTCCCCTAGCACTCAGAATGCCTCCACCACACATTTCTGCCACCCTGTGTGTGCCTCTCACTTTGGTCTCCCGAAAAGTGGCACTATAGCTCAAATTTGTGGTCTCTGACCTGCAGATTCTGGTGGTTTTCTCTGCCTCCTCAGTAGCACATTCATGTCAGCAGTGGCAAAAGTGAGCTCAGGCAAATGGCTAGTTACCACAAACTTAAGCTTCAGAAAACAAAAGTGAGAATGTCAACACCGGGCCTGGTGCATTGCAGGATGGAGAGAAGGCCTGGGAGAGAGCTTAAGAATTCTGCCACAAGAGGAAGTAAGAAGTGCAGAGCAGCTGTATCCATAGAAAGTCTGAAGAAGTCTCAGAATCACTATCAGGGCTAATAGCAAGTATTTCTCTCCTGAAGGCAATTAGTAAAGATTGTAAAAGAGTGCTACTTCAAATGACAACAGTGTAATGCAAAACTTCAAGGAACATGAAAAAAATCAAGGAAACAGGACACAACCAAAGGATACAATAATCTTCCAGTAACCAATCCCAAAGACACAAAGGAAAACACTGTGATACCAAAAAAAAAAGTTATGATAAAAGAGTCAAAGAATACCACTACAAATAGTCACCAAATCACAAAGGAACATAGCAAGAGAGAAAACAAGGAACAAAGGATCTACAAAACAGAAAACAATGAACCAAATGGCAATAGTAAGCCCTTACCTATCAATAATTATTTTAAATTTAAAAGGCTTAAATTCTCCTATCGAAAGTCACAGAGTGGCTGAAAGGATAAAACAAAACAGACAAGGGTGCCTGGGTGGCTCAGTGTGTTAAAACCTATGCCTTGGGCTCAGGTCATAATCTCAGGGTCCTGGGATCTAGCCTCACATCAGCCTGCTTCCCCCTCTCTCTATGCCTGCCTCTCTGCCTACTTGTGATCTCTCTCTATCAAATAAATAAACAAAATCTTTAGAAAAAAAAAAAAAAAGCAGACAAAAACCCAAAACAAAAAAAACAAGGTCCAATGATACACTGCCTAGAAGAGACTTATTTTAGGTATGCCTAGCTGGCATAGTTAGAGGAGTGTGCAAGTCTTGATCTCAGGGTCATAAGTTCAAGCTCCACAATGTAAAGCTGTAGAGCTCACTTAAAAATAAAATCTTTATTCTTTCATTATTTTTTAGAGAGAGAGAGAGCATGTGCACAAGAGTGGGGAGGAGGGGGACAGGGAGAGAGGGAGAGAGGTTTTTTTTTCCCCAATATTAGCTTGACCTTTATTATTTTGAATTTTATTTTTTCAGTGTTCCAAGATTCATTGTTTATGCACCACGCCCAGTGCTACATGCAATCCGTGCCCTCCTTAATGCCCAGCACCAGGCTCACCCAACCCCCCACCCCCCTCCCCTCCAAAATTCTCAGTTTGTTTCTCAGAGTCCACAGTCTCTCATGTTTTGTCTCCCCCCTCCGATTTCCCCCAATTCACTTTTCCTTTCCTTCTCCTAATGTCCTCCATGTTTTTCCTTATGCTCCACATGTAAGTGAAACCCTATCATAATCGATAGATGTAAGATAAATGACTCTCTCTGCTTGACTTATTTTACTCAGCATAATCTCCTCCAGTCCTGTCCATGTTGATACAAAAGTTGGGTATTCATCCTTTCTGATGGAGGCCTAATATTCCATTGTATATATGGACCACATCTTCTTTATCCATTCATCTGTTGAAGGGCATCTTGGCTGTTTCCACAGTTTGGCGATTGTGACCATTGCTGTTATGAACACTGGGGTACATATGGGCTTCTTCTTACTACGTCTGTATCTTTGGGGTATATACCCAGTAGTGCAATTGCAGAGTCATAGGGTAGCTCTATTTTTAATTTCTTAAGGAATCTCCACACTATTTTCCAAAGTAGCTGCACCAACTTGCATCCCACCAACAGTGTAAGAGGGGTCCCCTTAGGGAGAGAGATTCTTAAGCAGGCTCCATGCACAGTGCAGAGCTTGATGTGGGCTCTAGACTATGACCTGGGCCAAAAATCAGGAGTTGGAAGCTTAACCGAATGAGCCACCCAGATGCCCCCAAAATAAGATCTTTTTTTTAAAAAAGGTTTATTTTAGCTTTAAGGACACACGTAGCGCGTGAATAAATGGGAAGACATTTGAAACAAAGGGTGCCCAAAAGAAAGCAGGGGCAGCTATACTTCTATCACACAAAACAGACTTGAAGCTAAAAATGATCAACATACAGAAAAAAAGTCATTATAGAAAGATAAAGGGATCAATCCATAAAGAAGAAATATGTATTTAGGCACCCAACAACAGAACACCTAATGATATAAACCAAATACTAACTGCTAAAAAAGGAGGAATAAACAACAATAAGCTGGGAATTTTAGGCTTCCACTATCAAAAATGCATATATTATCCAGAAAAAAAAAGGAAATGTTGGACTTGAACTACACTTTAGACCACATGGACCTAACAGAAATCTACAGAACATTCCATCCAACAACAAGAAAATACACCTTCTTCTGAAGTGCACACAAAACATTCTCTGGATAGACGTGATAGGCCATGTAACAATTTTTAGCAAATTTAAGACCAAAATCACACCAAGTTATCTTTCCTTTTTTTTTTTTTTTTTTAAGATTTATCTATTTTAGAGAAAGAGAGAGAGCATGAGTAGGAAGGGGAGAGGGAGAGAGAATCTCAAGCAGACTCTCTGTTGAGCAGAGAGCCCAATGTGGGGCTTGATCCCAGTACTCTGAGATGACCTGAGCAGAAACCAAAAGTCAGATGCTTAACCGACTGTGCCACCTAGGCGCCTCACCAAGCACCTTTTCTGAACACAACTGTATGAAGCTAGAAATCAATAACAAAAAGGAAAGCTAGGAAATTCACAAATATGTGGAAATTGGAAAAAAAAAACATACTCCTTGGCGTGCCTGGCTAACTCAGTACATGGAGTGTGCAACGCTTGACCACAGGGTTTTAAGTTCTATCCCCATGTTGGGTGTAGAGATTAGTTAAAAATAAAAAAACAACAACAACAAAAGAACACACTCCTGAACAACCAGTGAGTCAAAGGAGAATTCAAAAGGGAAACAGAATAATATCTTGTATCAAACAAAAAAAGGAAACACAACGTACCAAAAAGATGGGATGCAGGAAAAGCAGTTCCTTTTTTTTTTTTTTTGATTAACATAAAATGTATTATTTGCTTCAGTGGTACAGGTCTATGAATCATCAGTCTTACACCATTCAAGCACTCACCACAGAACATAGCTTCCCCAATGCCCCCCCCCCCCACTGCAACCCTCAGTTTGTTTCCTGAGATTTAGAGGCTTTTATGGTTTGTCTCCCTCCCTAGTTTCATCTTGTTTCATTTTTCCCTCCCTTCCCCTATGAACCTCTGTCTTGTTTCTCAAATTCCTCAAACCAGTGAGATCATATGATAATTGTCTTTCTCTGATTGACTTATTTCACTTAGCATAATACCCTCTGGGTCTATCCACATAGTTGCAAATGGCAAGATTTCAGTTTTTTTGATGGTTGCATAGTAAGGAAAAGCAGTTCTAAGAGACAAGTATATACTGATAAATATCCACATCAAGAAAAAAGAGATTAAAAAGTTCTTAAACATATCAACTTTTAACTTTATATCAGTTGTTGATATATATAATATCAATAATTCACTTTACATATCAAGGAACTAGAAAAAAGAATAAACTAAGCCCAAAGTTAGCACGAGGAAGGAAATAAAAAATATCATAGGAGAAAAACATGAAATAGAGTCCAGAAAAAATTTTTAATAAAGATCAAGAAAATTAACAGCTCGTTTTTGAAAGGATAAATAAAAATAAATGGTCAGAAGACCTCTTTGGCATTCTTCAACCACCTTTGATTTTCTTAAAATTCTCCTGCTCATCCATTCATTCATTCATCCATCTATACTTTCAGTTCTCAAGCTTCTGGGGGAAAAAACGCTCATCCCTTCTACAAGGACATCTTTAAGCAAGAACAACTCTGTCCATTGCATGGAGTCAGTGGCAACGGTTGCTGCCCATGATGATGTTTACTCTGAGCTCCTGCTAATAATACTCCTGTAGTTAGTTGGCTTCAGTTGGGCACCTTCTGACAGAAGCACTTTCTATGGATTTAGGAAAGACTGGTCCCAAGTGTAGGAAATAGGTTTTGTTTCTAGAATATTACAGATGTATCTGAGAACACGAGACCCTTTTTCACACTCAAATCAGTATGTACAGATCAGTATGAACTTTGTCCTCCAATAGTTACATGGTAGGACACACCCAAGATACTGCTATTATTCTGAAAGTTAAAAATGGGAGAACACATGGAATGTGTTTTTAGAATGTTTTTAGAAGATTTTAAAAATTTATAAATGTAGATATTACATTATCAAATGTTCAGAAAACAAAATGAAAATTAAAAAAAAATCACTAAACTTTGGCTAGACTAAGGAAAAAAAGATTCAAACAAAATCAGAAATAGGAGACAATTACAACAGAAATACAAATGTACTTAAGAGACTGCTACAAACAATTATAGTTGACACTTAAACATGAGTTTGAACTGCAAAAGTCTACTTATATGTGGACTTTTTACAGTACTTTAAGTGTATTTTCTCTTCCTTATGATTTTCTTAGTAACATTTTATTTTCTCTATTGTAAGAATATAGTATTATAATGCTTTTAACATAAAAATATGTGTTAATTGACTGTAATTGGTAAGGCTTCTGGTTAATAGTAGGCTATAGTAGTAATGTTTCTGGAGAGTCAAAAGTTATACTCAGATTTTGGACTGCACAGGGTGGGGGAGGGTTGGTGCACCTAATTCCATTCAACTGTATGCACCAAAAGATTGGACAAACCAGAAAAGATGGATAATTTCTGAGAGACATACAACCTACCAAAACAGAATCATGAAGAACTAGAAAGTCTGAACAGACCAATTACTAGTAATGAGATTGAATGAGTAATCTAAAACCTCCCAACAAACAAAAGTCTAGTAACAGTTTTACTGGTGGATTCCACCAAACATTTATAAAAGAATACAAATTCTTTTCAAACAATTCCAAAATAATATGATAGAACACTTCCAAATTCATTTTACAAGGCCAACATTTTGATACTAAAGCCAGACAAGGATACCACAAGAAAACTACAAGCCAATCTCTCTGATAAACACAGATGCAAAACTCCTCAACGAAATATCAGCAAACCAAATTAAACAAAACTTTAATAGGATTATATACCATTATCAAGGGGCATTTATTCCAGGGATGCAATGAGGGTTCAACACCCATAAATCAATCAACATTATACATCATTTTAATAAACTGAAGGATAAAAATCATACGATCATTTCAATAGATGCAGAAAAAAGATCTGGCAAAATTCAACATCTGTTTATGATTAAAACTCACAACAGATTGAGTATAAAAAGATATCTCGACATAACAAAGGTTACAAAGGATAAGCTGTAACATCCACAATGGTGAAAGCTTTTCCTCTAAAATCAGGAATGAGACAAAGGTGCCCACTCTCACCATTTATATTCATCATAGTACCGGAAGTCCTAGCCAGAGCATTCGGGCAAGAAAAAGAAATAAAAGGCATCCATATTAGAAAGGAAAAAGTTAAACTGTCTTTGCAGATGATATGCTTTTCTATCTAGAAAGTCTTAAAGACTTCACCAAAAACCTGTCAGAAATAATGAATTCAGAAAAGTTACAGGTTACAAAATCAACACAGTTGCATTTATACACACTAACAACAAGAAAAAGAAATAAAACAATCCCATTTACATTAGCATCAAAAACAATAAAATATTAGGGATAAATTTCACCAAGAAGGTGAAAGATCTGTACACTGAAAACTTTAAGAATTTCATGAAAGAAATTAAGGATGACACAGATAAATAGAAAGCTGTCCTCTGTTCATTGATCAGAACTGATATGGTTAAAATGTTCATACTCCCCAAAATCATCTACAGATTTACTGCAAACCCTATCAAAATTGCAATGGCATTTTTTACAGAAATAGAAAAACAATCCTAACATTCCTATGGAGCAACAAAAGACCCTGAATATCCAAAGCAATCTTAAGAAAGAACATAGCTGGAGGGACTGTACTTCCTGAATTCAAATAGTAATACAAATCTTATAAATCGAAACAATATGGTACTGGCATGAAAAAAGACACGTAGTCCAACGGAACGCAATCAAATCAACTAATATTTGACAAAGGAGCAAGGAATGGGGAAAGGACAGTGTCTTTGATAAACTGTGGTGGGAAAACTGAATAACCATATCCAGAAGAAACTGGACCCCTATCTTATACCATATAAAAAAATTAACTCAAAAAGGATTAAAGACTTACACCTAGGACCTGAAGCCATAAAACTCCCAGAAGATAACATAGGAAAAAGGTTCTTTGATACTGGTCCTAGAAACGATTTTCTGGATATAATGCCAAAAAGCACAGGTAACAAAAGCAAAAAATCAGTGGGACTACATTAATCTAAAACATTTCTGCACAACAAAAGAAACAGTAAAACAAAAAGGCAAACTATGGAATAGAAGATAGTATCTAGAAAGCATATATCTGATAAGGGATTAATATCCAAAAATATATAATATCCAAAATATTTTTGGATTTTATATCAATTTTATATATAAAATATATATAATATTCAAATATATATTATTTTATATATTTATAAATATACATATATTATATATAATTATATATAAATTTACATATTTATATTTTATATAATTATATATATTAATATATAAAGAACTTATACAACCTAATTAAAAAAATGGGCTGAGAACCTGAATAGACATTTTCCCAAAGACGACATACAGATGGCTACTAGGTATATGAAAAGGTGCTCAACACTAGTCATCTGGGAAATGCAAATCAAAGTCATAATGAGTTATCACCTCACATGTGTTAGAATGGTTATCATTAAAAACACAAGAAATATCCAGTGTTGACAAGGATCTGGAGAAAAGAAAACCCCTGTGCACTGTTGGCGGGAGTATAAACTGATACAGCCAGTATGGAAAACAGTATGGACATTCCTCAAAAAATTAAATACAGAACTGCTATATGATCCAGCAATTTATTTTCTGGATATTTATCCCAAAGAAATGAAAACAGGTTCTCAAAGAGATAACTATTTCCCACTGTTCACTGCAACATTATTCACAATAGGCCACGTATGGAAACAAGGAAAGTGTTCGTCAGTGGATAAAGAAGATGTGATATATAATATATAAAATGGAACATTATCCTGCTATAAGAAAGAAAGAAATGTTGCCATTTGCAACAACTTGGATGAAACTTGAGGACATTATGTGAAATAAGTCAAGAAAAGACAAATACTATATTCTACCAATTATGTAAGGAACTTAAAACCAAACTCAGAAACAGAGTAGAAGGGTGGTTACCACAACCTGGGGGTTAGAGGAAATGGGAAGATGTTGATCAAATGGTACAGACTTTAGAGAGGTGATGCATAGTATGGCCACTATAGTTAACAATATTTTATCACTGAATATTGCGAAGAGAATAGACCTTCAGTAATCTCACCACGAAACAGAAATGGTAATTATATGAAGTGATGGAGGTTTTTGCTAAGGTTTTGATTTATCATTTCCCAACATATGTGTATCAAATCAACACACTGTATACCTTAATATTACACAATGTTACATCTCTATATCTCAAAAAACTGTAGTAAAACAAATCAACAGTGACCAAATAAGTTTCATTCCATGAATAAAAAAATAATTCCACACAGGAAAATCTATTAATGTAATTCAGAACATTAGGAGATTAAATGAGAAAGCATATAAGATAATCGTATTTGGATTTTACTATTTAAAAAATTATTTGATTATTGTCTACTCCCTCTGAACAACCCCTTGTTTTCTCCTTCTGGAATTTCTACTGAGTGGTTGTTACTGTACAGGGCCCTTCTATGACTATGAATTATTATGAATTATTTCTTGAAGATTCGATCTACTTCCTATTATCAAATATTTTGATGTTCAGCATCTTTGTTAAATTCGTAACTCTTATATATCGCTTCTCGGCCTTTTGGCTAAGATCAAGTGAAATTTTTTTTTTTTTCAAGATTTTATTTATTTGACAGAGAGAAACACAGTGAGAGAGGGAACACAAGAAGAGGGAATGGTAGTGGGAGAAGCAGGCTTCCTGCAGAGCAGAGAGCCCTATGCGGGGCTCGATCCCAGGACCCTGGGATCTGACCTGGGCCGAAGGCAGACGCTTAACGACTGAGCCACCCAGGTGCCCCTCAAGTGAAATTTTTAACTCTTATACTGAGTAGGTGGGGTCTTCTTTCTATACCAAACTATTACAAAGTGTATTTAAAAACCCGTAACTGGAGGTTTTGTATTGGCAGCATGCATGCCTGGCACTGATGGCCACTTGAAATCACACCTGTGTCTCTATAGAGACTTAAGTCTAAAACACGGTTCCATAGTCACTGACTGACAATAAACATTAACGTTTGCATGACTTAATGAGCTAAAAAAGATTCAGATAAAGTTGGACTCCATTTATTTTAATCACTACCCAATCTCATTTTTCACTTCTTTCCCAGAAGCAACTATTAGAAATTCTAGACCATGTTTTTTCTATACTTTTCTCATACACCTCCATCTACAGCAACTAGGGCTCCAAACCACCCATCTGACCCCATCGCACATAACCACACTATTTATGAGGGGAAATAAAGTTTCCTAATGACAACATGCATGACCTGCACAGGGGTCCAAAGGTAATCACTCTCATATCTTGGGGGAAGCCAGCCTAATATTCAGTTTCTCTTATCACTGTTGTCCATGGTGAGCTTGTCAAAGAGGTATCCTGCCATGGCTTCTAGAATCCCTTAATTATTTATTTATTTATTATTTTATTTATTTATTTGACACAGAAAGAGAGAGATCACAAGCAGGCAGAGAGGCAGGCGCGGGGAGGTGGGGGGAGCAGGCTCCCCGCTGAGCAGAGAGCCCAATGTGGGGCTTGATCCCAGGACCCTGAGATCACGACCTGAGCCGAAGGCAGACGCTTTAACCCACTGAGCTACCCAGGTGCCCCTGGAATTTCTTGCTATCTAGAATCAACAAACATTAGTATTTATATATTTTAACAAACTAGAAGTATTCAGGTAAAGCAGAAGACCTTCTTTACTTTAATCTTTGCCCAAACCCATTTCCGTCACTCTTTCCCCAGATCAACCCCAATCATAATTTTCAGGCCATATTTTTATACTTTTACTATGCACAGGATCCCACTTTCATCAGGGCCCTAGAGAACCGCCACCCCCTCTCCCCACTGTTTATAAGGTAAGATTAATTCTGTGTTTTCCATGGTCCTATGAAATATCTTCCCTCCATTTTCAGAGATCCTGAGCTGCACGTAGATGGGGTTGGATGGGTGGAGATTCCTGAATAGCTATTTTAAAACTTAAAAGGTGAGAGATCTGCATACAAACCAACCAGAGATCTTTATTTAAGAACCAGATAACTTTATTGAAACCAAATTAACTTTACTTATGGGGAAACTGGAAGAAAAAAACCGGAACTTCTTGCAAAGGCAATACTGCAATATGCATGCTGGGCATGGTGATCAGGGAAAGTCACCATGCACCCTGGGGCTACGGGGAAAACAGTCCCAACTCAGTTCTTTTTGTCGCTGTCGCCCAGGGTGAGCTTGTCAAAGAGGTAGTCTGCCAGGCCGTCTTCGGGAGCCCGCATCTT
>CM053612.1:75553325-75669798 GCA_028646535.1 Procyon lotor
TGAAGTGATGGCTGCGCAGAGGGCAGCGGCGGGGCCGAAGGCGGTGGCGGCCTCGGAGATTTCCCAGCCTGAGTGGCAAGGGGGGGCCAGAGGTAGAACCGGTGGCGGTTTGAGACCTCAGGGAAGTGTCCGTTGGGATGTCGGGCGAGCTCTGGGATGGGACCGGACATGGGGTGCAGGGAAGGGGGGGCGAGCTTCCAGTTCGGGTGGTGTTGGGGGCGGGGCCTAAGTGACGTGTTCCAAGTTCTACTGGAGCCGAAGTGATGCAGGGCAACCCTGCGCTGGGCACTTGGCATTTATTAACTTTTTAATTATGCGACAATGTATCTATTTTCCAAGTATTTTGTTTTCTGATCCCCTCTATTATAGCCTCTTACTCAAATTTAAATACATACTCTTATTCAAATTCAGTCTTATTCAAACTCATATTTTTAATTCAAATTCATATTCTCAAAATTCTGGGTATGGTTTTGAATTTTTTTGGTAAAGTTCTCTTCTGTTTCCTGTATTTTTGTTTTACTTCAGAAATTGTTCAGTTTGTTCATCGTGATCTTCTCTTTCACTTTCCTCAAGTATTTTGCAAAACTCTGTCCATGCATACTTAGGAATAAAGGGCACATTGATTAACCTATGTACTTAGCATGTATATGAACCACAGTTGTGATGTCCATTTCACTAACAGGCTTTTCCTTGGAAGAGGAACGCAAAGCACATCAATAAGGGAGTGGTCTCCTCCTTGTCAGGTGTATCATTGGTCTTTTTGGCTTTCACAATATTGGTCCAGAGATGGAAAGAATATTACCTGATTTGCCTGTCCCAAATGGTACTTTTTTCAAGCATTTTAAAACAGTAAAATTAAAATTCCAGCTAAGAGTAGGTACCAGCCACCAATTTTTCCATTTCAATTGTATCTGAACTTGCATAACTAAATTGTGATGTGTCTTTATGGCCTAACATTGGCCTAATAAGAACCAGCATAAGAAACCTAAAGGTATTAAGTTGTTTCATTGTAAAACCCCTGGCATAACCATCACTCATTAAATTAGGAGGGAACCGTGTTCAATGCCAAGCAAGTGAAGGGGAAGGAGGAGTGGAGAAGACACTGAATTAGGAGACCTGGGTCCTATTTTGGGCTGCACCAATCAGTATCTTGCTATGGAAAAAAAAAATTGACTTCCTTGGGGCTATTATTTGAAAAATGAAGAGCTTGACCTATTTGGTTTTCATGGACCCTATCAATTATAAATATTACTGGAGCCTATTCTATGAATCTTTCTTCAGCCGTGGAATGGAAGGAAAAATCAGCCTTTAGTCTACTCATGACCAGGAGTGACTGGTATCAAATATTAGCTTTGGGAATGGGATAATACCCTAACGTCCAAATAATAATGCTGTTTTAATTTATGGTATTAGTTCAAGTCTTTTTTTTTTTTTTTAAGATTTTTATTGATTTATTTGACAGAGAAAAAGAGATCACAAGTAGACAGAGAGGGGAAGCAGGGTCCCTGCTGAGCAGAGAGCCCAACGTGGGGCTTGATCCCAGGACCCTGAGATCATGACCTGGGCCTAAGGCAGGGGCTTCAACCCACTGAGCGACCCAGGTGCCCCTAGTTCAAGTCTTTAAAACATACAACTGGAGAAAACACATAGCCCTCTTTGCTTGGTTGGTTGTTTTATGTGCAGTGAGAGAATAAATGGTCTGTTTCAGCTTGATAGTACCCAAGACCTAGCTATTGCAAAGTTCCAATTCCCTTTGCCACTGACTTTACTGTATCTTGGAAGGAGCTAAACAAAATGTTATTTCTACAGTTATACTCCCAACTATGAGAGGCACTGTCAGCCTTGTCCTAGGAAGACTATGGCCTAACATTGGGGGAACAGTGAAAACCCCAATTATCAATGGAATCAGCAAGTACCTACTATAAAAGAAAGTGATTTACAGTGGTGGCTGCATCCAGATGGGAATCTCTGAGTGGGCATGAGTGGTGATTCGTTGCTGTATTTTATCAAGTATACCATGAATTGAAAAGCACACTATTTTATGTATTAAAAAAGAAAAAAAAATGCTTTCAACTAATCCATGTCATGTCATTGACTGTAAGTTGCACTTCAATTTTTCAGAGATGTTAAAAATGTGAATAAGTGATCAATCAATGAAATGTGGTTAACATTTTTTTCATCTGCTTGTCTGAATATATTTATCAAATAACTACTTTTTAAAATATTCATAATTTTTTAATACTTTTTGGTAACTTATTTGTGGCCCTAATAGTCCACATTACTACGTACAGAGAGAACATATTAATAAAGAAAAAATTTGCATTTTGTCTTGGATATCCTGTCATTTTACATTTCAGTCTCATCCTAGAATGGGTGGTTTCTGACTGTTTTCTTTTCCTTTTGTGGAGGGAGTGGTTTAGTGATTAGGCCAAGGAATAGAATTCCTTGGGAAACAGGTAAACCCCTGTTCCTTGAATTCATGGCTAACCTCCTCCTAGCATGCTAGGGGAGGCATGTGACATCATCTTTCAAAAGAAATAACAGATACATAACCATTTAACAGCTGATTTAGGGTTCTACTCAAATCCCAATTTGAATGTGAAAGTTTTATTCTCATGATTGCAGCTCAATGTTACATAATGTGAGCCATTTCTAACAAGGCCAGTACAGCCTATCAAGCAATTACCCATCCCAGAGCAGCAGCATGGTAGCTGACAAGGCCACTAGGATCACTGTTGCACATGCTAGGTTAGCATGTCACATTTCAGAATCACAGTTACTGTTTAGACCCTAAGACTTTGTACTGAGGGGAGCTCTAAGAAAGCCAGTGGTTAGAATATGTGTATGTAGAAAACACTGGCATTTCACTCCCCGAGTGGACATCTGCTTAAGCAGTAGAATGGCTGATGTACCCGACTCCTGCCCCCTGTGCCCATATGAAGGGCAGGGTGGATATGAGGAAAGCAAAGTAGAGAATAGGGTCCAGTGATGGTATAGACCTTTCCCAAAGATTAAGTAAAGGGTGTAAGAATTTCTCACCAGTTAGGTGGATACTATGGAAAAACTGAGCCATGATGCAGCTAACTCTGTCCCAGAGGGCTGTCTGCCAGGCAAAAGGCCCCAACAACAAGGATATGAGGCATGCATACTAGGAGAGAAGCCAGCTGGGGAAGGGATGGAAGAGGCCAACAAGAAGTCCTAACTCCTATTCCTGGAACTATGTTGTACAGAGGTTTCTCTCAGGGACCCCTTGAAGAACACTGTGCACCTCCCACCCAATTTATAATTAGGCCCACCAAGGAATTAGTGACAGACAAAAAGGGGATAAAGCAGTACCAGTTAAGTTAGAGACATCTGTTCTCTTTTCCCTTCCTTCCTCCCTAAAATACTTGAGAGAGGGGAAAAGGAAAGGGTTAAAGAGCAGATCATGCTCCTCTCCTCACTCCATGATCTTAAGGTGAAGGTCTAGCAGGAGCTTAAGGAGCAAAGGAGAAAAAAGTGAGCATAAAGAAAATCCAACACTGAAGTTTTTTTTAAATGGAAGAGAATGGGTAGGTGTTTTCATGCCCAAAAGTGCCCAGAAAGGTAGGAGATCTGCCTATCACTAAGGAATAGGAGTTGAGAATATCAAACTAGAATGGCTACACAAAGCAGGGTCTTTTTAGACACCTGATTCATCATTTATGTGACCTCAAACTCTGGCGCAATATTGCCATGGAATTCTTGGATTTCCACCACATCCACTGGAAGAACATCTAATGGCAGGTAATTCTAATAAGAAGCACTGATGAGTTCTGAAATTTTATGTGTCTTTATCATAATCCTAGGTAAATAGCATATTTGGAGGTTAAAGAGGGCATCACTAACTAGACATTGTTGCCTACAATAATATGTAGCTACATTAAATCTATGATGCAAATGATTGTACAAGTGACAAAAAATTGGGCCCATTACTCCCACCGTACCCAAACTATGAGGGCAGGTCTGAAAAAGAGTAACTGGTAGTTGGAGAGGAAACTTGCTGAGATAACCTCAGGTCAAGGTTAACAGACTGCTGGCATGGGCAAGAGAGACCCACACTGGAACAAATCCACTGTTTTGGTAATACGCAGTCTGAAACCCTCCAAATTAAGTTCTTACTGAAACCTGAAAAGACTAACTGAGATTTCAAAGGATTTATAATCTAAAAAAGGGCCCAAATGCCAGAGAATAAAGCACCACTAATTTAAAAACAGTATCACTGATTTAATGAACAAAAACTTACTTTAATTGGTCATATAAGGTTTTTCAAAGGGTCCAAGATGGTGACATAGGAAGATCCTGAAGTCACTCTTCCATGGACACACCAAATCTACACCTATAGTAATTCCTCCTGAAGAACTGAGGACTGACTGAACAGCTTCTGCACAACAAAGGATAGAGGGACGACATGTAAAACGGCAGGGCAGAAAAAGACCAGAACTCCCAGCTCCTACACTGTGAACTACAGTGGGGAGGAATAGTACTGAGGGATCAGAAACAGACTGGTCTACCCTGGGGCACAGAAAAGAAGGCACAGTTTAAACAAGCAACTAGAATATAAAGGAACCAGTCTTAGACTTCTGCCAAACAGGAGGAAGTTTCCCTGCTGTTTGGGTTGAAGGGTTGCTGAGCACCACTGTTTACATTCCCTCTCCACCTTGGCTGCACAGATGGGAGTAGTGTCTGGCTGCCCTAGCCAGCGAGCTACCTTCGTGAGCCCTGAGCCCCTAACCCACCCATACCAGCCCCAGCCTTCCCAGTGAAGTGGCCCCAGCATCACATGTACCCAGACATTGCTGGACAATGTCCAGTATAGCCCTAGTCATCTTACCAAGGCAACACAGGTATCAAGCACCCCAGGACACCCCAGCCTTGCACCCATTTTAGCTCCAGGGGACTCACCAGGGTACCCCCTATGCAGGGTGCCCCAGGGACCTCCCAGACCACACCTGTTACAGCTCCAGCTGTACTGCCAGAGTGCCCTCTCTTTCCAGAGAGCCCCAGGGCCCCCCAGCCTGTGCCCACTTCAGTTCCAGCTGTCTAAGCAGGGTGGGCCCAGCCTGGAGTGCCCTGGGTCTTCCAGCCCATGCCTGTTAAAACTCCAGGCAACCAGCTAAAGCTGCCAGGCACACACAGTCTAAACAAGGGATGTCCCTACACAAGGCCATTCTTCAAGTTTATAGGTAGATATTCTGCCTATTTCATAGACACAGACACAGAAAGTCAAACAAAATGAGGAAACAAGAGAAACAGGCTCCAAATGAAAGAAGGAGATAAAACCTCAGGACAAGAAGGAAATGAAACAGATAAGCAATCTACCCGATAAAAAGTTCAAAGTAATGGTCATAAAGATGCTCATTAGACTAGAGAAGAGTGGATGAACTGAATGACTCAATGAGAACTTCAAAAAAAAGATAAAAAATATAAAAAAGTATCAAACCATTGAAGAATACAGTAAATGAAATGCAAAACACACTAAAAGGAATCAGAGTAGAAGATGGAGAACAACAGAGAAGCAATCCGGAAGATAGTGTAATGTTAAGCATCCTGCTGAGCAGCAAAACAAAAAAAAGAATTCCAAAAAATGAGAATAGCCTAAGGGCTCTTTAGGACAATATCAAGCATAGTAACATTTGCATGATAGAGATCCCAGAAGACGAAGAGAGAAAGGGGCAGAAAATTACGTGAAGAAGTAATAGTTGAAAACTTCCCTAACCTGGGGAAGGAAATGGACATCGAAGTCTAGGAATAAAGAGAGCACCACACAAGATGAACTCAAGGAGGTCTACACCAAGACATATAATAATTACATTATCAAAGATTAAAGATAAATTGGGAATCTTAAAAGCACCAAGACAGAAGCAACCAGCTATGTAATATGGAAACCCCATAAGGCTGTCAGCTGATTTTTCAGCAGAAACTTGATAGGCCAGAAGAGAATGGCATGATATATTCAAGGTGCTAAAAGGAAAAAAAAAAAACACAATCAAGAGTACTTTACCCAGCAAGGTTATCTTTCAGAATTGTGGGGAGAGTTTCCCCAGACAAACAAGTTAAAGGAGTTCGTCACCACTAAAATGGTCTTACAAGAAAGGTTAAAGACTTTAAGCAGAAAAGGCCATAATTAGAAAATTGTGAAAGGAAAAAAATTTCACAAGTAAAAGCACATCTGTAATAAAGGTAGATCAATCACATACAGTTTTAGTATGAAGGTTAAAGACAAAAATATTAAAATTATATCTAAAAAAATAGATAAGGAGAGTCAGAAAATAAAGATAAAATATGACAACATATACATAAAACGTGGAGGAAGAAGTAAAAATAAAGTTCTCTTAGAATGTCTCCAATTTAAGCAACCATCAACATAATATAGACTGCTATATTCTTAGGATATATGAACCTTATGGTAACCACAAACCAAAAACCTATAATAGATACACTAAAAATAAAAAGGAATACAACCATTACACTAAATAAAGTAATCAATTACAAGGGAAGACAGCAAGAGAATAAGAAATGAATAGAGTAGTAGTACTAGAACAACTAGAAAAAAATTAACAAATGGCAGTAACTACACATCTATGAGTAATTACTTTAAATGTAAATGGTTTAAATGCTTCAATCAAAAGACACAAGGTAGGGGCACCTGGGTGGCTCAGTGGGTTAAAGCCTCTGCCTTCGGCTCAGGTCATGATCTCAGGGTCCTCAGATTGAGCCCAGCATCGGGCTCTCTGCTCAGCGGGGAGCCTGCTTCCCCCTCTCTCTCTGCCTGCCTCTCTGCCTACTTGTGATCTCTCTCCCTCTGTCAAATAAATAAATAAAATCTTAAAAAAAAAAAACAAAAAAACCTTTAAAAAAAAAAAGAAAATGGATAAATATCTAGAAATACACAATCTTCCAAAACTGACTCAAAGAAAGAGAAAATCTGAACAGACTCATTACTAGTGAGGAAATTGATTTTTGTAGTCAAAACACTCCCAACAACAAAAGTCCAGAACCAGATGGCTTCACAGGTGAATTGTAGCAAACATTTAAAATAGAGTCAATCCTTATTCTCCTCAAACTATTCCAAAAATTGAAGAGGAAGTAACACTTCCAATTCATTCCATGAGGCCAGAATTACTCTGATATGAAATCAAGACAAAGACACTTACAAAAAATTACACAAAAACCCAACTACAGGCCAGTATCCCTGATGAACATAGATACAATAATCCTCAACAAAAAATTAACAAACTGAATTCAACAGGACATTAAAAGGATCATTCACCATCATCAAGTGGAATTTATTCCAGGGTTATAAGGATGGTTCAGTATTTGCAAATCAACCAATATGATACACCACATGGCTCAATCAGTTAAGTATCTGCCTTTGGCTCAGGTCATGATCCCAGAGTCCTGGGATTGAGCTGAGTAGGGAGTCTGCTTCTTCCTCTCCCTCTGCCCATCCCCCTACTCACACGCATACACACTCGTGTTCTCTCTCTCTCAAATAAAATCTTTACATCTCAATAGATGCAGAAAAAGCATTTGACAAAATTCAACACCATTCATGATAAAAACTCTCAACAAAATGAGCTTAGAGGGAACATACCTCAACATAAAAAAGGCCATATATGACAGACCCACAGCTAATATCATATTCAGTGGTGAAAAATTGTGACTTTTCCTCTAAGATCAGGAACAAGACAAGGATTTTCAAACTACACACAAACATACTTTGGCCCTGCCTAACTTATTATCTTAGTCTCAAGAGATCCCAAAGGAAGCAGTTGAGAACACCTGTAGGAGCTCCAGGAAACAATTCTCATATGGTTAAAGGGAAACTTCATATCTGGCTCCCCCAGAGGGTCTTGGGATAGGTCTAGAGAATGTGTGGGAAGATGTGGATGAAAATGCAGAGTATGGCTGGGAGATGGTGGCAGCAATGCTCCACATCTGCCCCTGCATGTCTAAGCCCAAAATCAACTCCTAACTCCTTTCCTTCCTGAAGTCCCTCATCCCTCAAAAGGCAAAGCTGTAAGTGACTCAAGTGCCATCAGAGGCTAAATGAAATAGGAGTTTCCTTAACAATGCCAAAGAATCCGAGTTTCTGCCTGCAAGTGTGATGAGAAATCTCTGGGGAACTAGTAACCAAGTCTAAAATACCTCAGACACTGAGCACATCTTGTAATCTCCACACAAAGGTGTCTACATGCTACCTCTTGCCATAGGCTCTAAATTCAGAGATTTCCAGTGTAGCTTTTGTTAAAAACATCTAGTACTAAGGGGCTCTGCATAGTTCTTCAATTACTCTTTCAACAATTTTCATATAAAACCAATTTAAATAGCAACACTTTGAAATGATAGGTATTATCTAAAATGCAATCACTGGGCCTAGATCTGAAACCCTTGGATATTACTGACTCAGTTTCTAAAATGCAACTACAGCTTGGGGGTAGAGTGGAGCATGGAGGACACAGGGAATGGGATAAAGACTTGGGATGATGCACCCAGATAGGACACCCAGTCATCCACACCCCTGAGAATACCACACACTGCAAAGATTTTTGAGTACTCCAGCTATGTGGTTTTAGTTGAACAACTTGCTTTACAATCTTATAGAATGTTATCTGCTGACCATGTACATTAGAATACCCAAGACAGCTCCTCAAAGCAGGTTCCCTTGCCCCATGGAGACCTGTGGACACTGAACTGTGAATTTTAAAACTAAATTTTTATTTTGCAGTAATTTTATATTTATAGCAAAGTTGCAAAGATAGTACAGAGCATTCTCCTATACTCCTCAGCCAGGATCCACTAACATTAGCATCTTACATTGGAATGGTACATTTGTTAGCAATAGTGAACCAATACTGGTCCATTAATATTAACAACAGATTTGGATTTCACTAGTTTTCCCATTAATAACCTTTTGATCCATACTGCATTTAATCATCATGTCTATTTAGTCTCCCCTGGTCTGTGACAGTTTCTCAGTCTTCTTTTTTATGATCTTGTTTTGAGGAGTCAGGTATTTTGTAGAATGTCTCTCAATTTGGATGTCTTTGGTAATTTTCTCATGATCCCACTGGGATTATGTGTTTTGGGGGAAAATACACAGAAGTGAATCCCTTCTCATCACATGCTTATCACATGACTTATCACTGATGATGCTAACCTTCATCACATGGCCAAGATAGTGTTTGCCAGGTTTCACCATGACTTCCCAGACGCTATTCTCTGGAAGCAGATCAGTAAGTCCAAACCACACACAAGAAAGGCCAAGAATTAAGCTCTGCCTCCTGGAAAGGGGAATATCTGCATGTATAATATGGAATTATTGTGTACTGCATATTTTTCTCAGCTATTTATTTTTTCATTCATTCATATCATTGTGGACATGTGTATTTACTGTATGCTTTGGGTTATAATTGAATACTGCATACTTTGTGAGTCAAATTGTTCCAGCTTTGAGTACTGAGACCTCTTTCAGGTTGGCTCCTGTGTCCCTGTGCCATGTTCCCATTTGTTGTTTGTTTTTAGCATTTCCTTATTTTCTACTACTACAGTATACTCCAGTTTATCTTATATTCTCCCTGCCCCAGCCCTAGAATTGGCCATTTCCCTAAACAGTCATGGTTCCTTTTACTGTGGAATAGTATTAGAAATCCAGATCTGGATGCTAAGTGAACTATGCAGTTTTGATAGCCAGTCTGATTCTTATGCAATCTAGTAAAGTTTGAGGACAACCATTTTGAAAAGTCAAGCACAAATAAAGTAGAATTAACAAGTGAAGAAAAGTTCTGAAAGAGTTGTTTTAAAGAATTACTTATATTTTACTCATGTTAGATCAAAATTCAAAATTCTACCATGCAAAGCACTTTGATGGACCAATAGAGAGGAAAAAAGAAAATACTGGAAGAGATCAAATAATGATTCTGAATTAAGTGACTGTAATGGAGGACCTAAAAACTAGAACAGAATTTATTTACTGAGAGCATCATCCTCTGTGCCAAGCGCTAAGCTAAGTGCACAGCCGCAAACCTAATGCTGTAGATATAATTTCTACTTTTTAAATGATACAGAAATCGATGCCTAGAAAGGTAAAATGCTTGCACAAAGCAATACAGTCAGTAGGTGGCAGAGCTGAGACACCAAATCAGGTCCACGTTATTCTCAAGGAAGAGGATTGTGGCATAGAATTCTGATAACTACCGAGTATGTGAGATTGTGTGTGTATATACGCGGTCTCTGTCGTATCTCAAATGCCACAATGGAGGGTCAGCTTATTCAATGTTTTATGTCTGTTATCATGCAGACATGAAATGTCTGTTATCTAGCAGGTACTCAGCAGATAAATCTGATTAAATCTGACCAAATTTCTACACAGTGAGAACGAGAACCATGAACTACATTTTCTTCCACTATATATTATAATTAGACTTGTGTTCCAATTACATAAAAATTACCAAAAAAAAAAAAAAAATCCCGCCACATCCTACTGAAAGCATACTTCTAAATTAACACAATTCAGATTTGGGGATGATGAAAATATGTACAAATAAACCTAAGTGATAAATTTTAGTAAACAATAAGATAGTTAAGAAGTACTCGAAGTGCAGAAAGCAAATCCCGAAAGTCAATCGTTTTCTTCACTGCCAGAATTCAACAGTCATGAACTTCAAAGAAAAAAGGGCTGCTCAGTACTTATCACAGAGCAGATCATTCTCGACATATAACAAACACTATTCTGAAACAGACCAAGGATCAGAATGCTATTTCTATTATACTTATTAAACCAAAACACTTTAGGCACATCTTATTGTGAAGGGTATGGTTTTCATGGTATAAACTAACTCAGATGACAAGCTATAAACCATAAGGGAAAGGAACCTAATACCGGTATAATAATAAAAAGACTTTTTAAATTAAGTCCACGTCTATCAGCAAATTTATAAGTTTTAAATCACTACTTCCTATGAAATAAACGTACCTCATAATATGCCAATCCAGTCATTCATTACTCATTCATGTTTATTTAATTAATTCCTACTATGTGCCAACATTGTTCTATATGCTAAGGACCATACCTATGACCAAAACAGACAAGAAATGCTGCTGTCGTAGAGCTAACAGTTCTCAGGAGAGAGCAACAAATAAAATCAACTGATGTCAGATGGTGAGAAGTGCCGGAAAGAAAAATAATTCAGAGAAGGGGTAAGAGGTTACAATTTAAGGTAAGATACGTTCTTGATGAGAAAGTGAACTTGATCTGAGAGTGGTGAGGGAGCTCGGACATATCTTTCTGGAAGAGAAAAGCACAAGTGCCAAAGTCATGCACTGTGAGTACACCAGCAGGATGTACACTTTGTATTTCTAAGGAGCCACAAGAAAGCTACAACAAAATGAATGAGGGGCGGAGTGTCAGAGGAGATGTGGTAAAGAAATAACAGCAGCCACAGCGAAGGTGGGAGAGGAGCGGGACCAGGACTGCCAATACAGCGCCTTGTGGGTGATTCTGAGCACTCTGACATTAACTGAGGAAGATGGAACAACATTTCAGAGAAGACACTTTAAAGGATCACTCTGGCCTGCTGTTTTTAGGGGGCCAAGAAATCATACAGATAAGGGATGGTTGCTTGGAATGTAAAGTGTAGTAGGTAGAGAGAGAGGTGAAAGGTGGTTAGATTCTGAATATATTTTCATGTTAGAACCAACACTAAATTAGCAGCTGGGATGTGCATATGAAACAAAGCGTCAGGGTTAACAAGGTTTGGGGGCTTATCGAAGAGATGGACAGAGTTACCACTCACTGAAATCTGAAGGGCTGTGGTAGAAGCAGATTTTGGGGGAAGGGACATGAATATTTTATGCCGAGTTTAAGAAACGTATTCAAATCCAAGAGGAGATGCTGAGTAAGCAGTGAGTCACATAGTTCTACAATTCAGGGTGGCCCTCCAGGATCCAAATTTGGGAATTGTTAGCATTTCAAACCATGGCACTAGGAAACCTCACCAGGGGAGCTGAGTACAGATAGAACAAAGTTTCAAGATACGAGGTAGCTGTTGGAGTGAATGAAGGGTGAAGAGAGTTCTTTTTATTATTATTATTTTTTAAAGATTTTATTTATTTATTTGACAAAGAGAGAGAGATCACAAGTAGGCAGAAAAGCAGGCAGATAGAGAGGGGGAAGCAGGCTCCCTGCCGAGCAGAGAGCACGATGTGGGGCTCGATCCCAGGACTCTGAGATCGTGACCTGAGCCGAAGGCAGAGGCTCCAACCCACTAAGCCACACAGGCGCCCCAAGAAAGTTCTTTTTAAAGGTGTGTAGACTAATGAGAATGAACCTACAGAGAAGAAAAGGTGATGCTGGAGAGGACAGAGAACTGCTTGAGCAACTGCTGAAGGAGTTTCTTCTATTTACTTCAAAGACTGCTGAAATGCAACATCCTATCTCTGTGGGCAGGAAGATAAATAGAAGCATGAAGGTATAAGGGCAACTAAAATCACTGAATCAAAAAGGGATTTTTTAAGAAATCGTCTTTGGACGACTCTATACCCATGTGAAAAAAATCATATCCGTAACTCACACCATACTCAAGAATAAACTAGTGAGTGAATCAGAGATCTAAACGTAAAAACTCAAGTATATTAGAAGAAACTGTGAATTCCTAACTATGGTGTAAAAGGTTTTTCCGCTATGAACAAAAATCCACATTCAATAAAATGTGTTTAATTTATGGCTACAATAAAAATGAGGAAAAAAAAATTGCAGGGACACCTGGGCGGCTGTGTCAGTAGAGCATCTGACTCTTGATCCCAAGGTCGAAATTTCAAACCCCACATTATGTGTGGAGGCCACTTAGGAAAAAAATTAGCATTTAAAAAAATCCATAGCAGGGATGCCTGAGAGGTTCAGTGGGTTAAGTGTCTGACTCGATTTTGGCTCAGGTCACGATCTCAGGGTTATGATATCGGGCCCCAAGTCAGGCTTTGTCCTGGGCGTGCAGCCTGCATAAGATTCTCTCTCCCTCTTCCTCTCCCCTCCACTGTGTGCACATGCACGTGCTCTCTCTCAAATAAAAAAATAAATAAATAAAATGATAATGTCAAAAAGACAGAGAAGCCAGTTTGAAGTCAAAGAAACTTCCATTAGCCAAATTTGGGGCAATTTGATCAAAACATTGACAGTAAGGGATTAAAGTTCATTGATATGAAGTACTCTCTGAGTCTGTACTAAAAGATAGAAAGATAGATAAGTAGACAGATAGATAGAAAATAGGAAAGTTCCTGTCCGTAGGGGAATGCCAACCAATAAATGTACATATGATGGAATTAGAAGTCACCATTTACCAACTATAATTTAATTGATTCAGTCAAGAATCATCAATAGAAGATGTTAAAACTAGTGGGTAATAGTCTAATGAAGAATAGAAGATTTACATAATTTCAAAATATCTTCCCACTAAAGTTCTTATCTTTCCATTAAAGAAAAATGATAAAGCAGGAAGAAAAGTCATTAGCTTTATGGAAATGATGGTAGAATATCTAAAATTTGTATTTTTTGAAAAAAAGTAATATCAAAAACTAAGCTTCGTTTTAAAAACATGAACCAGATTTTTTAGAGGCTGCATGCTATAAAGCACTATATACTACAATCTTACTGTTATTTAAAAATTATCTATATATTAAAACTAGGCCAGAATACATACCAAATTTGAAAACTGACAGAGCTAAATATTGAAATGATTTTATTCATTTCATGTTGTACTATAGTTTAAACTTCCCGGGGCGCCTGGGTGGCTCAGGGGGTTAAAGCCTCTGCCTTCGGCTCAGGTCCTGATCTCAGGGTCCTGGGATTGAGCCCCGCATTGGGCTCTCTGCTCAGCGGGGAGCCTGCTTCCCCCTCTCTCTCTCTGCCTGCCTCTCTGCCTACTTGTGATCTCTCTCTGTCAAATACATAAACAAAAATCTTTAAAAATAAAAAAGAAATAAAAAATAAATTTCCCTATAATGATCATATATTAATTTCATAAGAAGAAAAATAAAATTGCATAAAATAAAACAAATAAGAACTAAGCAGGTGCACGGCAAAAAAGCTAGAAAGAAACTAAAGGGCCAACAGTGCTTCGTGATTGCATTACAGGACTATAGAGGATTTTTTTTCATTTTTAACTGTGGGATTTAAGAGTTAAAATATACTTTAGGGGCGCCTGGGGGGGCTGAGTGGATCAAACATCCAACTCTTGGTTTCGGCTCAGATCATGATTTCAGGGTCATGAGACCAAGCCCTGAGTCAGGCTCCATGCTCAGTGCAGAGTCTTCTCTCCTTCTCCCTCTTCCCTTCCCCCCACTCATGCTCTCTATCTCTAAAAAATAAATAAATAAATTTGATTTAAAATAAAAACCACTTTAAACAAACATACAATCAAATTTTTAAAATGGGCTGAGAACCTGAAAAGGCATTTTGCCAAAAAAAGACATACAGGTGGCCAACAGCGACATGAAAAGATGCCCAACATCACTCATCATGAGGGAAGTGCAAACTGTAACCACAATGAGTTATCACCTCACACCTGTCAGATTGGCTAGCATCAAAAAGACAAGAAATAATGTTTTGACAAGGATGTGGAGAGAAGGAAGCCTCATGCACTGTTGGTGGGAATGTAAATTGGTGCAACCACTGTGAAAAACAGTATAGAAGCTCCTCAAAAAAATTAAAAACAGGGGGCACCTAGGTAGTTCAGTCGATTAAGCATCTGCCTTTGGCTCAGGTCGTGATCTCAGGGTCCTAGGCTGGAGCCCCACGTCAGGCTCTCTGCTCTGTGGGACGTCTGCTTCTCCCCCTTCCTCTGTCTCCACTCCTTCCCCTATTCATACTCTGTCTCTCTCACATAAAATCTTTTTTAAAAAATTAAACAAGAAATGTCATATGACCCAGTAATTCCACTACTGGGTATTTACCCAAAGAACACAAAAACACTAATTCAAAAAGATATATGCACACCAATGTTTAACATTGTTCACGATAGCCAAGATACAGAAGCAACCTAAGTGGTCAAGGATAAACAAACAGATAACTAATGATGTATTTTATGGTGACTAACGTAACACAATAAAAATTAAAAAACAAACAGATAAAGAAGATGTGGTACACAGACACACACACACACACACACACACACACACACACACACACTGGAATACTACTCAGCCACAAATCAGAATGAGATCTTGTCATTTGCAACAACATGAACAGGCCTAGAGGGTATTAAGCTAAGTGAAACAAATGAGGCAGAGAAAGACAAACACTGTATGATTTCACTTATAAGTGGATTCTGAAAACCAGACCTTTAA
Source organism: Procyon lotor (assembly GCA_028646535.1). Taxonomy (NCBI): domain Eukaryota; kingdom Metazoa; phylum Chordata; class Mammalia; order Carnivora; family Procyonidae; genus Procyon; species Procyon lotor. Next base: position 75,568,686 of record CM053612.1, read on the forward strand.
GTACAGACAACAAACTGGTGGTTGCCAAAAGGGAGGTAGATGGGGATGGGCAAAATAGACAAAAGGGATTAAGAGGTACAAACTTCTAGTTATAAACTAAGTCGCAGTGATAAAAAGTACAGCAGAGGGAATACAGCCAATAATATTGTAGTAACATTGTATGGTGACAGAAGATGACTACACTTGTGGTGATGGTTAAGTAGTGTATGCAACCATCCAATCGATATGCTGTATACCTGCAACTAATATAGTATGTCAATTATACTTCAATACAAAATAAGTAAAAATATAAAAACTGATGCTCACAGCTTATCAATTTATGCACTGACTTTGCTTTTGCTTTGCACACTGGAATCCTGTGATGATGCCTCCCTGATTGTCTCAACTTGAACTCCTTCCTCTTAACTTCTGGGTCCTTTTCTACCTAACGAAAGATCAGAATCCCTTTCTCTGGGGCACCTGGATGGCTCAGTGGGTTACGCATCCAACTTGTGGTTTTGGCTCAGGTCATGATCTCGTGAGTTGTGGGATCAAACCCTGGGTTGGGCTCCATGCTCAGCAGGCAGTCTATTTGAGATTTTCTCTCCTTCTGCCCCTACCTTCACTCAGAGTTTCTCTCTCTCTGTCTTTCTCTCTCTAATAAATAAATCTTTAAAAGCAAACAAACCCTTTTCGTCAAAACTGCTATATCTGCTGCTTCTGAGACATAACTGATATCCCACTAAGCACATGTGACATCACTTATTTAGCACCTAGTGTTATTTTCATAGTCAGTGCACAAAAATGGATCTTTATATAATGGCTACCCCTGGTAATATTTTCAACTGCAGAGCAGTTCCGCAGAATTTATACCACTGCCTTTTGCTTTCCTGTTCCTGCTCTCCTTGAATAGCAGATTTATTTATTTTAGAGTGAGCGTGCGTGCACATGTAAGTGGGAGAGTGGGGGGAGGGACAGAGGGAGAGAGAATCCTTAAGCAGACTCCCTGCTGAGTGTGGAGCCTGACTTGGGGCTCGATCCCAGGACCCTGAGATCATGACCTGAGCCAAAATCCAAGAACTGTCTGCTTTACTGACTGAGCCACCCTGGCACCCCCAAGAAGTGAGAGATTTTAAAACAGTGTCAGTATGTATTAGGTTCCTCCACACGTTCTCACTAATGTGGCAGAGTAAGGTGATGAAACCTATGACTTTCCCCATCAGAGCCTCCTGTGAAACAAGCCCTTCCCCCTTGCTAGGACGATCCATCTGGGCTCAGCAGAGTCCTGTGGAAACAGGGCCCTTAAAGACAGACCAGCACACGGCGAAGTGAACCCGCCTCCTATCCACAGAGTATTCTTAGTTAGATGCCATTCCAGAGTTCCTCACAAACGTAATTTGTGATCGATTTGTATCGATAGCAATGTACACAATTCGGGAATGCAGATTGCAAACCTACATCCAAAAGGTAAGCAACGCTGTGAACGTTTCTTAAAAACTGCCGATATACTTACGGTTTTCTCAGTATTTTCAAAAGCTTCTCTTGCCTCTTCGAATGTGCAGATTTCTTCCTTGCATTCACGATCAATGTTGCCCTGTCTTATTTCTTCAAAAAGTCCATTTGCTCTTGGGTAGCGTTTCAATACTGAATTGGCTTTTTCTCCTGTGAGGAAAACTAAGAGAGATAAAATCATAAGCATAAAATTATGATTTGAAAAACATACAGCAGCTTAATACACAAGGTGAAGACTGCTGGGTGCTCTTTAGAAAACACAGCCAACATCCTAAACCTCTTCCCCTGAGTCAGCAACGAAGTAACATTTAGCTCTAAGCCACCACATCTGCTGTCCTCCTCCTCCTCCTCCTCCTCCTCCTCCTCCTCCTCCTGTGAGCATGTCCTTTCAGGAGCAGTTGCCCTGGGCCGGGACAGGGATATAATTCACAGTTAGATTCAGACTTTAGCACATTCCTGCCAGCCGTCAGTGTTTAAGTACAATAACAGTGCACCACTTATACTCGGTGTTAGAAGTGGATGCCTCCAGGCATTGTGCTGTTGGATACCAGCAACCAAATCAAAATCCAGTCGCCAGACTACCAGTCTTTGTCCCCCTGAATAAAAACAGATAAAGCTCCAACTGATCTCATCACACAAACCCAGGGAACCCTTACTTGAATGAAAAGAAGAGCTGACAAAACAGTATCAAGAAAGTAAGATGAATTTGGCCATAATTCATTTCAAGGAACACTAATACTTCTGTCCTAAATAGACTTAAGTTAAATATATTGTGAAATTTTTAATAAATCAACCCAATTTCACTGTCCTATAGAAAAAGAAAATTCTTCCATATGACTTATAGAAGCATTTCATAAAAACACTCAAAATACACATTTATGATACTCAGTAAAATAAATAAGGCACTAGTTATAGGCACACTTATGATGAATTATTTTTAATTTTATATAATCATTTTAAACTGTAATTTCATTTTTCTGAAAGTGTCACTCATACGTCTTTGTATAGATAAATACAATGCTAACAGAATTTAATCTCTGGTAATGCAAGTAAATCAGAAAAGTCTTTAATCTTATTGATTTGTAACATAAGAAAGGGCACATTACAGATTATTTTAAGATGTTAAAGAAACGTCTACATTTTACACAGAACATTTTAAAGTAGATGGAAAACAGTAAGTGCGCTTTTAAAAATGTCAACAAGAGGGGCGCCTGGGTGGCTCAGTTATTAAGCATCTGCCTTCGGCCCAGGTCATGATCCCAGAGTCCTGGGATCGAGCCCCACATCGGGCTCCCTGTTCGGCAGGAAGCCTGCTTCTCCCGATACCATTCCCTATGCTTGTGTTCCCTCTCTCGCTGTGTTTCCCTCTGTCAAATAAATAAAATCTTTAAAAAAAAAATGGCAACAAGAGCAATGAACTTAAGGTTCACCTCACTATAGAAATGATTATTTCACTTCACAGACGATACAGATTCATTAGGATTCTTTACAGTATCCAAATTTATACCACCTGGATGGAACCTACGTTAGGTTGCAAACCAAGGTAGGCCTTTCATAAGAGTTTCCTTCCTTCTATACTGCAGAAAGATAGCCATCTATAAAAATGAACTATAGAGTCAAAGAATATCATTAAAAGAAATTGTAAAAAAGAAAAATTGTGGCAAGTAGTACAAAAGAAATAAAAAGGGTGCTGCTGAGGTTGGAAAAAAAAAAACAGTGAAATTTTCTAGTAATACTTCTCACATTTGCAGCATCAGAATCCCTTTGAGGACTTATTTTTTTTTTTTTTAAAGATTTTATTTATTTGACAGCGAGAAACACAGCGAGAGAGGAGACACAAGCAGAGGGAATGGTAGCGGGAGAAGCAGGCTTCCTGCAGAGCAGAGAGCCCGATGTGGGGCTCGATCCCAGACCCCTGGGATCTGACCCGGGCCGAAGGCAGCCGCTTAACGACTGAGCCACCCAGGCGCCCCCCTTTGAGGACTTATTATCACTGAGGTTACTGGGCCCAGCTGCCAGAGTTTCTGATTCCATAGGTCTGAGACAGAGCTAAGAAGATGCATTTCTTTTTTTTTTTTTAAAGATTTTATTTATTTGACAGAGAGAAACACAGCGAGAGAGGGAACACAAGCAGAGGGAATGGTAGCGGGAGAAGCAGGCTTCCTGCTGAGCAGAGAGCCCGATGCGGGGCTCGATCCCAGGACCCTGGATCACGACCTGGGCCGAAGGCAGACGCTTAACGACTGAGCCACCCAGGCGCCCCGAAGATGCATTTCTAATACATTTCCAGGTAATGCTGGTGCTGCTGGTCTAACTACCGTGGTTTGAGAACCACTATCTAAATGTGAGCTCCTTAGGAAACTAGTTCTGAGGAAGGTGTTTATGGAATGTTGGCATTAACAAATTTAATAAGATCTTTTACTGCATGACTTTTTAGGGACCTTAACATGTATTTAATCTATATCTGCAAACTTCTAGAACAGGAATATGATACATACATTTGTCATATTTATTTGATTACAGAGCCCTTTATCAAAGAACATTTCACTGAATTAACAACTTTCCAGCCTTTGGTCTTATTTATGCCTTCTGAAATGACATAGAATTCCCCTCCATAAATAGACCACCTAATACATGAAGATAGTAACTGATACCTGCTGAGGCTTCTCTTTTCCTGATACTTATCAAGCATGCTTAGATTCTTCATCTGTTGGCCACGTAAAATAGACAGGAGTCTGTACCATCTTTATTTCATAAAATACAGTGTCCTACACTCAGTGCGTTACTCTCTATGAGTGGTTTGACAAGTGTAAAACTGATCAGGACTATCTGCTTCCTTGTTTTTAAACGCAATAGATACCTTAATACAGTCTAAGATATCCCTGGATTTGGGGGCAGTTTTCTTGAAAACAAACCAAACGATCAACAATAATATATTTTAAGACTTTGAGAGGAAAAACTAAATTCTCCTCAGAAACAATTTTCTTATATACTATCTACATGGAAAAGGGGGTCAAGGAAAGCAGCCAACTCTTGTAACCAGAAAGCAGGTTAATCCAGAAAGTTAAGCAAATCTAAGGTAACATTTAGCAGGACCCAGGTCTCTAATCCCAGCCTAATCAAATTACCAAGAGCATTCCACAAACACGGTATTTGTATTTCTTCTACTGGGCAGCAAGGTAAGATAATACTGAGAAGTCTAGGTAGAATATGGCTCGCAAGTAGATTTTATCTCATTTGCCAAACAAATCTGGTCAATTAGAAGATACCACCCAGAGAGTTATGATGGCAGAGTAGTAGGGAGATCCTGAGCTTGCCTTGTCCCTTGAATATAGCTGGATCAATATCAAATCATTTTGAACAACTAGGAAATCGATCTAAGGATTAAGAAAACAGTCCTCACAACTGGACTGAGAGAATGTGGCACATATGGAGGTTTGATGAAATGAAACATGAACTGAGAGAAAGAAAAGCTGCAGTGCCTCTGAGGGGAGGAAGCTCTTTCCATGGAGGGAAGTCAAGGAGAGAGGGAGAGACTGAAGAGAAAACAACGTGTAAGGTTCCTGCAAAACACCGTGGTGTGGAGATCCCCTGGGTCACACTGAGAGAGCATGCTCCCCTTCCTGCAGTACATTTGGAAGAGTGTATATTGCTTCTCCAAGGACAAAAGGCCTACCAGGCGCCACAGAGAAGCCATTAAACAGCAGGGGACAACTTTTTGCTGTGCTTCACCATAGACCCCAGGCACCTGTGCAGCGGTGGGACTGCTTTTATGGGTCAGAATGGTGCTGGGCACAGCGCTATAAGGCTCTCCTCCAGCGAAGGGCAGCGGGCCTGCACCTTGCCAGGTCATTTAAGATTTAGAATTTTGAATCCCAGCCAATGGCCAGAGATAAAACACAGAACTGCTCTCAGTGCTGACGGTCCAGACACAGACACAGGTTGAAGGCAGGGATCTGACAACAGCCTGAAACAAAGGATGGGAGATTGTTTGCTTTTCTGTGAGGGCCTCCTCAACAGTGGCAGCTGTGAATGCCCCTCCCCACAGGTTGAAAAGGTGGGTGACATCATCTTCCACCTCAACTCCCACCAGCAAGGTCTGACTTCAGAGAGAAAAACACAGCACCTCCATTGCAGGCTGAAGTTGCTTACACCAGACCCCATGGCCCTGCACCAAGCTGGGGCATCCATACTAAGGTAGGCCTGTCTGAGCCAGTGGAGCTGGCCTCTCCCTCAGGAGACCAACACAAGACAACACATGCAGTAGACCTGCATGTACCAGGTCTACTGGTCAGAGAGTGCTCCAAAGCATCAGCTTGAGTTCTGGTGGAAATAGGACCAGACTTTCTTTTATTTATTTTAAACTTTTTAAAAACTTATTTTATTTTCTTTTTCTTTTAAAACAAGTTTTTTTTTTTCTTCAATTGTTGTTTTATTTGTTGACTTCTTTCATTTTTTGGATCAGCCTTCTTTTCTTTCTTCATTCCTTCTTTCTTTTTCTTTGGAATCAGGCTTATAATTTTTTGTTTCTTTGTTTTGTTCCTTTTCATTTACTCTTTTCTTGGACCAGGCTTTTTTTTTTTTTTTTTTTTAATCACGCTTATTTTATCACTCAAATAAAAGCACACCTAGATAAAGGTCCAATCACTCCCCACTGCAAACAAGGAGGAGCTCTCCAGAGGACTGACCTGTGGGAAATAGCAGCCAAAACACAACAGCTGAGTGCACACAGCATACACCAGAAACACTTCCTGAAGCACTAGGCCCTAGACAGTGTATGACCCCTTCTTAATATAGTACTACTCTAAGGAGCAGGAAACATAACAAGCTTTCAAAATGCAAAAAACAGAAATCTAGATATAATGACAAGATAGAAGAAATCTCTCCAAAAGAAAGATCAAGAAGAAATCACAGCCGGGGATTTGCTCCAAACAGATATAAGCATTATATCTAAACAAGAATTTATAATAACAGCCATAAGAATACTAGCTGGGCTTAGAGGAGCCTGAGTTGCCGCTGCTGCCACTGTCGCTGCTGCTAGAGATGAGCAAGTCTTCAACTCACACCAAGAAAGTGAAGATGGTTAAGTCATGCACCAGTGCAACCAACAGGTTACTGCTGCATGTAAATCTTGTCCCTATGGTTATATATTTCTTAACAGGAAACTTCTAGAAGTAAAACACTCAGAGAAATCATCACCTTTTACATAAGTGAATAGTGCCATATTCTTGAAATATTTGTGAATACTGTTTTTAAATGGATTTCAACTAGAACATAGTGCAGCCATACCAAGTAGAAACATCAATTCTGTCTTTGGAGAAGGTTCTGTTAGTAAAAAGACTATACAGTGGTGGTTTGAAAAATTTTATTCTGGAGCTCTGAGTATGAAAAATGAACCTTGATGGAGACCCAAATCTGTTTTAAATAAAGATCCATTAAGAGCCATGGTGGAAGCTAACCCCAAAACAGCAATTTGAGGCCTTGAACCAGACTTAGAAGTTTCTGCTACAATTTCTCAATACCTGGCTGCAACAGGAAAGGTAAGACAGTTGGACAAGTAGGTAGGTAACAAACCAAATGATGGATGACCATAAAATGAGATGATTAGAGATGTTCTAATACTTGAAGATTTGAAAGAGCAGAGACCAATTTTGAAAAGGAGCATAAGCTTTGACAAAAAAATGAAAGTGGTCTGGAAAATGGTTGGATGTTGATGAAGTTCACAAACGTGTTAAAATCCTCACTACAACCAAAAAAGAAGGTTCTGATAACTGAATAGTGGTCTGCAAAGAGAGTATTCCACCACTTTTAACTCAGGCAAAACTAATAACTCAGGCATCTTATTGTCAATAAGTTAAAATTATGTATCAAAAATGGATCTAAATGCACTCTGCATTGGTTAGCAGACTTGGATGGACCTATACTTTTCCATGACAATATCTGACCACCATAGGAAATAACTGAATAGGACCAAAAACTTTTGCCATATCCATCACACACACCTCATTTTTCATCAACAGATTACCACCTCTTTCATCATTTAGAACTCCAAGAAACAGAATATTCTCCAACAGAGAACAATAATTGAAGGATCCGAATAAATTTTAACAATGCTGAATATTCTAAATATATAATATTTGGAGAAATCTGTCATTTGGGGAGAGTAGTCAACGCTAATAGTGCATATTTTGGTTGAGTAAAACTTTTTCTTAAAATTAATTAATTAATTAATTAATTAAAAGAGTACTAGCTGGGCTTGGAGGAAATATAGAAGACACCAGAAAAACCTTGGCTGCAGAGATAAAAGACCTAAAAACTAGTCAGGCTGAAATAAAAAATGCTATAACTGAGATGCAAAACTAACTGGATGAAATCACAATGAGAATGGAAGGAGAGGAATGAATAGGTGATACAGAAGATAAAATTATGGAAAACCTGAAAAGAAAAAGGAAAGAAAATTATTAGATTATGAATACAGACAGGGAACTCGTGATTCCACGCAGCACAATAATATCCATATTACAGATGTCACAGAAAAAGAAGAGCATGGGAAAAAGGGCCAGAAGGTTTATCTGAACAAATTTTAGCTGAGAATTTCCCTAATCTGGGGAAGGAGACAGGCATTCAAGTCCTAAAGGCACAGAATTTCCCTGAAAAGCAACAAAAACATGTTAACACCAAGACATATCATAGTGAAACTTGCAAAATACAAAGATAAAGAGAGAATTCTGAAAGCTGCTAGGGATAAAAGATCCTTAACCCACAAGTGTAGACACATAAGGTTAGCAGCAGACCAGTTCATAGAAACATAACCAGCCAAAAGGAAGTGACATGATGTATTCAACATACTGAATGGGAAAAATATGCAGCCAAGAATACTATATCCAGCAAGGCTGTCATTCAGAACAGGAGAGATAAAGAGTTTAGTTTCTAAGATAAGCGAAAGCTAAAGGAGTTTGTGAATACTAAGCCAGCTCTGCAAGAAATACTATAGAGGATCTTTTGAGCAGGAAAGAGACCAGAAGACACAAAGATTAGAAAGGCATAGACAGGGGCGCCTGGGTGGCTCAGTCGTTAAGCGTCTGCATTCGGCCCAGGTCAGATCCCAGGGTCCTGGGATCGAGCCCCACATCGGGCTCTCTGCTCTGTAGGAAGCCTGCTTCTCCCGCTACCATTCCCTCTGCTTGTGTTCCCTCTCTCGCTGTGTTTCTCTCTGTCAAATAAATAAAATCTTTAAAAAAAAAAAAAAAAAAGAAAGGCATAGACATAATCTATAGGAAAAGTGTCTTTACAAGTAATACAATGGCATTAAATTCACAACTATCAATAATCTTCTGAATGTAAATGGACTTCAATGTTCCAATCAAAAGACACAGGGTATCAGAACAGATTAAAAAAAATGAAAAAACAAACAAAAAAAACCCAAAACAACAACAAAAAAAAAACCAAAAAACAAGACCCATCGATATGCTGCTTACCAGAGACTCATTTTTGAACTAAAGACACCTCCAGATTGAAAGCGAGGAGGGTAGAGAAACATTTATCATGATAATGGACATCAAAAGAAAGCTGGAATAGCAATCCTTATATCAAACTAGATTTTAAACTAAAGACTGTAATAAGAAATGAAGAAGGAGGACTATATCATAATAAAGGGGTCTATCCAACAAGAAGATCTAACAATTATAAATATTTATGCCCCCACCTTGGGAGCAGCCAATTATATCAACCAATTAATAACAAACTTAAAGAAACTCATTAATAATATTACAATAAGAGTAGGAGACTTTAACACCCTACTCACAGCAATGAACAGATCATCTAAACAGACCAACAAGGAAACAATAGCTTTGAATGACACACTGGCCCAGATGGACTTCACAGATACATCATAAAACAGCAGAATACACATTCTTTTTCAGTGCACATGGAACATTCTCCAGAATAGATCACATACTGGGTCACAAATCAGGCCTCAAGCAGCACAAAAAGACTGAGATCATACCAGGCATATTTTCAGACCACAGTGCTATGAAGCTTGAAGTCAAACACAAGAAAGAAAACTCGGAAAGACCACAAATACATGGAGGTTAAAGAACATCCTACTAAAGAATGTGTTAACCAGGAAATTAAAGAAATAAATAAGTATATGGAAGCAAATGAAAATGAAAACATGACAATCCAAAACCTTTAGGATGCAGCAAAGGTGGTCATTAAGTGGAAGTATATAGCAATAGCAGCCTTTCTCAGAAAGCAAGAAAAGTCTCCAACACACAACCTAACCTTATACCTAAAGGAGCTGGGAAAAAAAGCAAATAAAGCCTAAAACCAGCAGGAGAAGGGAAATAATAAAGATTAAAGCAGAAATCAATGATACAGAGATTTAAAAAAAAAAAAGAAAAGCAGTAGACCAGATCAATGAAACTAGGAGATGGTTCTCTGAAACAATTAACAAGATTAATAAACCCCTACCTAGATTTAATAAAAATAAAAGAGAAAGAACCCAAATTAATAAAATCACCAAAGAAAGAGGAGTGATCACAACCAACATCAAAGAATACAAACAAGTATAAGATAATATTATGGGCAATTATATGCCAACAGATTATGCAATCTGGAAGAAATGGATAAATTCCTAGAAACATATACACTACCAAAACTGAGTCAGGAAGAAATACAAAATCTGAACAGAACCATAACCAGCAAAGAAATTGAATCAGTAATCAAAAATCTCCCAACAAAGAGTCTGGGGCCAGATGGCTTCCCAGGGAAATTCTACCAAACATTTAAAGAAGAATAATACCTGTTCTTCTGAAGCTATTCCAAAAATAGGGGGAAAAAAAGGAAAAACTATTCCAAAAAAAGGAAAACTTCCAAACTCATTCTATAAGGCCATCATTACCTTGATTCCAAAACCAAAGACCCCACCAAAAAGGGAATTGCAGAGCAATATCCCTGATAAACATGGACACCAAAATTCTCACAAAGATATCAGCCAATAGGATCCAACAGTATATTAAAAGAATTATTCAACATGATCCAGTGGGCTCTATCTCTGGGATGCAAAGGTGTTTCAGTATCTGCAAATCAATCAACATGATACATCACATTAATAAAAGGCTAAGAACCATATGATGGTCCTTATCCATCTCTCAACAGATGCAGAAAAAGCATTTGACAAAATTTAACATCCTTTCTTGATAAAAAACCCTCAAGAAAGTAGGACAGAAGGAACATACCTCAGTATCATAAAGGCCATATACGAAAGACCCACAGCTAATACCCTCAGTGGGGAAAAACTGAGAGCTTATCTCCTAAAGTCAGGAACATGACAGGGATGCCCATTCTCACCATTGTTGGTCAACACAGTAATGCAAGCCCTAAGTAATGCAATCAGACAACAAAAAGAAATAAGAAGCATCCAAATTGGCAAGGAAGAGTCTAACTTTCACTCTTCCAGAAGACATGATACTCTGTAGAAAATACAAAAGACTGCCAAAAAATTGCTAGAACTGATACATGAATTCAGCAAAGTTGCAGGATATGAAATCAACACAAAGAAATCTGTTGCATTTCTATACACCAATAATGAAACAACAGAAAGAGAAATCAAGGAATTGATCCTATTTACAGTTCCACCAAAAACTTAAGATACTTAGGAATAAACCTAACTAAAGATCCGTATGCTGAAATCTACAGAACACTTATGAAAGAAATTGAGGAAGACACAGAGAAATGGGAAAACATTCAATGCTCCTGGACTGGAAGAATAAATATCATTAAAGTGTCTATACTACCCAAAGCAATCTACACATTCAATACAGTCCCTATCAAAATAACACCAACATTTTTCAGAGCTAGAAGAGATAATCCTAAAATGTGTATGGAACCAGAAAAGGCCCCGAATAGCCAAAGGAATGTTGAGAAGAAAAGCAAAGCAGGCAGCATCACAATCCTGGACTTCAAGCTCTATTACAAAGCTGTAATCCTCAAGACAGTATGGTACTGGCACAAAAACAGACACCTAGATCAAACAGAATACAGAACCCAGAAATGGACCCTCAACTCAATGGTCAACTAATCTTTGACAGAGCAGGAAAGAATATTCAATAGAAAAAGGCAGTCTCTTCAACAAATGATATGGGGGAAAGTGGAAAGCCACATGCAGAAGAATGAATCTGGACCACTTTCTTACACTATATGCAAAAAAAACCTCAAAATGGATGAAAGAGCTAAATGTGAGGCAGGAATCCTGTTTTCTCACAGGAGAAAACAGGCAGCAACCTCTCTGACCTCAGTCGTAGCGACCTCTTACTAGACATGTCTTCAAAGGCAAGGGAAACAAAGCAAAAATGAACTATTGGGATCTCATCAAGATAAAAAGCTTTTGCACAGCAAAGGAATAATTGACAAAATTAAAAGCAACCTACAGAATTGGAAAAGATATTTGCAAATGTCTTATGAGATAAAGGGCTAGTATCCAAAATCTATAAAGAACAAACTCAATACCCAAAAAAGAACAAATCCAGTCAAGAAATGGGTAGAAGACATGAATAGAGATTTCTGCAAAGAAGACATACAAATGGCTCACAGTCACATGAAAAAATGCTTCAACATCACTCAGCATCAGGGAAACATAAATGAAAGCCACAATGACATACTATGTCACACCAGTCAGAATGGCTAAAACGAACAAGATAGGAAACAACAAATGTTGGCAAGGATGTGGAGAAAGGGGGACCCTTTTGCACTCTGGGTGGGAATGCAAACTGGTACAACTACTCTGGAAAACAATATGGAGGTTCTTCAAAAAGTTAAATATAGAGCTATCCTACAACCAAGCAGTTGCACTACTCATATTTGTCAAAAGGGTATAAACATAGGTTCCAAACATAGGGAATGGAAGAGGCACATGTTTATATCAGCAATGTCCACAAGAGCCAAACTACGGAAAGAGCCCAGATGTCTATCAACAGATGAATGGATAAATCAGAGGTGGTACACACACACACACACACACACACACACACACACACACACCGGAATATTACTCAGCCATCAAAAAGAATGAAATTGTGCTATTTACACTGACATGGATAGAACTAGAGGGTATTTACACTAAGCAAAATAAGTCAGAGAAACACAAATATCATGATGTCACTCATATGTGAGTTTTAAGAAACAAAACAGAGGAATATAGGGGAAGGGAAGGAAAAATAATGTAAGATAAAAAGAAGGAGGCAAACCATAAGAGATGCTTAAATATAGAGAACAAATTGAGGGTTGCTGGGGGGAGGAGAGGAGAGGGAGGGCTCTTGTTGGGATGAGCACTGGGTATTATATGTAAGTGATGAATAAATTCTACTCATCAAACCAATACTATATTATATGTTAACCAACTTTAAGTTAAATTAAAAAATAAAAATGTAAAAGATACTACCCATAGTAAGAAATCTGACCAGTAGGAATGATACTGTTATAGATTAGTTATGTCTGCCATATGTTAGGGAACAGAAGTTGTGTCAGGTCCTCATCAAAGCAATTTGTAAATCTAATGGATGATACCAGAATTAGCAGTGTTTCAATGTGGAAACAAAATAAGGGGAAGGTAGCAGCGTGGACCTATAGGGTAAGATCAGATTACCATTTCCTAAAATACTGGACACTTCCCAAGATGCAAGGGCTTATATTTGGACTTCCAAAACTAAGACAGTGATTTTTAAAACTAACAATAATCACTTTCCTCTGCTTCCTTCTCATCAAGGGGTGTGAGTCAGCCCACAGCTACCTGGAATCATTTGTATGTCTGCGTCAGAGAATAAATGATATGACAAGTATACAGGATGTAAATTTATTTTGAGAATACAACAATGAGGTGTTATTGAAACACGTACTTCTCTCATTAAGGAAATAAAGAAAAACCTAAACTGTTTTCTTTAGATTTAGTTAGAAAACACCCTTACTAGGAAAATATTTAAAATCTAACACTGATACATACACACCCACCAAATAAGCCTATTTATTTTAAAAATGTAACTACTTTTCCATAATCTCAAAATAAATAGCTTTTACCTATGTCTTCCCTTCAAAAGAGAAGACTAAAAATAAATGAGAATGGCTCAAGTAATTACCTAAATTACTGCCTTAAACAAAATATGCTATTGTAGAATGCATTTCTTAATGCATTGTAGGATACTAAAACTGGTATTTTAATGCCAAAATCTTTAGTGTAAGTGTAATCATGTACAACATTTGCTGAAAAACAGCAGACAGACAATAAGGCTTGCAAATTAAGAACCGCCTCCAAAAAATGTCTACTCCAATTATCTATTCAGTTCTCTCACTTTAGGTCTGATTTCACTGAAGTAGCCACTATTTAAAGTTGCAAATATTTACATTTTTTTTAAAACGTAAACACAATTCTTTTTCTTAGGACATACTTACTAAATATAGACTATGTAGGAGATCATGACAAATTACAAAGATGACTAGCAGATGGCCTCTGCCCTCAAGGTTCTTCAGTATAAAAGATAATAAGGATAAAAGAAACACACAAAGAACTCTAATGAAAGACTGACTATGGTGGATGTTTTCAAAGTCAGAAGGCAGACATAGCTCTACTGGGTACATATGTTTGCCGGTAAGAAAGTAACCTGGAGGAGGACTCCTGAAAAGTTTTTTTTGGGCTGGCCTTTTTTAAGAATTGGTAGGATCAGGACATGCAAAGATGGTGAGAAAACACATCCTAGGAAAACAAAGTACTGAATGAGGGTTTCCAACTGAATAAAGCAAGGGATATAAATAAGGTACAGTGAACTTGGTCGTAGGGCCAGAGTATAAGATTCAAAATAGGAGGAGTGCAAAATGAAACTAGAAATGGGAGCCAATAGTCATGTCATGGAGGCACTCAGTGTTAAACTACAATATTCAAACTACTCAACAGCAGTCAAGATTTTAGATTACTACTTCATTACCTAGAAAAATGTATAGATACAACTGATCTAGGAGTAGGGTGAAGAGAAAACAGAGGGATAAAGGGCAGGTAAAAGGTTAGTTAAAACAGACCAGATTAAGAAATAATGAGGTCATGCATTAGAGTGGTGGCAATAGGAATGGAAAGAAGGAGAAATACGGGAAATATATGGCTATTGGGTGTTTTCTTTCGGCCACTATACCCACCATGTACCTTATCTCTCAGTCAAACTATATCTTACAATTCACCATTTCTTTATGCCTCTCTAATTTTGTACCTAATATTTCCTCTGCCTAATGAACTCCTATTTCATTCAGATATAACAGCCTCTAAAAACTTGCCCCATATTCTACTACCCATTTCATTAGACAGAGGTGCTACAGACTCTCAGTATTTGTGAATACCTCAGTTACAGCAATGAATTAAACTGTATTACAATTTTTGGTATGCCTATCTGGTTCTCCCTGAAGACTTTAAGCTTCCTGAGGGCAGAGGTCCATACATTATTAATATTTTGACCCAACCTGTCTTTCATAACACCTGGTAAAGGACTTTCTAAGAATAGGATTCAATAAGTGCAGAATAAATGAAAAGGCAGAATGGGAGGAAATTGAAGATTAAGTGGCTAGAACCTGGGAAACCATGGACTGTGCCTCTGATTATGAAGTAGCACTGCAAACTTAATGTACAACTGTGAAATAAATACATTTACAGCAAAGTTTCTAGTGAGACGGCACTTAAATATCCTTTTTTAGAAAGAGAAACTATCTTTTGAAATGTGTAGAATACTTCTATATGTGCTCCCTTTGGAGCAACATTTTTTTTGTTCTAAAAGAACCATCTCATTTCCCCTAATAAGTTATGTAGAGGTGGAGTAGCCAGACACATACTGTTTGGGGGAAGAGTACACAGCCAGATGCTTTTTGGCTTAGCAAGGAACTAGCACATTGGTACCTAAAGTGTGTACCAAGGGCCCCTAGTGTGCTACAGCAGATTCATGGAGAATATGAAGATATTTTATATTTTTGAAGGAAATGCACTGATACTCAACAACTGTTGGCCACACAAACTACCAGCTTAAGGTAGTTAACAGTTTCATCATTAGATAGTTCTATACCCATTTCCTTTGTGAAGCTGGATTTTCAGCTATGATTAAAAAAAATATGCTGTGTGAAAAACCAAGATGGAACAGGAAATGGAGGTGGCAGTATCCAATTAGATTCCAAGGTTTGAGAAGTTGGGTAGCACCCAACAGGAACACACATCCTATACATGGCCATTTTTTTTTTACACTTGATCTTAGCCAAAAGGCCAAGAAGCGATTATTTTTTTTTTTAAAGATTTTATTTATTTATTTGACACAGAGAGAGAGATCACAAGCAGGCAGAGAGGCAGGCAGAGAGAGAGGAGGAAGCAGGCTCCCTGCCGAGCAGAGAGCCTGATGCGGGGCTCAATCCCAGGACCCTGAGATCATGACCTGAGCCGAAGGCAGAGGCTTAAACTACTGAGCCACCCAGGTGCCCCTGCATGGCTACTTAAGACTGAAATAAAAATATTACTTTCTTTCAATTTAGGTATATTACTTTTTTAAATGCCTATTAAGCTGTCAGGATAGAAATACTTATTAAGTTGTTTGGACCTAATTACTTAATAAATGGAATTATTAGGTACTTCTTTTGGCCTATGGCTGCTATAAAAAAAAAAAAAACACTCTGACAGTTAAGGGCACTATAAACTCAGAAAGAGTGAGACTCTGACCTACAGGTTCTAGAGACATATGGAATCTTACCACCACTCTTCCAAATCTATTTGGCACTCTAAGCTTAAATGGGCTGAGAACTTCCTTCTCTGAGGAAGGAAACCATGAATCTTGTAACACTGAAAAAAAAATAAATAAATAAAATTTTAAAAAAAAGATACAAAACTGCAAAAAAAAAAAAAAAAAAACACCTGTCGTATGGATTATTGCAGCCCTCATAAGAGTTACAGGTAGCAAGAAAAAAATACAGTATAGTTTCCCTACTCACATCACTCAGTTGTAGATTATACTAGGCCCTTTCTCAATTAGCCACTCTGGTTCTATGAGCTTGTTTGTAGAAGAGACCCGGAATACAAAAACTGAAACAAGGTCACTAAATAGCTGAAACATTGGGAAATCAGGCCTACTATATTAGGGAGTGGGTGGGCAAAGGTAAGTGAAATGCTCAATAGAAAGGTGCCCTTTTCTTTTCCCAGAACTGCTGAAAATTACTACGAGCCCAGCTAGGGCAACTTATTTAATTACTTTAACTGATTTCTTTAGTGTACTTGGAACTGTTCTGGATACCAGAACACCTGGTTTAGGTGCCCTAAGACTACACACTAGCAACAGGAGCAAGATTATCAAGAGCAACAGAGAATGGGAACTTTGCACAATTAATCTAGTATTCCATTATCTTTTCTTCAATGCAAGAGTCAAGACCTACTCTTCTAGGCCTCCTGTGTAATCCTAGAGTTCTCAAATTTCACCTGGGAACAGGGTTGGTCAGGGAAAGAAGAAAGGCATTCTTGTATTATCAGGGGCTGTGTTCTGAGTAACAAATGTGATCTCATTGGTATCCCAAGCTTTTTCAGTGGTATACATCAGTTACACATTTAGAAAGTAAGAAAAAGTTGTTAGAGCAAACAGCTATGGGAGAAAAGCAAAAACCCTAAGCTTTCTTTCTTCATCTGTAAGACTGGAATAACAGCACCAATCTCATGGTTATAAATGAGGTAACGTACATTACATAGTTTACTCAGGGCTTGGCGAAGAAAGAATGCTCAATAAATGTATGACTTGTCCCCATCATGGTGGCAGTTATTGCATAAAAGAAAAAACAAGAGATCTGCCAAACTGATAATAAAGATATGCTCAGAAAATACAGAATGAGTAAGGATTGGGTTAATTTGCAGTGAATCTGTATGCTTAAATCTAGGGATGCCTGGGAGTTTGGTTCCCTTGGTCAAGTTTAGGATGAAATGTACTAGCTTTATAAAGTGCTATTTTAAGTCAGAAACTCCCTTGGAGGCACTCCATACTAGTCTGTCTAGACTGCTTATTGAAAATATATAGATTGATGGTGTGCATCTGACTTAACTGATTATGCAATCTACTTTCAGCTATATGACTGGCAGAGTATCAATGATTCTCAGTGAACTTGTGCCTTGGCTCCCCTGAAACCAAGGTTATCTTAGACATATCTCGGTGGTTCACAATTAGAAGACAAAGTATATCCCGTGCGACTAAAAATCACCTTAGTCATTTTTCTTCTGCTGCACCATACCTTTAGACACTATTAAAGCTTTATGAGAATCTCATAGGTTCTTTCAATTATCTAATGTTGTGTAGTGGCCACAATACACTCTGATGATTAATAAATATTTGGGAGTAAGAGATTTTAAAATATCAGAAATTCTTCAGAATGTAAATCAAGGTCTATTTCTGGCCCTTATTATAAGGATCTGACATCTGCAACAAAATCATAAGGAAGCACCCTTTACAATAACTTACTAGCTTACTTTTATTAACTTCCAAGTTTGGTCTAATGTATGCTGACAGCCTATTATAATTAGATTTTTAACAACAGACCACAAAAAAGATCTTAAGAAGGCTAGAATAAGAAATGAAAATAATACACATGACATATATAAAGAGAATCAGGAGAAGCTACAACAAAATACACTGAATAATTAAATTA
The DNA here is from genome assembly GCA_028646535.1 of Procyon lotor. Lineage (NCBI taxonomy): Eukaryota > Metazoa > Chordata > Mammalia > Carnivora > Procyonidae > Procyon > Procyon lotor. Next base: position 75,586,869 of record CM053612.1, read on the forward strand.
TTTTCTATTCATTTTTAGGTTATCTGATAGTTTAGGTGGCTACTCAATATTTTACATGATCATTGTGGATACTGACAGTAATATATCATTTATGCAGAAAACACTCAAATAAACCCAATCTCATGAACTAAGAAATAAGAGATGACCAAGGTCACACATTACAATTTATCTTATGCTTTTACCTATAGGAAATCCCAACTCCCTTCGATTCATCAAGGATCAAGTTATGCAACCCTCATCCACAAGCCTGGCTATGAAACTTGAAAGCCTCACTGCACATTAAAGCTGAAAAGTAGAAGGGCAGGATGGGCTGAACTACTTCAACCACTGAAAGAAACAAGAAGTGAAAGCTGATTAATCTGAAGGCAAGAGAAAAGGGAGACAGAAGGCCCTTTGAGGGTTATTTGGAATAGGCTTTAACCTCCCTCTTTCCCCATACTAACAACTCCCAAAGCTGTAGGCACCAGTGATTATGTTTATAATGATGAATCTGAGTCATCAAGAAAGGACCACAATGTTCAGGATATTGTTTAGGAAGGAAGGAGATTATATGATCTGTTTCAGAATTGTTTCGATAAAAATACTTTTTAATAAGTTTTTTTTAACACTTATTAAAAAGGTAAGCATCAGCAATCTGCAAAATGTATTTATTCAGATGGAAAGTTTTTTCCTAGAGAATGTTGTGTAAATGTTGGCTTAGCAACAACTGAATCTATAATGGGTCCACACACAAACCAGGAAGCTGTTTTTCTTTTCTGAATAAATCTCTAATATCTTGTTTAGTTGTGAATTTCTCCTAAGACTGCAGAATATGCTAAGCTATCTACTAATATGAGCCTCCTGTTTGTCACATGAACACTGACTTTTTAAACGATCTTTTTAAAGCCAGTAATCTGTTCACCACTTTCACCAACCCTAAATTAAGAGTAGTGAAACCGCAAGAAAAGAGAGGGGTGTAATATGGTGAAAAGGTGCTGAATTTCTAGTCACAAAACGCAGATTCCTGGTCCAGCTCCAGGACCAAACTGGCTGCATGGTTCTTTATTTTGTTGCTTAATTTATCTGGGCTTGTCTCCGAATTTGTGAAGCTAAGGTGTTGTATATGATTTCTTAGGCCCTTTCAGTTTGAACTGTGAAGTTTTATAACTGGGAAGATTTTTGTTGAGTAGGCATAGTGTATCTTATCCAAATCCTTTTGAGATATAAATACACTATTTTTTTTTAAAGATTTTATTTATTTGACAGAGAGAAACACAGCGAGAGAGGGAACACAAGCAGAGGGAATGGTAGTGGGAGAAGCAGGCCTCCTGCCGAGCAGGGAGCCCGATGTGGGGCTTGATCCCAGGACCCTGGGACCATGACCTGAGCCGAAGGCAGACACTCAACGACTGAGCCACCCAGGCGCCCTAAATACACTATTTTCTAGCCAAGCAACCACCATCCCCCAAACCAACAGCAAATAAATAAGAAGAGAAAATCAACAAGGCACACCCACCCCACCTAACCCTGTGCTAAGATTTATATAAAAATCTATAATGCGTCATATTCATAATCCCTTGTTTTCTTGCTTCTAAGCCATTTTGACACTATTGTTTACTGAGTTGGTCATGCATACAATGCCTTCAGCCAGTTTTTTCTGGCTGAAAAAGGTATTAAGTGGTTCTTATCACAGACTGATGGAAATAACTTTCCCTAGAAAAACAAATTCTCACATTCCAAAGTGACATTTCATTTACTAAAAAACAAAATCATGCAAACTAAAAAGATGCCATTTGGACCATCTTCCTATTTCTTGATAAGGTGGGAAAAAGAGCATTTCCCAATTGTATCTCACCTCTGTAATCTATTTGAGGAACTTAAAGGTTAATTTTTTCATAGGGGGTAGGTTTTCTAATTCAGAATTTGTTGTATAGTCAAGGTAGGTGTTCATATACCCAATCAAGATGTCACAAATGTACAGCTAGGGTGGCATGTAGTATATATATGTTTTCATGGAAATTAGGGACCTGAAGCCCATATAAGAATTCAGATATTTAAAAAACTAATTTGAAGTTATAGGACTGAGCTAGTTAGAGTGGGAAGCCTCGGGGTTTGAGAGAAGAAATAATCCTGAAGCTGCTTATGGACAATGTGGTGGTTATGAACACTACCTAACACTTAAAAAAAAATACATCTTTGTGCCTCCAGAGGTATGTGACAAAATGCCCGATGATAACAGGCAGGTTTCCAGGAGTATGTGTGGAGCAAATGCCAGAAATGGATTTCTATGAGAGAAAAAACAACAGAGGTAATATATGTCTATAAAGTCAATATTCTCTAAAGACAAAACAAACATGATTTCCCCCGAGAGAGTCTTACTAACTCAACATGGCTTTCTTGTAAAACCGAAATTTGCAATGTATATTCAGCTGTCTCTTGTCCAACGATTTTATGCTTAGTAAGGAATGAGATACAGAGAAATGGTCTAATAGATTGTCTTATAAAAAAAGGTAGAAGGCCAAATTTTCTTTTGAAGGAATTTTATAATTCATAACTCCTTACTAAAGAATTTTTCTGAGGGGCGCCTGGGTGGCTCAGTTGGTTAAGCAACTGCCTTCGGCTCGGGTCATGGTCCTGGAGTTCCGGGATTGAGTCCCATATGGGGCTCCCAGCTCTGCGGGGAGTCTGCTTCCCCGACCTTCTCCCCTCTCATGCTCGCTCTCTCTCTCTCTCTCTCCCCCCCCCAGTGAATAAATAAAATCTTAAAAAAAAAAAAAAAAGAAAAGAAAAAAAATTTTTCTGAGATGGTAGATGGCAATGATCAAGTTACCAGCAATCATAAGAATTGATTTAAAGGTAGGATATTCTAATACATGATATATATGGATAAATATATATGGATATATATGGATGCACCTTACCCCCAGGAAACAAATACAGAACTAGCAAATGGTCTAATTTATACAAAATTAAGTACACAATCAGGTGGAATCATCAAAAGAGAAGAATTCCAAAGATAGGTATTTCTCCTATCACTAGTGCTTCAATTATATTAGCAAGAGTATCATTTGTCTTAGTGTTTACAGTTCTTAGAATCATCAAAGTTTCTTTTTAGTTTATAGATCCTATCTACAGATTCTAGTTCTGTCCCATATGGAAGAATATGGAAATAACTTTAACTGATAATGGCCATTTAATGGGGGAAAAAAAGGCAGGTCAACAGAACTCACCAAACACGAAATATGGTTTTAAATACCAAACTCTATGTTATAGCGAATGCTTTAGAACTTGTCAACATAGACAGTATGATATTACCTATGTGATAGCTGTAATCTAGACTCTAGGAGTAGGTAATTGTCCTAATAGAACATGTTCTACAGTTAATCAAAAAGCCACATTCCAGAGATGCCTATTCAGATAGCACTCAAAAGAGAGCACTCAGCTACTTTTTTCTCCTGCCAACAGCAGAACATAATGGATTTAGAAAATGGAGTCTCCCTAACAAATTAGTGCCTTTGGTAATTAGCACATGGACTCCAGAAATGACTTTTTACCGGTGGAATTAATATTGTTTATATGTGAATTTTCTCCAGGAATGACAAAAGAATGCAAACTTTTGCTTGCTCTGCCTAAAGGGAAGGTGCTAATTATCAGGATTACTTTGTTTTCTTCCTTTCCCTCACGGTGGCTCCTCAGGGATCCCTTTAGAAAACCTGGGCCTTTGCTGAGCAGCACACTGGAAACCACTGATCCATCTCAATCCCTTTATTTTACTGATAAGAAAACTGAAATCCAGAAGTTAAGTGACTCCCAAGGACACAACTGCTTGATTATAGAATCAGGGTTATACCTTGGTTTCCAGAACCATATAATGCTCTACTTTAGACTCAAATTACTTCTGTGAAAAACATCATAAGTCTCTAAAGATTTACTTTCCTTTATTCTGAATCAGTGGTTCTCAGCCCAGGGCAATTTTGCACCCCTAGGGAACATTTAGCAATGTCTGGATATATTTTTCATTGTCACAACTTGGAGAGGAAGGAACCACTGGCATCTAGTGTGGAGAAGCCAGCGATGTTGCTAAACATCTTAAAACACACAGGACAGCATGCCCCACATACAAAGAATTATCCAGCCAAAATGTCAGTCACTCCTAGATACACATCTCAAAAAGAACTGAAAACAGATATTCCAACAAAAACTTGTACAACAATGTTCACAGCAGCATTACTTACAATAAATAGCCAAAGGGTGGAAACAACCCAAATGTCCATCAACTGATGAAGAGATAATAAAAATGTGGTATATTTATAAAATGGGATATTATTCAGCCATAGAAGGGATAAGGTACTAATACTAATACAACATGTATAAACCTAAAAAAAAAGGAAGGGGGGGAAGCCAGACACAAAAGGTCTTATGTTGTATTATTCTCTTCATATTAAATATCCAGAATAGGTAAATCCACAGAGAAAGAAAGCAGATTATAGGGTTGCCAGGGCCTAGGGAGAGGAGGGAATGAAGACTGACTGCTTAATGGGTCTGGGGTCTCCCGTGGAGGTGATGAACATTTTTGGAAAAGATAGTTGCCTAACACTGAGAATTACTAAGTGTTACTGAACTGTACACTTTAACATGGTGAATTCTATGCTATGAAAAAAAAATGTCAGTAGTGCAAACCTAACCTTTGTACCAAAGGTTTTTTGTTAAATAGGTAAAAGGTAGAGAGGATTGTATCAAAAACAAAAAGCATCAAGTGCTATAATGACTTCGTTTTGTTTGTTTTTTTATAAAGTGGCTTGACCCTTAAATAGTTACCTCATTTTCCTAGTGGAAAAGATTTGCCAGGAAAAAATAATAGCTGCTGTCAACCCCAAGCAGATCTGTATTACTGTTATGAAATTATGAAGATAGGGTTTACAATAAATTGGTGACATCATCTAAACTGCAGAGGCATGAATATGCTACTGTAATAAAGAGACTCTGAAATTTAATGCAGGCCAGAAAATGAAATAATTAATTGGCTTTAAATGTGTGCCTTTACTTGAACTATAAACCAGGGAGCTGTCAAATAAAATTAGACACTATATTAAGATAAAGTCACTTTACAAGGCTTGTCACTTTGAATGTTCATTCCTTATTTGAAAATATAGAGCTGTATGCTCAAAGTTTAGGACTGGCCTCAACTGACCAGTAGTTCAGCAGTGAATCAAAGAGCTTAGAGATTTACTGTGGTAGCTCTAAACCATCCTTCCTTTCACTAAGTCTTGATAATAATAGGGGTAATGTGTTTGCGTTTCTTGGGCTAAAGGAGCCAAGTATATCCAGTGACCCAAAGAAATTATGCTGCTACATTTCAAAAATTTATTTTTTTTTTATTTATTTGAGACAGAGAGAGAGAGAGAGAGAGAGAGAGAGAGAGCGCACGCGCATGAGAGGGGAGAGGTCAGAGGGAGAAGCAGGCTCCCCGTGGAGCAAGGAGCCCAATGTGGGACTCGATCCCGGGACTCCAGGATCATGACCTGAGCTGAAGGCAGTTGCCCAACCAACTGAGCCACCCAGGCGCCCGCTGCTACATTTTAATAAAAAACAAAGACTGTAACTGGCACACTGCTATTTTTTTTTTATATGTTTGTGGATATGAGAACATCAAAGACATTAAGTTACCATTAGGTACAGAAAATGAAGATAGAAACTCACTTTTCAGATTTGGATCTTAGAGACTCAGGATTTTCTTCTAGGCTAGGTAAATTTCTAAAGACTACTGAAAGAGGAGAAACAAAAAATGCAAAACTACGTTATTTTAATTATTCTCCACAAATAAGCCCTGTCTGCTTGTTATCATTCAACTATTCCCAATACTGTTTTCTATACAATGAAGCAAAATTAATCCTTTTGAAGATTCATAGCTAAATATTATTCCCATTTGTAAAACAGGTGTAGGAGCATCTTGTGGCTATTATTGAGATAACACAATGAATTTCTTCCAGAAACTCTGTTCTTAAGGTAAAGACAGTGACATTCACAATCAATAATAGTGTATTAGGCTAATAAATACCAGTAATTGCTGCTCTCGCACTTAGAATATTCAGTACCAGAAGTGTGTTCTGTTATAAAAAAAAAAATTCACATGGAAAACAAGTATGACTTAAAAATCAAATTCTACACAAATATCCTAACAAAACAGGGGTGCCTGAGTGGCTCAGTTGGTTGGGTGACCAACTCTTGATTTCAGCTCAGGTCATGATCTCAGGGTTGTGGGACTGAGCCCTACATCGGGCTCTGCACTCAGAAGGGAGTCTGCTTGGATTCTCTCTCTCTTCCCCCTCTGCCCCTCCCCACTCTGTGCTCTCATCCTCTAAATTAAAAAAAAAAAAAAAACAAAATATTGTAATGAAACAATAACTTCCAAAATTTTTAGCAAGAAAAATCCCAAGGAATTGCTTTGTGGAGTATTGAGACTTTTGCCATTTTGTCATGAATACACCAGTTGCTCAAGGGCTGGGGGGATGAAAGCATAAAATAAAGTTTTAATTTCCATCTGAAGATAATAAAGATAAATACTCTAGCATTATGTACATAACATTTTGTTAGCCAATACATACATTTATATAATCCCCACATTCTCTTCTTTGTGAAAACGTTCATTCTCCAGTGAAATCTTATACATGATTTTATTTACATATGCTGTTCCTTTTTGTAACAGCATCTCCCCTTGCTGTCTCCTACTATTCTGGCGTTCCATAATGTATTATATTGTTCCGTGTAAGAAAAACCTCAAAGACAAAAACCTATTGATCAGGAAGGGTGACTATCACCAGGGTAGGTGGTATTTTAGACTCCTTACTTTAGGCACCTTGCACTGTGGGTTGTGTCCCCTGCTGCTCAGAAGACTGGTATTTGAGGCACTCCACTATCTGACACATGTGTTTTAGCTATTATCATAAATGATGATAAACAGCAAGCCAATTCTCTTTGCCCATCTGTCCAACCCCTCACGGAATATATGAACATCATCACAGATCTAAGAAAATATTTTCTTCCATACCTATCAAATCAACAGATAGCTCCTGGGGCGCCTGGGTGGCTCAGTGGATTAAAGCCTCTGCCTTCGGCTCAGGCCATGATCTCAGGGTCCTGGGATCGAGCCCCGCATCAGGCTCTCTGCTCAGCAGGGAGCCTGCTTCCCCCTCTCTCTCTGCCTGCCTCTCTGCCTACTTGGGATCTCTCTCCTGTCAAATAAATAAATAAAATCTTTAAAAAAAAAAACAAAAACAAAAAAAAAAAACAACAGATAGCTCCTAAGTTTTTAAGTGACTTTATACACTACTAATGACTAGGGTATTCAGAACATGGTCTATTGGAAGAAAAGAAAAGAACAGCATAGGACATCAGGAAACCTAGGTTTGCATTGTGGCTCTCCATTTTATAGGCTGTGGAGTTTAGATAAGATTTTCTTTCATTATCTTCAGTTTTATAATACATAAAATAAAGATAACATCCCTATTTACATCATAGGGTTCTCTGATAACTCAAATAAGGTAATGTATGAGAAATATCTGAGTTATGCAGTGTTCCATAGATACTTGTTGATCCCAAAATAATTATATATTCTTAAAAGTCCTAAATACAAAGCTCTAGCTCAGAACTCACGTATCTGTAGTAAATGGGATTTCAATGACACATAAATGGACAATGATGGTGCTCTAATAAAAAAATTAAACAGGGGCGCCTGGGTGGCTCAGTGGGTTGAGGTCTTTGCTTTCGGCTCAGGTCATGATCTCAGGGTCCTGGGATCGAGCCCCGCATCGGGCTTTCTACTCAGCAGGGAGCCTGCCTCCCCCTCTCTCTCTCTCTGCCTGTCTCTCTGCCTACTTGTGATCTCTCTCCTCTCTGTCAAATAATTAAATAAAATCTTTAAAAAAAAAAAATTAGACAAGTGTGTTCTTATCCTCCTACCACCATTTTTTACGACTTGGCTCACACTTCTTTTCATGTCATATAAAAGAATGGTTCATCTAACACATATTAATAAATAATTTCTTCAGTATCAAAGAATACTTAAAGAAATTCATGTCAATATTAATTTTAAATTTTCTCCTACACTGTATGGTTTTCCAGCTGTGTCCTTTGTTTTCATACCTCTCGTTAATGAGGCTAGTGCCATGTCTTTGTGATATTTTCCTCTGCTGTCCCTTTGTATGACACATTGAGCTATGTTTGTGAGACTCTTTGCCAAATCCCGTAAAAAAACTTCATTGTATGTTGCCAGAAGAGAAAAGAAATTACCACATAGTAGCATCTTTTTTCCCCTAACAGTGACAGTAATTAGCAAGTGAAATCAGGCAAGCTAAGTAAAGCTTAGAGAGTAAAGGATAGATTCTTTGAGATTCAGGATGTGAAGGATGCTTTTAAAGTGGCCAACACAAACAGTCAAAATGCTATTATAAGCTTCCATGTGTTTGTAAAGTAGCATTTTTTGGAGCACGTTCCTTATTTCATCTCCAGATTGGAAATATGCCCATCCTTGCTGATAACATTACCATGTCCTATCCTTTAGCAAGAACTCCTTTTAGTTGCCTGACTATTTAAACAAAGACCTGCTGAAGCACCTTTTAAAGTAAGCTCCTACTGATCTCCTTGCTAATGACCTGATGATCATTCTGAAAAGGAAGATAGGACACAATAATGAATGTGTTCCTCTGTCTCAGTGCAGCTTCTCCATGTGGCCATGATGAAATCCAACAATCCAAACATTCTCCACATCTACCAGAAGCTTGAGATTAGGTGAGGACCAAGCCCCAGTGAGTTACTCAAAACTTCTGTTGATAGCTGACTTGGAGTTAGGACATGGCATGGATTAGTCCCAGGACTTTCACCAGTTCTTTTATTTAGTCATGTTTTTTACAGTTCTAAACTATCAGGAGACTGGTGTATTTTGCAGAGGCTGGGAAAGAACCAGAATCCGTGGGGCTCATCAATCCTCCCAAGAAATCACTGAGGAAAACAGGCAAAATCTGACTCAACAAGGTTCAGGAAGAAATTTTCCATGATTGATCCATAACCTCTGGGGCTGCCTACCTTGAGGCCCATACTAAAGAGCGGCAAGCAAAGTGCCTAGAGCACAAAACATAAGGAGGCACTCTTTGTCCCTTGCGCAACCCCGACCCCAAGCCCTGCTGCCTACGCAAGCATCTGACCAAATAACTTCATTTTAACTGTTAAAAGACAGAACCAATGGGGGTGTGCCTGGGTGGCTCAATCAGTTAAGCGACTGACTCTTGATTTCGGTTCAGGTCGTGATCTCAGGGCCACAGATCGAGCCCCGCGTGAAGATCGCACTCAGCACAGCGTCTCCTTAGGATTCTCTCTCTTCCTTTCCCTCTGCCCTTCCTCCTGCTTGTGTGCGCGCGCTCTCTCTCTAAAATAAATAAATCTTTAAAAAAAAAAAAAGAACTAATAAAAATATACTTATTCAATAAGGACAGTGAACAGATTCCAGTGCTCTCTTCTATACACTTTAGAGTTCTAACACACTTTTGTATCATTACATTATGACAGCCACAACTTTCCGAGGCTAGAAGTGCAGAATATATAAATCCGACTTGAAAGATGGACAAGCAAATGCAAGGGAACTCTAGGACATGATCAAGGGAGTGGAAGTAGAATTTGAACTCAGGTCTCTAACTCTATGACCAATACTTTTCTCATTATACTACACAACACAAAATCTCCCTCTGAGGTCCTTTATGCGTATGGTTTTATGGTCTATGTTGATTAGGATTATTTATGGAGTCACTGGTGGCTGGTTAATATTAACAACAAAATGACCTTGAATTTGTCTATTGTCCACTGTCCATAAATAGCCTCATGAGAAAGGAAATATCAAAGGAATTCACCCAATGGTTCTTAATGCCAGGCTTTAACATTTTAGAGGAAATCAAAACCATTTATAAATCAACCTCACAGATGAATTTTTTTAATACTGTCATTGGCTACACAGCAGAATCATCTTTTTGTTTCTGTCATTATCAACAAGGCTTAGAAACCATTGGAAGCACATGAGCAACTTTACTAAGAGTTGTAAAGAAGCTGGGATTAGAACAGGTCTATATATATCAAGTTTGAGCCTTCTCTCCCTGTACTGGAGAGATGTTCAGAAAAGAGCAGAAGGAAGGAAAACAAAAGACCCTAGCTAATGAGCAGCATGTGGTCTGTTGGTCTTTCTTTGCACTGCCCTGCTTCAGACAAAAACTTTCTAACACTAACCAGAAATACAATTTAGATGTCCACAAAATACTCTGAGTTGCAAATTTAATTTCCTGGATACACAGATTAACATGGAGAAAGTATGAATTATTAAAAAGCAAAAGGAAACTTACTCCTCCCCATGTTTTCTTGTGGTCTCTGGCAGGTCCCTGGATGATGATTCCCTGTATAAAACACAGCATGTACACACAGTCAGATTCACAGAGGTTGAGTCACTACATCAAGTAAGTTCCATTAAAGCTGATGTGGTCAACACAAGCATTTCATTTTAGTGCATTCCAATCTTGCCGCCCCCCCCCCCACAAATGTATTCTTCACCACAAATAGGTATCTAACTTCAGAGAACAGAAACACAGCATTCTGAAAGCATGAACTCCATCTGTATCAACTTACTATGATGCCCTTGTTTATCTAGCATTAGTTTCTGCCCTTGCCAAATAAAAGTCATCAAATTGGTCACATGCTTATTTCTTAGGAAGGCAGTGACATAAACAAAAAATGGTGGACAAAAATGACAAAAGGTTCAATTTTAATAACGAAGCAGTATGTTATTAGTTTGCCCATCCCTGGCTTCTCTTCAGTGTCATTCTGTGACAAATCCAATACCCTTTACAGTGTAACATTTTCCTGAATGGTGTCAAACAGCAGTACCCTAATTAAATTATCCTTGAAGCAAAGCAGCCCACAGAGCTATTACCAATAAACAGTATGAATCAATAACCATGAATTACTGACAATGGAATTTTTGTAGGAAAAAACCCACATAATCCAAATGCAGGTATGCATGGAAGAATAGCAATTCTTTTTTTAAAAGATGAAAATACATTACACAGATGCTAATTCATACCATAACGCTTCATTTTCTTACAGGGTTCAATCATAGAATTACCAATTTATTATTTACCTGCCACATTCCCAACATGGAGCTAAGCACCAGAGGCAAAATTATAAGACATAATATTTTTTGTTTTTTGTTTTTTTTTTTTAAATTTTATTATTTATTTGACAGAGAGAGATAGATACCACAAGTAGGCAGAGAGGCAGACAGAGAGAGAGGGGGAAGCAGGCTCCCCACTGAGCAGAGAGCCCGATGTGGGGCTCGATCCCAGGACCCTGAGATCATGACCTGAGCCAGAGGCAGAGGGTCTAACCCACTGAGCCACCCGGGTGCCCCAAGACATAATCTATCTGTCTGTTAAGGAATGTATAACCTACTTAAAGTTAAACACATAGAGGAGAATGATATCATCAAGATGGCCATATAGGTCATTCCCAACTCTAGTACCCCTCACAAGAAGACCAACTGGCAACTATCCATAGAAAAAAACATCACTGTGAAAATCCAACATTAGAAGGGTAAGAGGACTGCACACACTCAGAGGACTCCACTGCCTTTCCCCTACAGTGTCACACTGAAAGGGCTTCCCCACCACCTCTGCCCAGGGACTATGGTTCCTAAGAGAGAGCCCAAGGCAGATATCTAGCTCCCCAGGCACATGGGACCCTTTGTAGGAAGCCCACTCTTGTCTTGCCTCATAGGGGTCAGTGGAAGAATCTGCAGGGCTTGCTGAGGATGAGCTAGAGATGGAGAAGGGGATAGGGCTTACAGTAGGTCTTGGCAGATGGCATTCTTGCTTGCAGCAACACTGCTGAGCAGAGATCCCAGCCAGCACCTCTGGCTAGGGAACTTGATAGGTAGTTCTGCCTGATTTGGATCCCCAGTCACTGGGCCATACTGGTAGGGCAGCCTGTTCTACCACCCTGCCCAAGAAGGGAAGCAAATTCCCAGCTCCACCCTAGTGCTGAGCATAGCCTCCAGCTCTGCCTATCCAGGAGGCCCAGCCAGAGAACTACAGTAGCCACAGAGCTCATCTAATAGCCCTGGCTCAGTCAGGAAGTCAAGCCAGCAGCCATGCCCAACAGTTCAGCATAGCCTCTGGCCCCACATAACCAAGGAGCCCGACTAGGGCCCTGGGAAACGTGGGGGCACAACCTATTGTACTGTGAGACACAGCCCAGCCTACAATCCCATCCAGTCATAGAGCTCACTCTACAACCCTGATAAGCAGAGGAGCCCAGACTACTGGCCCTGCCCAATTGTTGAACATAGCCTGTAGCCTTGCCCAGGTAGGAAACCAAGCTGGTAACCCCACCCAATCAAGGAGCACTGCCTGTGATCCCAACAGACAAGGAAGTCTAGCCAATAACCTTGCCTTCCAGGTGAGCACAACCCATGGATTACATGATCAGGAAGATGCAGCCCCACTCAACTTCAGAGCATAAACTGTGGGCCTCTGTAAACACAGACTTCAGCCAGTGGCACCATCTGGTTGTGAAGCAAAATCTGAGACCCCACCCACCTAGAGGGGATTGCAGAGCCCCACCTGTAGTCCTGTACAATCAAGGTGTTCAACCAGTGGTGCCACCCTGCCAGGGAACACAGCCTGGGACTTTGACCAACCAGAGGTGATTGCAGAGCCCAGCTAGTGGCGCCACCTGACTACAGAACACAATCAATAGCCCCACCCAAACAAGGAGATGGTTGCCCACTGATCCTGCTTGAACATGGAGCCCAGTCAGCCGGCTCAACCAACTGTGGAGCGCAGCCAGGATCATTCCCCCCAATCTCAGAGCATGGACAATGGCTTTGCCCAACTAGAAACCCCAAAAGCAAGCCCCACCTTTCCACAGAGGCTACCAGATGACCTGTCCAGTACCCCCTAGCTGTAGTGACTGGTGAAGGTCTTTCTGTGCTAAAATGAACCTTTAAAGTCTGAAAGCAGAGACTGTTTAAGCAAATGCAGACACTAATGCAAAGAATCAAGAATGATGACGAAAAAGGTAAACTTAACATCACCAAAGGAAACTAATAAACCTTCAATAAGTGATCCTAACAAAATAAAGATCTATAGATTGCCTGAAAAAGAATTCAGAATAATCCTTTTAAAGAACTTTAGTAAATTATAAGAGCACACAGATAACTAAAAATAGGAAAACAATGCCATGAACAAAATGAGAAGTACAACAAAGAGAGAAACCATCAAAATCAGAAATCTTAGAGCTAAAATTAGAACTGCGGAATTCAATAGAACAAAATAGCTTACCTATCAATAATTACTTTTAATATAAATGGATTAAATTCACCAACCAAAAAACACAGAATGGCTGAATGGATTAAAAAACAGGATCCGAATGACACTGTCTACGAGAGACTTTAGTTTTAAGGACACATATAAAATGAAGAGATAGAAACAGATATTGCGAGCAATTGATAACCAAAAGAAAGTAGGGATAGCTATACTTGTTATCAGACAAGATAGACTTTAAGCTAAAAATGGTCACAAGAGACAAAGAAGGTCATTATATAATGAAAAAGGGTCAATTCATTAAAAAAATATACCAATCATAAATATTTACCCAACACTGAAACATGTAAATACATAAAGCGAATGCTAACACAACTAAAAGGAGAAAAAAACAGCAATACAATAATAACTGGGGACTTTAATATCCACTCTCAGTGATCGGTAGATTGTATAGCCAGAATCAATCAAGAAACAGCAAATTTAAACAACACTATAGACCAAAGGGACCAAACAGACATAAACAACATTCTATCTAACAGTAGGATACACATTCTTCTCAAGTACACATGGAATGCTTTCTATGATAGACCATATGGCAGGCCACAAGTCTCAACAAATTCAAGAAAACAAATTATATCACCTACCCTTTACAACCACAGTGGTATGAAACTAGAAATCAAAAATGGGAGGAAAGCTGAAAAATAGTCATACATGGGAGTTAAACAACATACTCCTGACCAACCAATGGACTAAAGAAGAAAGCAAAAGGAAAATTAAAAAAAAAATCTTGAGACATAAAAAACTAGAAACACAATATAAGAAAAACAATGGGATACAGGAAAAGCAGTTCTAAGATGGAAATTTTTATCAGCGAACTTTCAAGGGAAAAAAAAGCCCAAAGTTAGTAGAAGAAACAAATACTAAATATTAGGCAGAAATAAAAGATAGGAAAATAGAAAAGATTAACAAAACTAAGAGTTGATTCATTAAAACGATGAACAAAATGGACAAATCTTTAGCTAGGCCAATAAAAAAATAAGGTCAGAAATGAAAGAGGACACATTACAAGTCATACCACAAATATAAAGGAAAATGAGACTACTACAAACAGCTATACACTAACAAATTGGACAACCTAGAAAAAATTGATACATTCCTAGAAACATATAACCCACCAAGTCTAAATCATGAAGAAATAGAAAATGTGAACAGACTAATAATGAGTAAGGAGATAGAATCAGCAATCAAAAACCTCTCAACAAAGTCCTGGACTAGATGGTCTCCGTGGTGAATTCTAATATTTAAAGAATTAATGCCGATCCTATTCAAACCCTTCCAAAAAAAAAAAGATAAAAATCATATAATCCTCTCAATAGATGCAGAAAAAGCATTTGATAAAATCCAACATTCATTCATGATAAAAAAAAAACAAAACACCTCTCAATGAATTGGGTACAGAAAGAATATAACTCAATATAATAAAGGCCATATAAGAGAAGCCCACAGTTAACATCATACTTAATGATGAAAGTGAATGCTTTTCCTCTAAGATCAGAAATGGTCTTAGATGCCCACATTCCCCACTTCTACCCAACATAGTACTGAAGTCCTAGCCATAGTGATCAGGCAAGGGAAAAAAAGAAAGCATCTAACTTAGAAAGGAATAAGTAAAATTCTCCCTGGTTGCAGATGATATGATCCTATATACAGAAAATCCTAAAGATTCTCCAAACCAACCGACCAACAAACAAACCTGTCGGAATAAAAGAATTCAGTAAAATTGCAGGATACAAAATCAACATATAAAAAATAAGTTGTTTACAGAGCCTAACAATGAACTGTCTGAAAAATAAAGAATAACCCCACTTATAATAGCATCAAAAAGAAAAAAAAGTACAGGAATAAATTTAACCAAGGAAGTGAACAATCTATGCACTGAAAACTGTGTAAGATGTTCACGAAAGAAAAAGAAACAGGTAAATGGAAAAATATCCCATGTTCATGGATTGGAAGAACTAATATTGTTAAAATGTCCATACTACCAAAAGCCATCTATAGATTCAACACAATCCCTATCAAAATTCCAATGGCATTTTTTACAGAAATAGAAAAAACAATCCTAAAATTTGTATGGAACCACAAAAGACCCTAAATAGTCAAAGCACTCTTAAAAAACAACAAAGCTAGAGGGGCACCTGGGTGGCTCAGTGGGTTAAAGCCTCTGCCTTCAGCTCAGGTCATGATCTCAGGGTCCTGGGATCGAGCCCCGTATCGGGCTCTCTGCTCAGCGGGGAGCCTGCTTCCCCCCCCCACCCCCGCCTGCCTCTCTGACTACTTGTGATCTCTCTCTCTGTCAAATAAATAAATCTTTAAAAAAAAAAAAAAAAAAAACAAAGCTAGAGACATCACACTTCCCAACTGCAAACTATATTACAAAACTACAGTGATCAAAACAATATGATATTGGCCTAAAAACAGACAAACAGACCAAAGAACACAATCCCGAATGCAGAAATAAACCCAGGCACATAAAGTCAATTAACATTCACTTGACAAAGGAGCCAAGAAAACTCAATGGGGAAAAGACAGTCTCTTCATAAATAGTGCTGGGAAAACTAGATATTCACATGTTAAACAATGAAAATGGATCTCCATCTTACACCATTGACAGAAATTAACCCAAAATGGATTAAAGTCTGAAATGGAAGACCTGGAACCATAAAACTTCTGGAAGAACAAAGAGAAAAAAAGCTCCCTGAAACTGGTCTTGAAAATGATTTTTTGGATATGACAACCAAAAACAGGCAACAAAAGCACAAATAAATGAGATTATACCAAACTAAAAAGCTGCTGCACAACAAAAGAAGTGATCAACAAAATGAAAAGGCAACCTGGGGAATTGGAGAGTATATTTGCAAACCACATATCTGATAAGGGGTTAATATCCAAAATACAGAATGAACTCATGCAACTCAATAGCAAAAAACAACCAAATTTAAACATGGGCAATGGACCCAAATACAGATTTTTCAAAAGAAGACATACAAATGGCTAAGAGGCATATGAAAAGGTGCTTAACATAACTAATCATCAGGGAAATGAAAATCAAAACCAAAATGGTGTATCACCTCACACCTGTTAGGATGTCTATTATCAAAAAGACAAAAGATAACAAATGCTAGCAAGGAGGGGAAGAAAGGGAACCCTTGGACCCTGCTGGTGATAATGTAACCTGGTATAGCCACTATAGAAAATAGTAAGGAAGTTGCTCAAGAAATTTAAAAAATAGAACTGCTGGGGTACCTGGGTGGTTCAGTCGATTAAACATCTGCCTTCAGCTTAAGTCATGATCCTGGAGTCCCGGGATCAAGCCTGGAGTTAGGCTCCCTGCTCAGCCGGGAGTCTCCTTCTCCCTCTGTCCCTCCCCCTTTTCATGCTCTTGCTCTCTCAAGTAAGTAAGTAAAATCTTTTAAAAAAGTATAACAGCTATATGATCCATCAATTTAACTTAGGAGTGCATGCATATCTGGAAGAAATGAAATCAGTATCTGGAAGAGATTTCTAAACCACTATGTTCACTACAGCATTATTTACAATAGTCAAGACACAAAGATCCACTGAGAGATGAATGAAAAAAAAATGTGACCTATATACACACACCCACACGATGAAATATTATTTAGCCACAAAAAAGGAAATTCTGCCATTTGCGACAACACAGATGAAACTTGAAGGCATTATGCTGAGTGAAATACATCAGACATTGAACAACAAATATTGTATGATTTCATTCATATGTGGGAGCTTTAAAAAAAAAAAAACAGGGGTGCCTGGGTGGCTCAGTGGGTTAAGCCTCTGCCTTCGGCTCAGGTCATGATCTCAGGGTCCTGGGATCGAGCCCCGCATCGGGCTCTTCTGTTCAGCAGGGAGCCTGCTTCCCCCTCTCCCTCTGCCTGCTTCTTTGCCTATCTGTGATCTCTCTCTCTCTCTCTCTCTCTCTCTCTGTCAAATAAATAAATAAAATCTTTAAAAAAAAAAAACCCATAAAAATAGATAGTAGGGGCACCTGAGTGGCTCAGTCGTTAAGCGTCTGCCTTTGGCCCAGGTCAGATCCCAGGGTCCTGGGATCGAGCCCCGCATCGGGCTCTCCGCTCTGCGGGAAGCCTGCTTCTCCCACTACCATTCCCTCTGCTGGTGTTCCCTCTCTCGCTGTGTTTCTCTCTGTCAAATAAATAAAATCTTTAAAAAAAAAAAAATAGATAGTAGACTGGTAGTTGCCAGGGTCAGGGGGAAGGGGTTTATGAGTGAAGGTCAAAAGGTACCAAGTTCCAGTTTTAAGCTGAATATGTTCTGGGGCATAAAGTACAGCACAGTGACTATGGTTATCAATGCTGTACTGCATATTTGAAAAACACTGAGTAGATATTAAAAGTTTTCGACACACACATTTTTTTTCATTGAGTAAAGCAAAAGAAGTTAAGTGAGAACGCAGAAAAAGCTCTCAAGAGTGAGAGGGGTCCTGACAGGGTTGTCAATGAGAGCCTTCAGTGCTGGTCTTTTATAAGAAAGCTAACCAGGGAACTTAAATCCTTTTAATATCTCTATTGATAACACCTTCAATAGCTTACTTCCCTTTTAGGGGCTATTCTTTGTTGGTCACAGGTGATTATCATAAAGATACCCACCCCACACACCTAGGGCAGGGATACACACACACAAAATTAAAACTGTGTGAGGTCATCTGTTAACTAACCTTTTGTGGTAATCACTTCACAATATATACGTGTATCAAATCAACACATTATATACCTTAAACTTACACGATGCTTTATGTCAACTATATCTCAAAAAGCCATGAAAAAAAAAGTTAAGCATATATGAAGCAGAGACCATTAGGGAACATATATGAAACTGAGATCCGATAACTAGTTGTGTGACACTGGAAAATAACTTTCTATCTCAAATTCCTTACAAATGAAGGGCAATGAACTATATGTGTTTCCCAAATTGTCCTCTACAGGATGTTAAAAAGCACATTATTCAAAATCAGAGCTCTGATCAAATAAGTGTAAGAAATGCTGTGTTAAAGTTAAATGGGTTTATTATAAGACTTTTCAGACTCTTAAAAATGCTAATTAGCAATGTGATCAAAGTATAGTCTCTCAGCGTATTTGGCTACTTAATCTTTTTCATAAGTAATCAGTATTTCTCAGGAGTCCTATTCTTTGGACCTCAGTTTGGGAAACTGGACAAGGCAACTACAAAAGCCTCTTGAAGCTCTGAAATTTCATTATTTTCTAACAAGGTAGTAATTGTACGGAACAAAATTAACAAAGTGAATGAAGAAAGAAGTCAGGGGGGTTAGATTCTCAGAGAATTTTGGGAACCAAGGAACTTTAGAAATCATCTAATGGTTTCTCTCATTACTGCCCCCCACCCTTTTTTTTTTTTTTCCTAAAGATTTTTTATTTATTTATTGACAGAGAGGAGAGAGATTACAAGTAGGCAGAGAGGCAGGCAGAGAGGGGAAAGCAGGCTCCCCGCTGAGCAGAGAGCCCGATGCGGGGCTCGATCCCAGGACCCTGAGATCATGACCCGAGCTGAAGGCAGAGGCTTTAACCCACTGAGCCACCCAGGTGCCCCCTGCCCCCCACCCTTTTATTTAAAGCTGCAAACCACTCTCAAAAAGCTCTTATACTGACCCATAAAATGGGTCAGGGCCAAACTCTGCAGGTTCACTTGAAGTCAACAGCTGTAGTCCCACCCACTGGGATTTCTCCTTGAGGCAGCATAGATATACTTCATCAGAAAGCCAGCACCACAGGAAGCAGAGTCTGCGATCTAGTGACCCCCATGACCCTTCAGATGAAGCTGTTTGGGGAAGGCTCTAGGAAAGGGCCTTTTACCCTTCTCAAGTATCACCTTAACTTTCATTGTAATCCCTCTAAGTGAGATAAATAAAATCAGTATTATGTAAAGAGAACTACGAAACCGTCCTCACTCCAGGAAAAACCATATGAAAGCTAATGTACTAAAATGCAATCCCTATATGGGAAATCATGAAACAGTTAAACGCAGGAGTCAGATGGCTAAATTTTGACTTTGAGACAGTATCTCTGATGGCAGTAGGGAAAGGAGATCTGCTTGGTGAGAGTACAGTGATATCAGAGATGCTAGGTAAATCTGGCAGGACTTCTTGTATTCTATTTCTTCTTTCTTCCTTAATATTTAATAAAGCCCTTTTGAAAAGAATCAAGCCCCTTGCATTTGTGTCAGAGGAACCACAAAGGAAAGGTTTGTCAGGCATGGCCCAGGACTTTCAAAGAGGACTTGCCTCTCTAGAGGTCAACACAGTGGAGTGGAAAGGCATCGAAAGCAGCCCTCTTCCAGGGCAAGATGAAACTAAGGAGGCAAAAAAAACCCCCCACTATTTCCTGTCATCTGCCTCACCTAGTGTTCCAGGAGCAAAGCTCCAATGACCAGAACCTTGTTTTCAAAAAAGACAGCTTCCTTACAGAGGTATGAGGTTCAAGGCCTACTGTCCCCATTACTCCCAAACCCCAAACTCCCCCAGTCACAGGTTACCACCATGCTTCTGATGCCAGGGTATAGCCTGCTCTTTCCACTCTATTTTCTTTTTTCAGCTGTGTGTGTGAGTTCTAGTTTTTATACCTAAATAGGAGTATTTGTCAAACTTGATTCTGAGGTCCCCATCTCAAACTAAACATCACTTCCGGAGTAATAGCAACATACTTGAAAAAACAAAAAAACAATGACAGCAGAGCAGGTGTTAGCCAGACATTAGGAAATAAAAATCACTGTTCCATGGATTTACCCAGCCTGGCCTTAAACACTCTTTATAACCAGGTTCCACCTTTCTTAACAGTTACACCACACTCTGGCCAAATCGGCCTCCACCCATCCCTTAAATATGCTTTCAACTGTTGTGACTCTATGCCTCTGCTCTTTTCCTCTGCATTATTGACACCTACTAAAATTCCACTCATCCTTCAATATCAGTGAAGACTTCCCTCATTACCAGAACAGGAAGTAATCTCTTTTTCCTTTGTTCTCTCATACAATATGGAATTTAGGTGCTATCTCATACAGATGTACATATATTACAGTATCTCTCAGACTGTCCAATTTTCAGAGGGTAACCAATTTGTCTTCTACATCTTGTCTAGTTTGTGCAGGGCACGAGATCATTCCCGATGAGGATTCTAGTGGCCTACATAAACCAGACTTAGGGGAGGCTCCCATACCAAGTGTATTTAGGACACATCATGTTTCCCTAAGTTTCCCTTAGTATTGATCACCGCACCAAATCACAGTCATTTACATACCACCTTAATCAATTTCATGACTTTTGTAGATGTATTTATCATCTATGCTTCCTTCCTATTTTTTTTACTTCAGTATCCACTTTAGTCTTGTCCTATAAAATAGTACAGGAAAGCATGGGTTCGATTATGTTTTATTTTTCTAATGCATATAAAATATGTAACTATTAAGTCTCAAACTTTTTCAGGATTTCCTACAGTTATTTTGCATATCACAAGCAGTACCCTTTGTAGAACAATGTTCATTCCTGTCGTTAATCAAAAAATATTTATTGAGTGTCTTTTACTTGTCAGGCACTGCTCTATTCTTTAGGACAGTTCTCAACTACGGGCAATTTTCTTCCCACAGGACATTTTGCAACTTCTAGAGCTATTTTCATTTGTCACAACTGGGGAGGAGTGCTACAAGAACCTACTGGGCTGAGGCCAGGGATACTGCTAAACATCCTACAATACACGGAACAGGCCTCCCACAACAAAGAATTATTCAGTCCAAAAAATTATTCAGTCCAAAATTATTCAGACCAATAAGGTCAAGGACGAGAAACTTTGCTTTAGAGAAACAGTGGCAAAGAAAAGAGGCAAATTCTCTGCTTTTCTGGAACTTACAATCCATTAAGACAGTATTATAGATGATACCCTCTTCCAGTATGTTCAAATAAGATTCCTTAGTCTACAATTGACAAGACTTCTTCTTTGTGTGTATTTCTTATATATGGAAGGCATGCTGGCACTTAGCTGATTACTAGTATCAGGGCCTCTTAAATAATGGTAGTTTATACACATCCTGATATGAGTTCCACCAACAGGTCAGAGTATGGGCTTTGCCATCACACATACCAGGGCATGTGTGAGGTCTGCCCTGCCAATTACTATCTGACCTTGGGCAAGTTATTTAACCTCTTTAAGTCTCAGGTTCTTCATCCATAATGGGGTGAGTAGTAATGGTAGCCCTAATTTCATAGGCTTTGAAAGAACATTAAATGATACCAGAAGAGTTACTGGTAACAATAAATATACATTCGGCAAGACTTACAAGAATGATAACGATGATTTTCTTCTCCTAAAATGTCTTGGTTCGGTCTAGTTCTGGTAGTTTATTTTCTAGTTGATCAATCTGGTTCAATACATTAAGTATAACTATAACTACTTAAAGAAAGTAGAATAATCTATATTTTATGAGCTGGATTTTTAACAATAAAATCTGATTTTAAAGTTGTAGCTTTAGCTGCCTGTACTATTTAAATTTGGAACGTGTACCATCAGTTCTTTAAGAGCTTCCCTTCCCATCTTTTATGTCCCTTTACATGCACTTACTCCTCTTTTCCCAGCCTTCCAGTGACAATCATAGTCTGGAAACTCCTAACCCTGGTAGTGATTCTTCTTCTAGCGATCCTTTGAGATTCAATTATATCTAGCTCTTCATTAGTTTTGAAACGCTACAAGCTACATTTTAATCTGTAGAGAAGTACTTCAATGCTGGCTTTAATTTTCAGCCACATGGCTCTCTCATGACTGGTTAGGTAGGTCAATCACTTCACTATCCTCCCCGGTACTCAGAGACACTATTACATTAATTTCTGGCCACCCTATAAAGGCTCTGCCAGTCCTAGTCTCCTGCTCTTCCCAAAGCCCCTTATATATTTTTAAGATTTTTAAAGATTTTATTTATTTGTTTGACAGAGAGAGACACAGCGAGAGAGGGAACACAAGCAGGGGGAGTGGGAGAGGGAGAAGCAGGCTTCCTGATGAGCAGGGAGCCTGATGCAGGGCTCTATCACAGGACTCTGGGATCATGACCTGAGCTGAAGGCAGAAGCTTAATGACTAAGCCACCAGAGCCCCACCTCTCATTTTTAAGACTAAGAGGGACTAAGGGTCCTGTTACATACTCTAGAGATGAGATGAAGTCCATTCTATCCTCAGTAACTTTTAAAGCCCCAGCTCTGATCAGCTGCCCGAGGGCTTTTCTCCAAGAGATGGGTTCTACTAGGTTTCTGACTGCTTCCCCTCTGCATCTTCTCCACTTGAAATAATACCGATTCAACTGGTATATGTTCTATCTCCACAACCATAAGGCAATTTCACATACATCATCTTATCAGTGTTTGCAAAAACCTTATGAGGTAAGTACAATACCTACTGATAAACGATAAAACTAAATTTCAGAGGAATTGACTCACCCATGTTCACACAATTAGTAAACACGGGCACCCCAGGATTGTTGTCTTTAACTTATCAACATATTCACCTCAAAAGTGCTCACACTATAACTGTATACCTCAGTAACTTCACAAACATATCTGTGTAACTCGGTGTGAGCACTTTTCTGCTCTCATGGAAGTTACAATCTAGATGGGAAGAACTAATTCTCCTGTGCTTGTTTATATAAACAACAACAACAAAAATGTCCCACCTATTAAATTGTGACAAACAGTGGTACTTTCCAATAAAAAAATAAGACAGGAAAAGAAGGTAAAACTTATTTAAAGATGACTGTCTATATAAGTACTTTTTAAAAAAAGATTTTATCTATTTGAAAGCGAAAGAGAGAAAGAGAGCATAAATAGGGGAGAGGGGCAGAGAGAGAGGAAGAAGCAGGCTCCCCATTGAGCAGGGAATCTGATGCATGGCTCAATCCCAGGACCCCGGAACCATGATCTGAGCTGAAGGCAGACACTTAACTGATTGAACCACCCAGGTACCACTCTATGTTTAACTTCTAGAGGAACCTCCACACTGTTTTCCAGAGTGGCTGTACCAGCTTGCATTCCCACCAACAGTGTAAGAGGGTTCCCCTTTCTCCACATCCTTACCAACATATGTTGTTTCCTATTGTGTTTATTTTAGCCATTCTGACTGGTGTGAGGTGGTATGTCACTGTGGTTTTGATTTGTATTTCTCTGATGCTGAGTGATGTTGAGCACTTTTTCATGTATCTGTTGGCCATTTGTATGTCTTCTTTGGAGAAATATCTGTTCATACTGTCTGCCCACTTCTTGACTAGATTCCTTGTTTTTTGGGTGTTGAGTTTATCAAGTTCTTTATAGATTGGGGCTACTAGCCCTTTAACAGATATATAATTTGCAAATATCTTCTCCCATTCTGTGGGTTGCCTTTTAGTTTTGTTGATGGTTTCCTTTGCTGTGCAGAAGCTTTTTATCTTGATGAAGTCCTAATAGTTCACTTTTGTTTTTGTTTCCCTTGCCTTTGGAGATGTGTCTAGCAAGAAGTTGCTGAGGCTGAGGTCATAGAGGTTGCTGAATGTGTTTTCCTCTAGGATTTTGATGGACTTATGTCTCAGCTTAGGTCTTTCACCCATTTTCAGTTTATCTTTGTGTATGTTGTAAGAAAATGGTCCAGTTTTGTTCTTCTATATATGGCTGTCCAATTTTCCTACCACTATTTATTGAAGAGACTGTCCTTTTTCCATTGGATATTCTTTCCCGCTTTGTGGAAGATTAGTTGGCCATACAGTTAAGGGTCCATTTTGGTGGTCTCTATTCTGTTCCACTGACCCATGTGTTTGTTTTTGTGCCAGTACCACACTGTCTTGATGATTACAGCTTTGTAAGAGAGCTTGCATTCTGGCATCACAGCTTGTGTTCTGGCTCTGTGATGCCACCAGCTTTGGTTTTCTTTTTCAATATTTCTCTGGCTATCTGGGGTCTTTCCTGATTCCATACAAATTTTAGGATTGTTTGTTCCAGCTCTGTGAAAAAATGTCAACGTTTTTTTGATAGGGATTGCACTGAACGTATAGATTGCTCTGGGTAGCATAGACATTTTAACAGTATGTATTCTTCCAAACCAGGAGCACGGAGTGTTTTTTCATCTCTCTGTGTCCTCCTCCATTCCTTTCATAAGTGTTCAGTAGTTTTTAGAACACAGATGCTTTATCTCTTTGGTTAGGTTTATTCTTAGGTATCTATGGTTTTTGATGCAGTTGTAAACGGGATCGATTCCTTATTTTCCCTTCTGTCTCATTGTTAATATAGAGAAATGAAACAGATTTCTGTGTACTGATTTTATATTCTGCCATGTTGCTGAATTGCTGTATGAGTTCTAGCAATTTTGAGGTGGAGCCTTTTGGGTTTTCTACATAAAGTATCATGTCATCTGCAAAGAGTGAGAGTTTGACTTCTTCTCTGCCAATTTGAGTGCTTTTTATTTTTTTACTTTTTTTAAAGATCTAATTTATTTATTTGAGAGAGAGAGAGTAAAGGCCAGGGAGAGAGGCAGAGGGAGAGAGAAGCAGACTCCCCAAGGTTCAGGGAGCCTGAGGTTGGGCTTAATCCCAGGACCCTGGGATCATGACCTGAACCAAAGGAAGACACTTAACCAACTGAGCCACCCAGGCGTCCCTCTTTTTGTTTTCTGATTGCTGAGGATAGGACTTCTAGTATTATGTTGAAGAACAGTAGTAAGAGTGGGCATGCTGTCACATTCTTGACCTTAGGGGAAAAGTTCTGTTTTTTCCCAATGAGAATGATATTCGCTGTGGGCTTTCCACAGATGGCTTTTATGATATTGAGGTATGTTCCCTCTATCCCTACACTGTGGGCAGTTTTAACCAAGAAAGGATGCTATATTTTGTCAAATGCTTTTTCTGCATCTATTGAGAGGATCATATGGTTTTCATCCTTTCTTTTACTAATGTGATGTATCGCATTGATTGATTCATGAATGCTGACCCACCCTCACAACCAAGGAATAAATCCCAATTGGTCCCGGTGAATAATCCTTTTAGTCTACTGTTGGATCCTATTTGCTACTATCTTGGTGAGTATTTTGGCATCCATGTTCATCAGAGATATTGGTCCGTGATTCTTTTTGGTGGGGCCTTTGGTTGTAGAATGGAGGTAACGCTGGCCTCAAAGAATGAGTTTGGAAGTTTTTCCTTCCCTTTCTATTTGTTGAAACAGTTTCAGAATAGGTATCTGAATACTTACAGTTCTTTAAGTATTGATAGAATTCCTCTGGGAAGCAGCTAGCTTATTTGTTGGGAGCTTTTTGTTTACTGCTTCAATTTCCTTGCTGGTTATGGGTGTTTTCAGATTTTCTATTTCTTCCTAGTGCAGTTTTGGTAGTTTATAAGTAAAATGCATCCATTTCTTCCAGATTGCCTAATTTGTTGGCATATAGTTACTTGTAATATGTTCCTAAAATTGTATTTTCCTTGGTGTTGACCATGATCTCTCCTCCTTCACTCATGATTTTATTAATTTCAGTCCTTTCTTTTTTCTCTTTGATAAGTCTGGCCAGGGGTTTATCAATCTTGCTAGTCCTTGAAAGAACATGCTTCTAGTATTGTTGATCTGTTCTACTGTTCTTTTGGTTTCTACTTCACTGAATCTTCTCTAATCTTTATTAGTTCTCTTCTCCTGCTTGGTTTAGGCTTTATTTGTTATTCTTTCTCCAGCTCCTTTAGGTATAAGTTTAGTATGTGTATTTGAGACTTTTCTGATTTTTTGAGAAAGCCTTGTATTGCTATGTACTTCTCTCTTAGGACCGCCTTTGCTGCATCCCGTAGGCTTTGAACAGTTGTGCTTCCATTTTCATCTATTTCCATGAATTTTTAACTTCTTTAATTTCCTGGTTGACCCATTCATTCTTGAGTAGGATGCTCTTTAGCCTCCATGTGTTTGAGTTCCTTCCAAAGTTTCTCGCATGACTGAGTTCAAGTTTCAAAGCATTGTGGTCTGTAAATGTGTATGGAATAATCCCAATCTTTTGGTATGGTTTGAGACCTGATTTGTGACCCAGCATGGGCTCTATTCTGGAGAATGTTCCAAACACACTTGAGAAGAATGTGTATTCTGCTACTTTAGGATGGAATGCTCTGTATATATCTGTAAAGTCCATCTGGTCCAGTGTATCATTCAAAGTCCTTCTTTCTTTTTTTTTTTTTTTTAAAGATTTTATTTATTTGACAGAGAGAAACACAGCGAGAGAGGGAACACAAGCAGAGGGAATGGTAGTGGGAGAAGCAGGCTTCCCGCAGAGCAGAGAGCCCGATGCGGGGCTCGATCCCAGGCCCCTGGGATCTGACCTGGGCCGAAGGCAGACGCTCAACGACTGAGCCACCCAGGTGCCCCTCAAAGTCCTTCTTTCTTTGTTGATCTTCTGCTTAGATGGCTTGTCCATTGCTGTGAGAGGGGTGTTGAAGTCCCCTATTATTGTATTATCATCGATGTGTTTCTTTAATTTGATTATTAATTGGTTGATATAATTGGTTGCTACCAAGTTAGGAACACAAATATAATTGTTAGATCTTCTTGTTGGATGAATCCTTTTAAGTGTGATATAGTGTCCCTCTTCATCACTTACTACAATCTTTGGTTTAAAACCTAATTTGTCTGATGTGAGGATTGCTACCCCAGCTTTCTTTTGAGGTCCATTAGCATGGCAAATGGTTCTCCACACCCTCATTTTCAATCCGGAGGTATCTTTAGGTCTAAAATGAGTCTCTTGCAACCAGCATATGGATAGGTCTTGCTTTTTTATCCAATCTGATACCCAGTGTCTTTTGATGGGAATATTTAGCCCATTTACCTTCAGAGTAACTACTGAAAGATATTAATTTAATGCCATTGTATTACCTACAAAGTCCCTGTTTCTGTAGATCATCTCTGTTTCTTTCCGGTCTATGTTACTTTTGGGCTTTCTTTTTTTCACCTTACAGGATCCCCTTTAATATTTCTTGCAGGGCTGGTTTAGTTCACAAAGAATTTAGATCACAAATTCTTTTAGTTCTTGTTTGTCCTGGAAGCTCTTTATCTCTCATTCCATTCTGAATAACAGCCTTGCTGGATAAAATATTCTTGGCTGCATATTTTTCTCATTCAGTACCCTGAATATATCATGCCAGCCCTTTTTGGTCTGCCAGGTCTCTGTGGCTAGGTCTGATGCCTGTCTAATATTCCTACCCCTGTAGGTTAGGAACCTCTTGTCCCAGGCTGCTTAGTGGATTTTCTCTGTATCTGTGAAATCTGCAAGCTTTAGTTGATTTTTGAGGGGGGTTCTCTCTACCTCATAGACTTGAATGCCTGTTTCCTTCCCCAGATTGGGGAAGTTCTTGGCTATGATTTGCTCAGATATACCTTCTGCAGCCCCCGCTCTTTCTTCTTCTTCTGGGGCCCCAGTAATTCTAATATTGTTTTGCTTTATGGTATAACTGATTTCTCAAAGACTCCCCTCATGGTCCATTAGTTATTTTCTCTCTTTTCCTCAGCTTCCTTCCTTTCCATCATCTTGTCTTCTATGTCACTGACTTTCTTCTGCCTCATTTACCCTAGCTGTTAAAACATCCATTTTAGAATTCATCTCAGTTACAGCATTTTTAATTTCAGCCTGATTATATCTTATTTCTGCGGTACGAGATTCTATAGCATCATTTATGTTTTCAAGCCCAGCTAGTAACTTTATAAATCATTATCCTGAATTCCAGCTAGGACATTTTACTTACATCCTTATTGATTAGATCTGTGTCAAGAATATTGGCTCTGGTCCTTTCTTTTTTTGTGACTTTCTCCTTCAAGTCATTTTGCCCAGAGAAGAATGGATGAACAAGACAACAAAATCAAAAATATTAACCACTGCCCAAGCGAAATACACACTAGACAAATCCAAAGAGGTCAGAAACCAGAAAAGAAAAAAAAGGGAAAAAAGGGAGACTATAATCTCCCAAGTAGACAAAACCGGGTGATCTGGGTGTATTTTGGTCTGTAGGTTAGATTACAGATTTAGGATTACATAATCCCAAAATTATAAAGACAGCAAAACTTATATATATGCAAAAATAAAAGTGAATACAGTGAAAGGAAGCCAAAAATGAATACTATCGATAAATACAAATGTAAAAATGAGTTTAAAAAAGACTTAAAGACGAAGAGTTGATAAAATAACAAACTAGTCAAAAAGGAAAATTTTAAACTGAAAGGTCAACGTATCATGAGAAAAAAACTCAAATTCTATATACTATTCTCCCCTAGGACTGGAGTTTTGCAGTTCTGTGTGTTCCCTAAACTTGGTATTCACCTGATGTTCCAGCTGGTCCTCTGGGGGAGGGGCCTGCTGTGCTGATTCACAGGTGTCTTTGCCTGGATGGAATTGCACTGCTCCTTGCCTGGAGACCGGCTCAGTGTAAACTTGTGAGGGTTGCTCTATGTGGCTTTTGTTCCCTGAAGGCTTTCTGTGCTACTCTGTGCTAGGATAAAAATTTTAAAAATGGCCCTGCCCCAATCTCTATCCCCAGAGCCAAAAGATCATGGCTCCCTATCATCAGTAAACCCTCAGAGAAAAAGCAGTCTTTGCTTTTATGTGCGCCAAACTCTGCAGACTCTTGCACTGCTCACCGGTGTGGATCCTGGGGTGGGGGTTGAGGGGAATTGCCATAGTTCTGCTACTTGCAGGCCCTCGCCCCACAGAAAGAGGTCACCTGATCCTGCCACAGTTGTGGTTTCTTGCACACTGAGCTGAGAGCCGACTCCTGGGCTCACTGTCCATAGCCGGTTTCCCTGCTCCAATCCTTAGGAACTCTGCCATCTCAGGCACCCCTGTTCTTTTCTGTGACCCTGGAGATCCCGAGACCACACTGTCCCATCTAGGATTCTGCCATGCTTTGCCACCTGAACACCCTTCAGGCAGGGAAGTCTCTCACTGGAGTTCTAAAAGTTCCGATTTTGCACTCTAGGGCTATATCACTTTCTGGAAGCCAGCTTACTGAGGCTCCCTCCCCCCGATGTTTATCTCCAATATATACCCCAGATTCACTCCTCTGTCCCTCTTACCTTGCAAAAAGTGGGTGCTTTTCTATTTATAGAATTCCTACAATTCTTTTCTTACACCTCAGGTTGAATTCAAAGGTGTTCAGAATGATTTGATAGTTATCTAGCTAAATTCAAGGAGCCAGATGAAATGAGGTCCCCTCCTCCTCTGCCATCTTGCCTCCCTCCTCCTTAGCTCAATCTAACATAACCAATCAGTAAGACCTACTCAGTCTTCTTTTATTGTATCTCTAATAACAGATCCTAATCTTTCCATACTCACCACTACAAAATCTAATCATATTTCTTCAAGTTCCCCTCCTCCTCTGCCATCTTGCCTCCCTCCTCCTTAGCTCAATCTAACATAACCAATCAGTAAGACCTACTCAGTCTTCTTTTATTGTATCTCTAATAACAGATCCTAATCTTTCCATACTCACCACTACAAAATCTAATCATATTTCTTCAAGTTTAATAGTAAGCTTCACAAGGACAGAAAATATCTTAGTTCTCTGAATCTTTCATAGAATATATATACTTAGTTTGTATAAAAGGAATAGCTATTATACATGTACGATCACCACTATCTAAGTGATCACTAATGACTTTCAATGTAGACATGCAAGTGGCATTTTAACATCTTATAGTCTTGGGATTTTTTTTTTTAACATACTGTTTTAGGTACTTCTCAGCATACAAAATGTCCCAAAGATATTACCTAAATACTAAAAGATCCTAACATTAAGTACATACTTCTCTTCTTTAGATAGGAGCTCACAGGGATGTGATACAGGAGCAAAAGGAAGAGGAAGGGCTGGTAGGGTATTAGAACACAGTGCTCTATCAACTCATAGTTGTGAGAGTGTTAGAAGAAGCTTGACCACCTAAGCTTTTGGCAATAACAATCCATGAAAATAATAACGGCAGACAATAGCATAGTGCCTGGTTGGTTATCACATCAGTATGTACATAACTCTTTAATCTTTGCAATCTTATGAGTTAGGTATAATACTATCATTAGTACTAGAGGTACAGATAAAAAAAATTTGAGGCAAAGTAGTTAATCAATTTGTTCAGTCACATGGTTTGTAAAGTGGCAGAGGTTAGATTCCATTCTAACCCAGGTAATCTGGCTTGCACGTTCTTAAATGGGGAGAGGGGAGACTTCTTTCTCCAAATGGGATGAGAGTTTTACAATTTAAACAAAAAATTAGACCTATCTGGGAGAAATTTCTAAGTATGAGTTTTATTTTATTTTTTAAGTATGAATTTTAAAGACACTTTACACATGTAAATGAAGCTTTTCAGCTATTAAAAAGGGTGAGAGGAGGAAACTTTTTAGAATGATAGATTACTCATTACCTCGACTGTGATGACAATTTCATGGGTGTATACATATATAAAAACTTACCCAACTGTACACTTTAAATATGTGCATGTATGTCAATACTGTATGTCAATTATACCTCAATAAAGCTATATGCAAAAAGGATGAAACAGAACTATAGATGAGCCAATCATTTAAAAAAAAAAAAAAAAAGGATGCCCACAATATATTGAGTGAAGAAAGCGATTATGAGAATGTTCAAGATATAATTTGCTAAATACATGTAAACACATGTGAAAACATACTTTATACATACATATATACACACTGTTACCTGTGGGTTCTATATTTTAGTCTGTGGTAATAGAAGGAGCTTTCACTGAGGTTTTCTGTCAACAGAAATGTGACAGAGCCACGTTCAAAGAGATCCTCCAGCCTCATTCAAGTCTTCACATGACTGCAGGCCTGCAGGTTATCTTAATAGCCACTTCATGAGAGATCTTGACCCAAACCTACCCAGCTTATCAGCTCCTCCGTTGCTGACTCTCAGAAACTATGTGAGATAATAAATGTTCATAATTTTAAGCTGCCCGGTTGGGGTGTAATTTGTTATGTGGCAGTAGATAAATAATATAGTATTTATCACTCTTTTATATAAAATATAACATCCATACAGAAAAGTGTACAAATTGTAAGTACACTCCAAATTGAATTTTCATAAAGTGAGCACACCCATTAACTAGTACCCACATCACAACACAAAACAGAACATTACCAGCACCCCATAAACAACTCCTTGTGCCTCCTGTCTGGTCACTATCTCCCAACAAGGGTAGCCACTACCCTGACGTTTTGTATCATAAATGAGATTTGGGGTGCTTCAGTGGCACAGTCAGTTAAGCCTACAACTCTTGTCTTCGGCTTAAGTCATGATCTCAGGGTCCTGGGAACGAGTCCCTTGTTGGGCTCCCACACTCAGTGCAGAGTCTATGTGAGAGTCTCTTCCTCTCCTTCTGCACCTCCCACTCATGCTCTCTCTAAAATAAATAAATCTTTAAAAAAATAAATGAGGTTTGCATGTTTGTGAACTTTGTATTAATGGAATCAGTGTATACTATTGGATCCAGCTTCTTTTACATCAACATGAAGTTTGTAAGATTCATACATACTGCTACATGTAGTTATAGTCCATTCATTCTCACTCTTGATTCCCTATTGGGTATATATCCCCATTAATGTGTTTATTTTATCATTTGAGGGACATTTGGGTTGTCTCAGGCTTAGGTTAATTAGAAACAATGCTGTGAACCTTCCTGTACATGTCTTTTTATGAACCTATATCCCTATTTCTGTTGTGTATATTCCTAAGGAATTATTGGGTCATAGGGATGCCTATATTCAGCTCTACTCATTACTTGATCAACACTTTTCCAATTCCCAACAGCGGTATAGTGGACTTCTAATTGCTCCACATTCTTATAGACTCGTGGTATTGTCTTTTTTGTCTTTGTTATTCTGATGGGTGTTAATGGTATTTTGTGAAGTTGAACATCTCTTTGTACATTAACTGGCCACTGGACATCTTTTTTGAAATGTTGAGGCTTTTGAGCCTGTTCCAAGTCTTTTGTTCATTTAGGTAATATTACCTTTAAGATCAGCAAAATGCCATGATAATTTTCTAAA
The DNA here is from genome assembly GCA_028646535.1 of Procyon lotor. NCBI lineage: Eukaryota > Metazoa > Chordata > Mammalia > Carnivora > Procyonidae > Procyon > Procyon lotor. The sequence continues at coordinate 75,619,323 of CM053612.1, forward strand.
ATAATGAGTTATTTGTATTATTACTTTTGAGTAAAGTAATACTCAATACTTGAAAACAAGTACTTTTGAGCAGAACAGAGTCATCAAAAAGAAAGACAAACTTAATAGAGCAAGAATATGGTTAGGTACCTCTTCTAAATTTATAAATGTTTTGAGAAGAGAAACAAGAAAATCAGTAAAGCAAAAGGAACCCTTAATGGAGGCATGAGACAAAAAGAGGCCATTATAAAGATGATGCATGTGGGTAGGATTTGCTTCATTTTGGTGGATGGGAAGGAAATACAGCACACACGGGACATAACTCAAGAATTCTGTTAGCCATACTCACTATCTACAAAAGCTTTTCTGAGGAAAACAAGGGGGCACAGATGGGCTTTAACCCTATTATGTAGTGTTATATAATTCAGGGCAGTTCAGTGCTGGTACAGGGAAAACAGTAAATATTCTGCACATGAAAATGTGTTATCACCTGTGAGATCCCACTACATCATACTTCTGAAGAGAGGAAAAATGGTAACTTACATATACCCTTGGACAGCCAATAAAATATATACACTCACCTTCCTTTAACCTCACAAGCTACATTAGACTTTACTTCTTATTTCCTTTATGAGTTACCAGAATGCACTATGGCATTAGCTGCTTATTTTTAGTTTACTAATTAAATTTTAATAAGACTCTTCAGATAGCAGAACAATCAGTTAAAGAGAGTTAATATTGCTGGATGAGATCAATGCATAATGGACACCATGTGTGAGTGAAAAAGTAGAAGAATAAATAATGTGGCTTTGGTTGTATTATCTTAGGCATACCACAGCACAGAATCTTAGCTCCTAATGTAACAAACCGGTGCTTTAAATGTGATCACATAATAAGTTCCACTATTCCAGTTTTTTTTTTAATAAATGAGATCAGATATACTTAAATACCTTCAATAGCTCAATATTTACAATTCAAGCAGAAAAAAAATATGTTCTCACATTTTTTAAAAGATTTTATTTATTTATTTGACAGAGAGATAGTGAGAGAGGGAACACAAGCAGGGGGAGTGGGAGAGGAAGAAGCAGGCTTCCCGCAGAGCAGGGAGCCCGATGCAGGGCTCAATCCCAGGACCCTGGGATCATGACTTGATCCGAAGGCAGCTGCTTAACGACTGAGCTACCCAGGCGCCCCAATATTCTGACTTTTTTTTTTTTTAAGATTTTATTTATTTATTTGACAGAGAGGAGAGAGATCACAAGCAGGCAGAGAGGCAGGCAGAGAGAGAGGGGGAAGCAGGCTCCCTGCTGAGCAGAGAGCCCAATGCGGGGCTGGATCCCAGGACCCTGAGATCATGACCTGAGCTGAAGGCAGAGGCTTTAACCCACTGAGCTACCCAGGCGCCCCTGTTCTGACATTTTTAATAATCCCACTGTCCTACTGTGTATGCACATCACAAAAGAATGACACTGAAAAATAACCATAAATAGTATATGGAACAAATGTGATACAGCTCTGAGGCTTTAGAAGAAGAGTTATTTCTATAACATGTAATAATGTTGCATCACTAAAAAAACATATCGCTGTAGTGAATATGTTCAAAGATATTATATGAATGCTGCTGAGAACCAAAATGTAATGGTTTAACACAGACAAACTCAATTCTGAAGGTGTATTTTATAATATGAAGTTCTTAAACAAGATTTAGTTTTCTTCAATAAAAACTACTCCTGAGTAAAGGTCCATTTCCTCTAAGTATCATTCACATTTTTTAAAGGAAATTTGTCTCAAGAACAAAATTAAGTTCATAATGCTACATAACTATAAGAATTACATTCTATAAAAGCATGAGTATGGGTTTGTTTGTAAGGTAAAATAAAAAAGCCCATGCAGAAATGTTTTTTTTTTTCCTTTACTTAGTACCTTCTCCTATAAGAGCAACCCAGACAAAATCTTTTTTTTTATTAACATATAATGTATTATTTGCCCCAGGGTACATGTCTGTGAATCGTCAGTCTTACACATTTCACAGCACTGACCATAGCACATACCCTCCTCGATGTCCACAACCCAGCCCAGACAAAATCTTAAGAATGGATTCCTATGAGAAGCTATTGCACTGATGATGTTGGGCAACAGTGACCACATACATAGGAAAACAAAAAAAATCTAAAGATGACAGGGAATGCTGGGCTTAAATTGTCTGTTGCTACTGTTTTTAAACTCCACTGCTCAATCTAATTGAACTGGAGAGCTCTGAATTCTCAGACAAAAAGCAGAAGAGAAATGAAACCAAACTGGAGTGTCCACAAACTAGAAAATGAGCTTAATCACATTAGACTAGAACTCACCAATCCCCAACGGGAGATTTAATTTCATAATGATGTCCTATTTTGTTCAACGCTGGACAGGGATCATGTGTATCTTGTTTGATGCTATATTCCCATATTCATCATTACATTTGGCACATACTAGACATGCAAAATTTATCGAAAAAATAAAATATTGTATTTTAACAAGTTGAGCTCATAAGATATTTTGTTTTGTGTCCAACTGGTTTTATTCATATATTGTAATAATCTTTCTATAAAATTAAATACTTCATGAACATAATTCTTACTAACTGCATTATATTCATGTACCATAACCATTTCCTAAATATTCTATCACTCAGAAATAAACTTTGTTCCGTCTCATACAATAAAAAATGATACATTAAGAATTTATTTCATTTCTTGCTGTCATAAAGTAATAGTGTATTTTTAAAATATAAACTGTTACTTTCACTTTTTATATTTCCTTGGGACAGATAAGTGGGAGAAGATGGATTTACTCATCTAAAGATAAAGCTATCCTATCCTTTGGGGCAAACAAATATATATTACAGGGAAAATCAGAAGAGGTTATCAGCTCTTCACACATATGTAAATTAATTTAACTGGCTTACTTAATACCTAGCTGTAATAGACTACAAAAATTGGAGTTTTCCTGCGCTGGAGATGGCCTGGCAGTGAAAGAGTTGGATTATATAAGGTGGGTATGGGAGAACTGATCCTGACCAAGGACTATGCACTGGACTTACGTTTTTGTTCTGTTACTTAATCAGCTGTGAGACATTTCTGGGACCTTGATCACTCTCCTATAAGAGGCTTCCTGGCAAAATGAACTGAGACTTGGAGAAGCTTGAGAGGAAAAGGCCAAGATATAACTTGGGCACACCTTGAGGTATTCGTATGGGTTACCGATCACTTCTTGCTTTACCTCTCATGCTGGCTTATCTAAAGTTTCAACTGTTAGATACTTCTGGACATCACCTCATCTGGCACCAAAGGTCATCACCAAATCATGATAAACAAAAGAAGCAAAACAGATACCAATTCAACAGATTAAAGTTAACATTTCAGTATCAAATTCATTTTATTTACTTGTACCCTACCCAGTTCTGGAAAGAATTAAAGATGATTTATATAAAATGCCATATAGGATAAAATAAAATTTAAATATAAAAAGGATTTGAGGAAAATGTGACAGAGGAAAAAAACCAAGAAGAGATTCAGAGGAATAGAGACAACCCAAGTTTGTATATAAAAAAACTTGCTGAAGGACACCTGGGTGGCTCAGTGGGTTCGGCTTGGGTCATGATCTCAGGGTCCTGGGATCGAGCCCCACATCAGGCTCTCTGCTCCGCAGGGAGCCTGCTTCCCCCTCTCTCTGCCTGCCTTTCTGCCTACTTGTGATCTCTCTCTGCCAAATAAATAAATAAAATCTTTAAAAAAAAAAAACTTGCTGAAAGGTTCAATTTTTTTTTTTTTTAGGTTGACTCTTAAAGAGATAAACCTCCTAGCAGACAATGCCAAAACAATTAGTTACATGAGACACAGTATCCCTAAGATAAAAATAAAGCAGTAAAGCAATTGCCCAGTAGCCTCATTACTTGTGATTTTGAGATTAAATAGAAAAATTATTCCTAATGTCTTCAAAAGAAGAAATATAATGAGCATCTTCAACATCCATGTTGTAAATACAAGGTATTTTATAGCACAATTTCTTGTAGCTTCTTTAAGTAGGCCAATGACAAGATAGCACAGAAGCTGTGTACCCTACATTTGTGTAATATATTTAGAAATTGACCCAATTCAAATGGCTTCCTAAAACTGCCTAGATACAACTGAAAACACCCCAGGCCCAGTGGGATACCTATGCCAAGGGAAACTCATTGCACCTAGCTGATCCATACAAATATTCTGATGGCTACGCTACACAAAACCTACATGATCTGACTCACTGTACTGCCCCTTCTCCAAAACACAGCAGCAGCCCTGAAAGATATGCTTATAAGCAACCCCAGGGGCCAAGAGAATTCAGAGTATCATCCTTTTCTAAATAATTAAGAGAGACGGACTATAGCTCACCCATGGGTAGCCTTGGGCCCCTAAGAATTACTATTCCCTGCAAGTATGTTATGGAAAGCCTGCTAAGTTAGTTTACCAAACAAGTAATCAATCAGCCCAAACAAAAGAAGGTGTTTGTTATAATACAGTAATGGCTGAAAAGTAAACCCAAAACCTTATAATACTGGAGTCCAACTGTCTGGGGACAATGCACTAAAGATTCTGGTACTGGGTGAGCGGCACATTTTTCTGGACTATCATCACTTTAGTACTCAATTTTCAGGTGGGTTCAAATTTCTCTATCATTTGTTTTTTTCTCCTAGTTATAGATCTTTCCATCAAAATTGAGATGAGGGAGCAGAGGGTACAGAGGAGGCTCTATCTGAAGGGTTTTTTTTTTGGTCTGCCAGCACTACAACAAGAAGACCTCACAGGGTTCCTAATACACAGATTAAGCAAAATGATATTTACTCGATCTGTATATTAGGAACCCTGTGAGTCCAGTAAGGTGAATAATATCATACCTGTCTTACAGATGAAGAAATCAAGCTTTGGTTTGGTTACACTGTCACTACTTGGTAGAACCTATAGCACAATCCGGGTCTGATTCTCACTCTAATACTTTCCGCACTGTAGTGATGAACCAAGAATGTTAAGTTTTGCTTATTATCAGCTTAATCTCATGAGTCCTTTCTAATACTAAAATGGCTGTTTTTGCAACTTACAATTAAAAGCAACAAATAAAATAAATACACCTGCATGCAAACCTGAGAGAGGGGTCCTAAGACAAACAAGGCTGACATTTAGATTGAGTTGTAGTCTCTCTTATTTGCTTTTCCACTCCAACAGGAATCCTACAAATCAAGTCAAGCTAGCTCTCTACACATTACTATATATTTTCTCACTTCCAAGGCTCTGTTCATACCATTCCTCTTAATTTAAATATGATATCCCTATGGGGCACCTGGCTGGCTCAGTTGGAGGAACATGTGACTCTCTAATATTGGGGTTGTAAGTCTGAGCCCCATGTGGGGTAGAGAGGTTAAATATAAACAAACAAATAAATACGATATCCCTTCCTTTTGGCCTATTTTTACCCTAAAGCCGTTATTAATGACAGTTATACCCCTACCTCCTTAGAAATATAGCTGTATCAGCTTAAGAGCATATAATCTGTGTCCTCTAAATTTCTATAGCATTCAGATCTGTAGTACTCATTGGCTAAATATTACTCACTTGTTTACTCACTGGTTTTCTGTGTGTGTATTATCTCTTCCCAGATTGTAAGCTGCCTGACGGATGATGCCATCACTTGACCTTTCTGCAGTGATGATAGTATCTAGCACCCAGCTGATACTGAGAAAATACTTAACTGATGGCTAAGACAGCGAGTCCCCTGAACAGCCTAAACAACCAGCTGCCTACTTCACTATCTTTCATTATAAATTCAACCAGTCTTTCATTTTCCCAATTTCACTTTCACCTTTCTTTTTCTAATTTTAACTGTACATAACACAAAACCAAGTTACATGCTTTTTTAACACTGGATTGACTTCAGATTCCTGCATGACATCTATGGGGAATATTTTCTATTCACCAAACTGAAGTATACTTAGAGCAAACAACTTTGAACATACATAAATTGTCATTGCTGTTTTGTAATTCATCATATAATTTTTTCATTGATTTAATTAGTCCTCTTTTGATTCATTTAGGATGGTTCCATTTCTTTATCATAAGTAATGCTGATAAATCCACCTACCTATATTTGTATGCATATCTCTTATTATTTTCTGAGATTAAATTCCTAGGGTGATATGTATTGCTAACTTGCTCTCCAGAAAGTTTGAAGCAATTTCATTTTCCCCACAATATACTAGGGTGCTTGTTTATGAAGAATGGTTGCCTTAGGTTGCCTTCGGGGTGAATAACAGTGAAGTAAAGTAATCAGATTAGGGAGGGTCAGGTCTTTTTTTCACAAGACCTGAAAAAAAAAAAAAAGGTAGACATGTAAGTTTTTATTATATTGGCCTATTTTTTGTATGTGTACTTTTCTTAATTACAAAAAACTTTTAAACACTGTCTATTCCCTACTTGTCAACAATGAATATGAACATTTTGTTTTTCAAATCTGTGAATTCAATGAATTAAAAATGCTATCTCAGTGCTTTAGTTTACAACCCCTAGATCACCAGGTTGAATATGTATGTATGTGTGTATGTATGTATGTATGTATCTACCTACCTACCTATATGTTCTTCTAACCTATAGCTTTTAGTTAAGATTTTGTGCTCTCTGGGGCCCCTGGCTGGCTCAGTCAGTACAACCTGCAACTCTTGATCTTGGGGTTGTGAGTGCAAGCTCCATGCTGGGAAGGGAGTTTACTTAAGAAAATTTTGTGCTCTCTGTTCTGTGTGGGTGTGTGCACTCTCTGTTTGCACTCATGAGGAACATTTTCTCTCAAACATTAAGCTCCTACCCAAAAGAACGAACTTCTACATAAGCTCTTAATATGTGTGGCCCTTATCTTATCTCTTCCTTTTTATATATGTGGCCCTCAAAGGAAAAAAAAAAATTCTCCACTACCAAATTGGACATAAATTTCCTAGATGTAATTCAAAAATAGAGAAACTTACAGAAGAGTTCCTGCCTTTCCTAGAACAGTTAAATGGAAGGACTGTGGAGGAAACCTTGGTCTCTGAGGAAAAGGATCTAATATATATGACTGTAGAGTTTTCTATTGCTGTGTTGAGAAGAGAATTTATGGCTGAAAACAAATGTTGTGTATTTAGATCAAGAGACATTAAAATTCACAACTATCTAGAGAACACAGTAAGGAACATATGTAAACTCAGGAATCATAGGGAAGGAAGACCCTAAGAAGGCAACATAGAGTAACAGCAAGGGGAAGCAGCAAGTATTAGAGTCCTAATGGTTCCTAGCTGCCCTCAACTTCATTCTTAAAGCTTAAGAGGACACCCTGAGACTCTGTTGATAAGGAAATTATGTAAACTCACACTACAAGGGGACACAACAAAGACTGCAACCTCTCACTCTATCATATGCAATTCACAGAGGAAGAAATTGAGAGTTGAAGGACATCTAAAAAAAAAAAAAAAAAAAAAAAAATCACAGAATCCTAGGAAGCAGATGCATTATTTATGGAGTCTATCACTTACAGAATTAAATGGTTTCCATGCTGCTGAGACCAAGACCCTGGAACTAAATTCTTTTGTATTGCTTATTTCCATTCCTGACCATATCCTTCACTTTGGAAATGGACTAAGTAAGTTTAACCTAAAACCACAAGTCAGGTCATACTTTTAAAACAGGTAACAAAAGAGGCACCTGGGTGGCTCAGTCGATTAAGCGCCTGCCTTCAGCTCAGGTCAAGCCCTAGGTCTTGGGATGGAAACCCACATCAGGCTCCTTACTCAGTGGGGAGCCTGATTCTTCTTCGGCTCCCCCTGCTTGTGCTCTGTCGAATAAAGAAATAAAATCTTTAAAAAAACAAACAAAAAACAGGTAACAAAGAGTCTGAAGAAATAGCAAAGAAACATATTTTCTTCTTGACATTTAAGATGGTAAGCTTACTGCTAAATTATGTTCAATATGTGACATAATTGATTGGACATGTACCAAAACATTTTTTTAAAGATTTTATTTATTTCTTTGAGAGAGAGAGAAAGGGCAAGCAAGCGAGCATGAGCAGGGGTAGGGGCAGAGGGAGAAGCAGACTCCCTGCTGAGCAGAGAGCCCAAAGAGGGGCTCAATCCCAGGACTCTGAAATCATGACCTGAGCCAAAGGCAGATGCTTCACTGACTGAGCCACCCAGGTGCCCCTGTACCAAAACATTTTTGAGGAAGATCCCAACCGTGAATATGGCATTGTAGACTACCTACACAAAAGCCATCCATTATGCCTTTGCTCCCTGACCTTCTCCAGTATAAGTACTAGGAAAGTACGGCCATGTAACCCAGTTCTAGCCAATGTGATAGAAAGGGAAAGTCTTTTTTTCAAGAGGACATACTTCTGGCAAACCCTTCTGCCATTTGCCCTCTTTCTTCTGCTTGGTATACAGTTATGAGATGTGGAGCATAGCCATTGTACGAACATGAGAATGAGAACCATATGCTAAGCTTGGTGGGCTAGAAAAACAGAAAGATATGTGCCCTTGAAGACACCTACACTTGAACTGTCTACCTCCAAAACTTTTAAGATAAATACACCGTTATCTAAACTTCTATTAACCGCATTTCCTGCTAATTGCAGCCAAACTCATTCCCACTAATATATTAGGAACAAATAGTAATTGAGTTCTCCACTATTACTAAAAGAGAAAGATATACACCAAAAATGCAATAAAAAATGTCATCGATGCTGTAAAAGAAGCAAAGTTAAGGGAAAAGTGTTCGAGTTAATTGTACCCAGAAAAGATATGAAGGCTTCACAGACAAGGCAGCATTTGAGTCTTAAAATATGAAGAGTTGTTTGTTCGGAGCAGAAGAAACCGAGTATCCTACCTTGTCTTCTGTCCAACATGGCTACCTCTTTTCCCATGCTAAAACAAGTAAAGAAACGCAGCACATTGCAATATAGTATACCTCTCATTCTTCCCTACCACAGCCAAGCATTGTGCCAGGACTCAATGATTACCAAAATGACATTAAACCTATCCTCATGTTGCTCATATCTAATGGACATTTTCAAGGTTCTCTCAATAAAACAAGTAGTGACAACTCAGTGGCTACATAACTATAGCTTAGATATACTGCTGTTTGGCCTATAAGAAGTCTGATCTTCCAAGTCCTCCAACCTAAAACTTATTTTTGCTTCCTTATCATCTAGGAATCATCTCTCTCTTAAAGTAAAAGGGAGAACACCATGTTGTCATTTGTGAATATTAAAAATCTCAGTGCAATTACTAATTTGGCAAAAATCCCAGGAGATCAAATCAGTCTATTTTGTAAGTCATGGCTTCAAAGCCTCTGGAGACAACCAGGATCCAAGTATCTAAGAAAATTACCTTACCATCTATTCACCTCCTTAGAAGCTGCTGGTGGAATGTCTAGCTGCGGTTTTAGCTACCAAGGAAAGTCAATTTTAGGGAAGGCTCCTTCCATAAACCAATTAAGTTATTAATTTGAAGAGAAAACTCTTTTTGGAAAAGCATTTCACCAAATTTCACATAAGCATTATAGGATTTTAATACCTCACACAGCTTACTCCAAAACAGACTTCCTCCCTGGCCTTCTTACACACAGACACCATGAAACATGTGGCATGGTTTCTTAAAAATACACCTCCTTATATCCCATTCAACTGAAGCATTCATCTACCTCAGAGATATGAGAGTAAGACAAAGGGTAGTAATGAAGGTGGTCTGGTACAGAACTCACAGAAATGCAATGGGGTGCTCAAAAGAATCAAACATAAATTCGTTAAATTATAAATGATCTCTGAGAATCACTTGGAAAAAAACTGAATCCTGTTGGCAACATGCATGAGAATCCATAAAAATACTCTTTGGCCTTATTTACCTGTTATTCTGGTCTATGATTATTTTCACATTTACTGCTCACTCATGCAATCAGGGCCTCAAAGCAGCTCGGGGGCACTGGATTTCTTCCCAGGTTATATGAAGAAGAAAGAGGCTGCAAATAGGGGGATCTGTAGTTATGGGTCACTAGAGCCAAAAGCAAAGCAGCCACCATAGCCCCTTCAGAGTCCTGAACCTTCTCAGGACTCACCAGTTTGCCTACAACACTGGGTAAATAGAAACCTAGGGCAGAGAACTAAAGGGAGTTGCTGACTTAGGATACTGAATACTTGGATAAATCTCAGGAAATAGTTCCTGCTACATCTCTTATACAATAATCACATTGACAAGTCAGTGCCAACCTCTAATTTTCATGACAGACCAACATGGCTGCTTTGATCTCCTTCCCATTAAATAGTGAGTAGCACTATACTACAGCTTGTAATTTATCATAATGATATCAAGACTCTACATAATTCTTACACGTAAATTAACAGGGTACTGAGCCAAAAAGGTTGCAAGTTTTATTTTGATGAATTCTATATTTTGTATGTGTGTAGACATATGCCAGAACACTTTAGCCCCAGTATCAGAGAAACCAATCCTTAGCTATTCTGTAACCTAAATTCCTTGATGATTTCTATAAACCTACTTGTTATATGCATTCTTAAGGTATTCAAGTTAATAATCTCATTTACTATGGTTGTCATTATCAGGCAGAAACTATAAAATGAACTTTATTTAATTACTTAGCTCACTATTCCCTATAATCCCTCAACAAGTTAGTTCAAATAGAAGAAGTAACCACTACAGGGATTTACCCATAAACAATTTATATATATAGCACTATGTAACAAATTATATCATAGACAAATTCATCTTTTAAATGGCTTGAAATATTAGCAGCCATGTATCCATATAAGTAAAAGAAATATATACAGAGGCAACTGGGTGGCTTGGCCAGTTGGGCGTGGAGCCTGCTTAGGATTCTCTCTCCTGCTTCCTCTGCCCCTCCCCCAACACTGTTCTTGTGCCCTCCCTCTCTAAATACACACACACACACACACACACAAATATTTTTCTTTAATCATCTTATCTGACATAATCAAAATACTCTTAGCTAATATATTAATGATGAGTGACTTGTTATGGTGAATCCATAATTAATGGGTTCAAATAGCACTTACTGAATATTTATAGCAAGCACTGTAGCAAAGTAGAATCTAGCATTTAGCTCAAAAGAAACATAATGTGTTTTTAAAAATTCCCAGACTTTATAAAAAGTTATTTTATTTTCAAAATAACTTAGTGAGGTGGGATCTTCATAGGTTATGCACAGTCCCCAAAGAATTCTGCTTAATTCTAAAATGTTTCCCTCTCCTACTCTCTTTTTTGGTCATTAGATACAAGTGTTCGATTTTTTTCACTTGTTATTTTTCTTAAGTTTTTATTTAAATTCTAGTTAAAATACAGTGTAATATTAGTTTTGGGTGTACAAACAGTGATTCAATACTTCCATACAACACCCAGTGCTCATTACAACAAGTGCACTCCTTAGTCCCCTCACCTATTTCACCCATCCCCCCACCCACCTCTCTTCTGGTAACCATCAGTTTGTTCTCTATAGTTAAGAGTCTGTTTATTGGTTTGCCTCTTGCTCTCTTCCCCCCCCTCCTTTGCTCCTTCATTTTCTTTATTACATTCCACATTTTAATCAAATCACATGATATTTGTTTTCCTCTGACTTATTTCACTTAGCCTAATGCACTCTAGCTCCATCCATGTCATTGCAACTGGCAAGATATCATACCTTTTCATGGCTGAGTAATATTCCATTGTGTATATATACATACCACTTCTTCTTTATCCATTCATCAGTTGATGGACACTTGGACTGTTTCCATAATTTGGCCTACTGTAGATAATGCTGCTATAAACACTGGGGTGCATGTATCCCTTTAAATTAGTATTTTTGTATTCTTTGGGTGAATACCTAGTAGTACAACTGCTAGATCAGAAGGTAGTTCTATTTTTAACTTTTTGAGGAACCTGACACTGTTTTCTAAAGTAGCTGTACCACTTTGCATTCCCACCAACGGTGCAAGAGGTTCCCTTTTATCCACATCTTCACCAACACTTGTTTGTGTTGCCTTTAGCTATTCTGACAGGTGTGTGGTGATAACTCACTGTCGTTTTGATTTGCACTTCCCTGATGATCAGTAAAGCTGAGTGTCTTTTCACATCTGTTGGCCATCTGTACAACTTCTTTGGAAACATGTCTATTCATGTCTTCTGCCCATTTATTAATTGGATTATTTGTTTTTTGGAGGTTGTTTGTTTTTTTAAGATTTTTATTTATTTACCTGACAGAGAGAGATCACAAGTAGGCAGAGAGGCAGGCGGGGGAGGAGGGGGTTGGGGGGTGAGGGGGGGTGCTCAGCAGGGAGCCTGATGGGGGGGTCTCGATCCCAGGACCCTGAGATCATGACCCCAGCCGAAGGCAGAGGCTTTAACCTGCCGAGCCATCCAGGCACCCCTGGGTGTTTAGTTTCCTAAGTTCTTTATATATTTTGGATACTAACCCTTTTTTGGATATGTCATTTGCAAATATTTTCTTCCATTCTGTAGCTGCCTTTTAGTTTGGTTGTTTTCCTCATTGTGCAGATGCTTTTTGTTTTTGATATAGTCCCAACAGTTTATTTTTGCTTTTGTTTCCCTTGCCTCAGGAGACATGTCTAGAAAAAAGTTGCTATGGCTGATATCAAATAAGTTACTGCCTGTGTTCTCTGCTAGGATTTTTAGGCCTCACATCTCACATTTAGGTCTTTCATCCATTTTGAATGTATTTTTCTATATGGTTTAAGAAAGTGGTCCAGTTTCATTCTTTTGCATGTAGCTGTCTAGTTTTCCCAACACAATTTGTTGAAGAAACGGTCTTTTTCCCACTGGATATTCTTTCCTGCTTGGTCAAAGATTAATTGACCATATCACTATGGGCTCATTTCTGGGTTTCTTACTCTGTTCAATGGATCTATGTGCCAATTGCTGAGCTGGTACCATACCGCTTTGAATACTACAACCTTGTAATATAATTTGAAGCCTGGAATTATGATGCAACCAGGGGTGCTTTTCTTTTTCAAGGTTGCTTTACCATTTGAGGTCTTTTGTGGTTCCATACCAATTTTAGGACTAGCTAAAATTATAAATTATAAATTATAAATTATATTTATAAATTTATAATTATAAATTTATTTATAAATGTTATATTTATAAACTATATAATTTATATAATTCATTATATAATTTATAAATATATAAATAATCTATATATTATTTATATATAATTATACGTATAAATTAAAAACTTATATAAATATATAATTTATAATTTATAAATTATAAATAATTTATAAATAAAAGGACTAGCTAGAACAATTTTTGTTCTAGCTCTGTAAACAATGCTGTTAGTATTGACAGGGATTGTATCAAACAGGTAGATTGCTTTGGGCAGTTTAGACATTTTAACAATATTTGTTCTTCCAATCCATGAGCGTGGAATGTCTTTCCATTTCTTTGTGTTATCATCAGTTTCTGTCATCACTGTTCTACAGTTTTCAGGGTATAGGACTTTCACCTCTTTGGTTAGGTTTATTCTTAGGTATCTTATTATAAATGGGAATGATTCCTTAATTTCTCTTTCTGCGCCTTCATTATTAGTGTATAGAAATGCAAGAGATTTCTATACACTGATTTTGTATCCTCTGACTTTACTGAATTCATTTTTTCAGTTCTAGCAGTTTTTTGGAGGAATCTTTCAGGTTTCCTATATACATCCTACTCCCTTTTGCATGGAATACAAGAGGATAGGGCATCATGAGATTCAATCTTACACTCATCAAAGGAACACATGGTCTTGGCTTCTAAGAGGTTATTCAGTAAAAATTTTTTTGCCCTCAAGGAAATAATGACAGGTATGATAAACAAAGAACCTATAGGATTCTCTCCATCCCCTGCACATATACACACAGAAAGCAACTATAAAACCTGGTTTTAGTAGAAAGAGAAACAATCTTAAAGTACTGGACAGTGAACAGAAGCATACAGGCTCTCACAGAGGACTCGTACTTGCTATGAGGAATACAGACAGGGAGCTAAACAAATTTTCATCATCATGGCTTTTAGCCTAGGGCTAAGTGTAGCACTTGTGAACAGAAGTTAGAGGGGCACACATGGGGGGAAAGTCATTATTCAGGCCTATGGAATCAGAAAAGTTGAGTTGGGAAAATGCAGAAGTAAGTGGAAGAATCCCTGAAGGAAGAGACCTGGAGAGGGAATGCCCAAATTCTGTCTACCCACATCTTTAACTGGACCCTGGACCATACTGGTGTTAAACAAATGCAAAGCAGGAGAACAAATTCTGAACTGAGACGATAGCTGCAACCCAGAAGGTACTAGCGAATGAAAAGCAGACACTGGCAGATTGTGCCATCAGTTGGAAGAGGGGAGATGGTATGTATGCCTTTTAGTCTGGGACTAGGTGCAGTCCACAGCAGAAGTGAGCACGTATTAAAAAACCCAGTCATTCAGGCCTAGATAACCACATAAAAAAATCCAGGAAATCATGAGCATTGAAGAGAAAGAGCCAAAGAGTAGATCCCTAAGCCCTGATTACCCCTATCTCTGACTAAACCCTGAACAATGCTTGCACAGACTAGACTCTTAGAAGCCCATCCCAGAGCAGATCTGAACAAAGACAAGAACTACTGTACAAGAAAAAATTAGCTGTTCAAGCCCAGCCAAAACAACTAGCTGCTAAAACAAAGGAAATAATACTTATTGGGGAAAAAATACACAGTCCAGGGGCACCTGGGTGGCTCAGTGGGTTAAAGCCTCTGCCTTCGGCTCAGGTCATGATCTCAGGGTCCTGGGATGGAGCCTGGAATCCTGGAATCAGGCTCTCTGCTCAGCAAGGAGCCTGCTTCCTCCTCTCTCTCTGCCTACCTCTCTGCCTACTTATGATCTCTATTAAATAAATAAAATCTAAAAAAAAAAAAAGAAAGAAAAAATACAGTCCAGAATCTCACTTTAACATTCATAATATCCAAGATACAATCCAAAAGTACTCAGTATAATAAGAATCAGGAAAATATAACACATTATTAGAAGAAAAGAAAGTCATTCTTGTCTAACTCAAAGATAAACCAGATAAAATTAAAAGAGGCGAATGTTAAAGTGGCTAGCCTCAATGAGATACAAGGAGGGATGTTTTTAATTCATAAAAACTTGATTTCCAGTTTCTGATCTGGTATATAAGGACCTTGGAAATCATCACTCCCATTTTTACAAGAGAAAAAGTGAACAAACTGAAAATCAACAACTCTTCCTAGATCCATCAGACAAATGAGGTCACAAGGCAAACCACTGTCCCTAAAATTGTAGAAACAGACACGAAGATACAGAAAATCCAACTCACCAAAGCAGAAACCAAGAAACAGAAAAGTCTAGAACCAGTACTAGCATCACTGATAGCTGGAGGTTCAGTGTGCATAGTGTGAGAGTTAAAAACTTCAGGAGGGCTCCATCTTGGGGGACCTTCACATTTTTGTGAGTTTTACCTCCAGGAGCCCTTCCAGGTTCTCACAGTGAAGATCAGAGAAAACTTCCCTCAGGTTTCCAAGCAATGGGGGAAGAAAAGTAGGCACTTTTTTTTTTTTTTTTTTTAACATGCCCAGAACATTCTCTTCTTAACAAGACCTGCCCTCAAGAGAAATTACTTACTAGACCCTAACTAATCCTCAAGAAGTAAAGTACTCAAATTGGCTCAAAATACCCAAATACCCAGCTGGCTCTAACCCTCTCTAGCCTTCCACATGAGGAAAGGAAAATATCCAATTCTAACTCCCATCTAACCTTCCTGTCTCATTCAAGGGGGAGAAGCACTTGTGAAAGTCACAGCCCAGAGGCACAGGCTCATTAAAAGACAGAGACCCAACTGGAGGATTATACAGCATTTCCTCTCTTTCTACACCTTGCCATCACATGACTCCTATATAATAACAGGGGAACACAACTGGAAAAACTGCACATCTCAGACTTTATTTAAGAACAAGTCCCAGGGCGCCTGGGTGGCTCAGTGGGTTAAATGTCTGCTTTCAGCTCAGGTCATGGTCCTAGGGACCTGGGATGGAGCCCTACAACGGGCACCCTGCTGAGTGAGAGCCTACTTCTCCCTCTCCCTCTGCTGCTCCCTCTGCTTGTGTTCTGTCAAATAAATAAAATCTTAAAGATAAAAAAAAAAAAGTCTCCAGGGGAACCCAAAAACAGAGGAATCAAAAACAAAGACAACAGGGGAAATTTTATCCTCTGATACCTATAGCTACAGCAAACACTAAACACCACCTAACCTTTAGCCAGATAAACATCAAACCTCACACTAAAAGCTTATTTACCCAGTAGTACATCATGTCCAGCTTTCAACAAAAACTTCCAAGGCATAATAAAACCAGCCAAACGAAAACAAAACAAAACCAGTTTGATGAGACAGAGAAAGCATCAGAACCATACTTAATTATGACAGATATTTGGAATGATCAACTCATGAAAACCCCAGCAGAGAGAAACAATTAAAAAAGAAATTTTAGAACAAAAAAATTTATTTTTTTTAAAAAGATTTTATGTGTCAGAGAGAGAGAGGAAGAAAGAACATATATGTGCACAAGCAGGGCGAGTGACAGGCAGGCAGAGAAGCAGGCTCCCCACTGAGCAAGAAGCCCAATGCAGGACTCAATTCCAGAACCCTGAGATCATGACCTGAGCCGAAATCAAGAGTCAGATGCTTAACACCCAGGTGCCCTTTGATCTGTCTTTAGTTCACTTACTCATCTGTCATGTCCATTTGGTTGTAAATTCAATCTACAGGGTTTTTTTTTTTTCCCAGAAATTATTTTTTTGGGGACACCTGGGTGGCTCAGTTGGTTAAGCATCTGCATTTGGCTCAGGTCATGATCCCAGGGTTCTGAAATCAAGCCCCATTCAGGCTCCCTGGTGGGCATGGAGCCTGCTTAAGAGTCTCTCTCTCTCTCTGTCTCTGCCCCACTTCCCCTTCCCTCTTAAAAAAATTTTTTAAAAAAATCACAAAAGCAAATAGGAGGAAAATGGAAACAAAATGAACAGAAGCCTCGAGATCTGTTAGATGATACTAAATAGTCACAAATAAGTGTAACTAGAATATCACATGATGAGGAAAGAGAAAAAATATTTGAAGAAATAATGGATAAAAATTTACCCAAATTGATGAAAGACAGAAATTCATAGATACATGATACTAAATGAACACAAAACAGAAAAGCACAGAGAAGCCCAAAGTACATAGTAAATCACTGTCAGCCAAAGATAAAGAGCAAACCTTGAAGACAGCAAGGGAAAAATTACATATCACAGTCAAGAAAACAATGATCCCATTCATGGTTAGCTTACTAGAAACCATGGAGGAAAGACTGGAACAGCATATATAAAGTCTTAGGGGCAGGAAGCTGGCGGAGAGTGGGGGGGGGGGCAGGGATAGGGACGGACATAGACAAATGTTATCCCAGAATTCTATGTCCAGCAAAAAAATAATTGAAGAGTGAAAACGAAGTAAAGATATTTACAGATTAAAGGAAACCATAAGCATTTGTCACTGGCAGATTGGCTCTATAAGAAGTGGATTTGTTGGCAGCAGATCTGCACTGTAAGGAATGCTAAAAGTTATTTATATGGAAAGGAAATAATACCAAATGGAATTGAGATACTCAGAAATGAATAAAGAGCATCCAAAATGGTAAATGGCTGAGTAAATGAGTAAATGCAAAAGACTATTTTTTGGCTTTTTTTCCTCTACTTTTCTTTATAAACCAAATAACTCTTTAAAACTGAAACAGTGCAGGGGCACCTGGGTGGCTCACTCGTTAGGTGAGTCATGATCAACTCAGGTCATGATCCCAGAATCCTGGGATGGAGCCCCAAGTGGGAAGCCTGTTTCCCCTTTTCCCACTCCCCAAGCTTGTGTTCCTTCTCTTGCTGTGTCTCTGTCAAATAAATAAAATCTTAAAAAACAAAAAAAACCCAAAAACTAAAATAGTGCTGTGTGTGTGTGTGTGTGTGTGTGTGTGTGTGTGTAACAAATGTAACAAAAGGACAAGGATATGTGCCTGTAACTTTGTTGTAAGACTTCCATGTTTTATTTGTAGTACATTATTAACTAATGTACTGAGAAGTACATTAATTAAGTGGACCGTGAAAAGTTATGTCTGTGAAAAGTTAGGGATTACATTATAATCCCTAGGGTAGCTGCCATTTAAAAAAGGGTACAAACAGTACAAAAAAAGAATAGCTAAAATATCAACAGTAAAAATGAGACAGAATTCTAAAAACATATTCAGATACTCTAAAAACAAGCAGGAAGGAGGAAGAGGGGAAGGAAAAACAGAGATGTGTAGAAAACACAAAATAATATACTAGCCCTAAGCCAAATCTTATCAGTAATTACATTAAAGATTACCAAATTAAATGTTACAATGATTGTCAAAAACCCAAAGTAAAACAAACCACACAAAAATACACTTCTTACAAGACATTCATTTTAAATATGAACTTGTCTCTCTTACAAGAGACAGGTTCAAAGTGAAAAGATGAAAACATATATACATTGCAACCAATAAGAAAAACACTGGAATGACCTTTAATATCGCAAGACAATTTTTAAAACCAAATGTATTATCAAAGAAGGCGGCTTCAATGATAAAAGGTTCAACAGGAAGGCATCACCCCAAATGGGCATGCATCCTACAACAGAATTTCAAATACATAAATCAAGAATCAGCAGAATTAAAGAGAGAATAGACAGGTGCACTTGGGTGGTGTTTGGTTAAGCACCTGACTCTGGTTTCAGCTCAGGTCGTGATCTCAGGGTCCTGAGATTGAGCCCCATGTGGGGCTCTGCACTCAGTAGGGAGCGTACTTAAGACTTTTTCTCCCTGTCCCTCTGCCTCTCCCCACACTTGTACACACTCCTCTCTCTGTAACATAAATAAATTTTTTTTTTTAAGAGAGGAATAGACAATTCCCCAATCATAGTTGGGGACTTTAACCCCTGTCTCAGCAATGGACTGAACTAGGGGGGAAAAAAATCAACAAAGGCATAGAATTAAAGAACATTACCACCACTTTGACCTGTATTTATAGAACAAAATACCCAGTAATGCCAGAGTACATATTCTTTTCAGGTTTACATGGTACACTTACCAGGACAGGCCATATTCTAGGTTATAAGACAAGTCTCACTTTTTAAAAAATGAAATCATACAGAGTATGTTCTTTGACCACAATAAAATTAAATTAGAATACACTTTTAGGGCACAGGACCACCCTCAAGTTTGTGACTCATCAGGACTCAACAGTAGGTTATACTCATGGCTAAGATATATCACACCAAAGGGTACAAAGTAAAAGCATCAGGAAAAAGATATGCATTGGGTAGAACCCAGAAAGGCCAGACATAAGCTTCTTACAGATGCCTTCTCTCTTGAAGCAAAATACAGACACATGTGCAAAATATCCGTGCCCAGGGAAGGGCAGAAAGAGCATCTGAGTTTCGTCATTAATGGTTTCTACAGAAGTAGGCATATCCTGCTACACAACCATTCATGGTAACTGAAACTCAGGACCCCAGTAATGAAACCAGGTACACATGATCAATCAATCTGCATGTTTGTACAAAACAATTCAGACAAACTGGTACAGCACGGTCTATGGCTCCTAATGTATAAAACAAAACCAAGCATTAAAATAAAAACATTCAAAGGGCCATATTCCCAGGGATTGACCAAGCGTCAACCATGGTTCCAGGTTCCCTCACAGTCATAAAATTACCAACCAGCCCCACTGTGTTAACATTTTCCTCACAAATAACAATATGAAAACCAGGAAAACCTGACATATTTGGAAAGTAAACAATAAAACTCAAAATAATCATTGGATCAAGAAATAAGTTACAAGAGAAACTGGACACTATTTCAAACTAAGTGGTAATGAAAATACAATATCAAAATCTGTGAAATGCAGTTAAAGTAGCACTTAGAGGGAAATTTATACCCTTAAATGCCTACATTAAAAATAACAATGCAAAACCAAAAAGTATTATGGAAAATTTTCCAATGATACATAAGTAGAAATTACCCTCCATGGTATCTTCTATTTTTTTTTCCAGATCTGAGGCCAGAATAAGATTTTTATAGATGCTTGTATGGTAAAACATTTGGTTTCTTTGGAAACCAAAATACTATAGACTGAAGAAACCACAGGATCTAAGAGCAGGAGGCAACCACCTCCTGAGTAGGAATGCACCATTTTAAGTACACCATTCTGAGGAGGCCCAAATACTGTTATTATGCTTTGTTTCCTACTACACTGAGGGGTGAGTGGTGGGGATAGACAGGGAGGCAGCCTCAGAATCTGTGTGGTTTTTCCAGTTGTATAAATAAGACTTTTTTTTTTTTTAAAGATTTTATTTATTTATTTGACACAGAGAGAGAGAGAGAGATCACAAGTAGGCAGAGAGGCAGGCGGAGAGAGAGGGGAAGGCAGGCTCCCTGCTGAGCAGAGAGCCCGATGTGGGGCTTGATCCCAGGACCCTGAGTTCATGACCTGAGCCGAAGGCAGAGGCTTTAACCCACTGAGCCACCCAAGTGCCCCTAAATAAGACTTTCTAATGAGTAGGTCTTGGTACTTCCCTTGGCCTGCATATGTGAGAAAAGGGTAATTCCATAAGAAAGCCCTGGCTTCTATCCACCTGCAAACTAGGGACCCCATTCTGCCCAGAGATAAGTATAAGGCTCATGGTACATAAAGTAGCTGAGTATTCGTCCAGTGAGAGTCCTAGTGTGTCACACAGTCAAATATACCCAAACAAGCAACATCGTGGCTGATGGGGCCACCATCTACTAACTACCACAGTTATTAGACAGCCTTGCCACACTTCCATAGATTCAGCAGGTAAAGGGACAATGAGCTCAAATGGATTCAGAACATTTATTACTTACATAGACAGCAAAATCAAAACCAGCATGGTGTCAATTTCCCTAGCTCCCACATGATGACATCAAACAGGAAGAGCCAGATGACAAACAATCCAAGCGTATGTGTCATGCTGCTGTGAAGGAGCTAACTCTAAACTGAACCCAAGCAGTTTTATAAATTTACAAAAACACCTGAAGTTGTACCCCATAGGGTACAAGGTGGGAAGTCCTGCACTCAGCTGAAACCAGGCAATGGGTGAGAAATGTCCTGATGGTAGTTTCCCCGCAAGATACAGTATGAGAAACTACCTCACAGCAGCTCCTCACCAACTGCTTATCTCCCCCTGTTCTGGGAGGCAGCACAGGGCATCTGGCCAAGACTTAAGTCAGATTACGATCAAACATTGCCCCCGAGGCCTGAATGAAGACATACAAGGCTGCCAAGGTGCTGCACAGAGAAGCTTTTCTACAAAATGCTGAACTTATCTGCTTCTCTGGAAACCAGAACTACAAGAATGATGTTCAATGCCAAGATTTCTGAAGCATTTACTAAGAGGTGACAGAGTATTTCAGCTGGAGCCTTAATTAGTTAAAAGAAAGTCATGGTGAAGTAGGATGAGTGTGAAGTTTTTAAGAGAACATCCTCTGTCATAAATCCGTACATGCTAATGGAGGTAACCACTCCATATACAAGTACACTTGAAGCAGGGGCCTATATGTGGGAGGTATGTGTAGTGCAGAAACAAGGAAGCACTATACCGGGTGGATGACTTCCCTAACCAGTCACTCTTAGTCCTACAGGATATTCTTGGGGTCTGGTAATACTCTCTGGAATTAATGCTGCTTAAATGCTTGTTAAATAGACTAGGGTCAGTCAAAGGCTTCGGTTCAGAAACAACCAGTGCATTATAATTAGAAACATCCACACCAGAGAGTGCTGGAACCTTAGGCTGTAAACAAACTCGTATCAGAGCTTTCTGAAACAGCGTGCCTAACTCCTGGCTAACTCGGGAACCTACAACAAAATGAGTTTGAATTACATTTCTTTAAATACAGATACGAACAGACAGATAATGGATGATCATACAGCAACAAAGATTTACCTATACCTAAATGAAAGTTAGAAACGCATTAACTTTTGATCATCTTAAAAGAATTCATAGCTTCCATCAATACTACGTAAGGACTTGAATAAAAAGAATGAAATACTCCTTATAAGTTTCTCTTTAATATGACTATTATATAGGAAGGGAATGTTTAAGATTTCTTTGGCAACATTATACAAAGACAACATTTAACTTAATTAAAGCTGTTTGGAGACAACTCATATACTGTTTAGAAAACAGGTCCCAGCCAGTGTGTGATGGAGAAAAAAGAAGCGAAACCACATGCCACTGTAGTAATGTAATAGGAAAAAATAACACTATCAGCTGAAGTCCGGTAACTGTAGTGCAACAAGGGGAAACCATGGATAGGCCTAGTAAAGCAGGTAAAAATTAATGGCACAATGTCACTGGGCAGGCCCTCTATGAGGACTGGAAGGAAAAATAACCCACAAAACAATCTATGGTCTATTATCCAGTTAAGAAAGAAACAGACAATGGAAGAAAAATCCATACAAACCAAGTGAGAGTTCTGTGATGTGAAACCACAATGAAAATTCAAAATAATATAACTGTCCTAATTAAGGGCTACTGACAGACAGTGGGGGTAAGTTAAACCTGTAATCCAGTGTAAGCAAAGTAATTTACCAAGTCATACGACTACTGTAGTCAATTAACTATTAGATGAAAAATAAGAATTTAATGCCAAGACTTGTATTTTAGATAAAATTTGGAATGAGTCTTGTTATAAATGGTAATCAGAGTACATTCTCTCACAATTATGCTTGAGAAAAGAAGGTATAATGAGAACAAGGTGCTTCTCCTGCCATCCCTGCTTGCATCAGCAAGGAAGAGAAGGTCAAAAGGGCACAGAAAAGCACCAAAAGACAAAAACTTCTATGAAGAGGGTGATGCAGACTCCTGTTAGCCCCTTAATGTAGAAGGCTAGGACCAAGACTGCGATTTCTCCGAATGACCAAGGGAACCCCAAGTGTCACAGTCATGCTTATACTCAGACTGCTTCTTAGCCACAAGTCTTTCTTCTGAATACAGCGCTTCCTTCCCTTTTAACATGGGACACTCAAGAGTCCACAGTCTCTCATGGTTCATCTCCCCCTCTGAGTTCCCCCCATTCACCCTTCCTCTCCTTCTCACAATGCCCTCCATGTTTTTCCTTATGCTCCACACGTGAGACCATAAGATAAATGACTCTCTCTGCTTGACTTATTTCACTCCGCATAATCTCTCCCAATCCCGTCCATGTTGATACAAAAGTTGGGTATTCGTCCTTTCTGACCAACAGACTGAGGGTTTTGGAGGGGAGGGGGTGGGGGATTGAGCGAGCCTGGTGGTGGGTATTGAGGAGGGCACGTATTGCATGGAGCACTGGGTGTGGTGCACAAACAATCTTGTAACACTGAAAAAATAAAAGTATTTGGGGGAAAAAACACAACAACAACATGGGACACAAAGAAGTAGCAGATACATAGGCGGGGTAGTGGGTGATGCAGAGAACGAAGGCAAAAGAAATGTAGACAAAATTAAATCTCCTTACAACTTGCAGTCCATTGACAAATACTTGAGACATTCCTCCAGGAACTCACAACTGCCTGAACAATAATGCTTTGCTAGAGGCACAAAGCAGGCTTAGCTTGACAATAGCCAGACCTCCAGGATCCTGTAAGTCTTAACATATGAAAATCCTTTTGGAAAATTCTTTTATTCTCTGCCCCTCCCAACTTAAAAGTATATAATCAATGGCTAGTCACAATCCCAGTGAGCTCTTCCTGCTGAGAGGTCTTGTTGTTTCCTCCCTCCACCCCTCCTTCAATAAAACCACCTTTTTGCACTGAAAAGAGCTCACGAATTCTTTCTTGACCATTTGCTCCCAGATTCCCACCATCACATCAGTGGGCGGGAGGAAAAGTTTTAAGACAGGGCAGTTTAAGGTGCACTGTCATTTATACGAACCTGGATCTTAAAGGAAAAATTCTGACTGGATATAGCTGTGGGAACTGTCAGTGTGCCGAATGAAGCTGAAGTCATGGGCACGGTGGCATTATCCAAGGAAAGGGCAAAAAGAAGGAAGGAGTTTTACGGATTCAATAAGTAAGAGACCCAGTAAGATGCAGTAGGTAAATGAAGTCTTTCACAAGTAGAGTTCATCATATGATATGAATTAACATTTCGAGGGATCCAAAGGGAAAAGCATCCATTGGAACACATCTTTACTTCACCAGAAGACGAGATCTAGGACTTAAATACTTGCATTTATCATCATCTGTTTTAACAGAAGAGTACAGTGAATAATCTAAGTCAACATTATTTGAATGGATTAATCTCATCAAATCAACAACTATTTCTCCACTACCTACTGCACGCCTGCCCGGTGTTAAGAACAGGGAGGTCACTCTAACTAATTTACATAGTACCCTCTCATTCGTTCGTTCATTCATTCATTCAACATTCATTAAGCACTCAATGCTTATTAGACCATGATGGTTGATGCTTAAAATGCATACATAGTAAGCGGCTGATAGACACTTTCTCTTCCTAAACACAGTTTCACAATGTGCTCACTCAGTGAACTGAGAATGGGGAGAGGCAGCTCAAAAGCATGCTTCATGCAATGGGACCTCCTGAGAAAAGCTCCAAGACTTGGTGTCAGGGAGACAAGGATTAGAGTTCCAGCTCTACCACATAACCCAAAGTGACCTGAGGCATTTAACCTCTCTGAAACGCAACGTTCTCACTATAAAACACAGAGATAAGTATCATATACCATACAGGTAATAAAGATAATGAAAATGACAAATCTGGTACAACATAGAAGGGTTATTGTCACTGCTGCTACTGCTCTTGTTATTACTATCAAGAAAGATACTCCACGCGGCCAGGAGTTACTTGTTATTATTATTACTATTATTATTATTAAAGAACATAACCCATGTGGCCAAGAGATGAGAAGAAAAATAGTTCAATCTTCTGAATAATAAACTCAGTATACGCTTGTGAAGAACAGATCGGCCAAGAATGGGTTTGGGTTCTGGAGAAGAAAAACAAACTCCCACTCTACACAGGATTTGCCCCAGGCCCCTCCATGGTCTTCTGAGGGCCCTGACACTAGCCCTGTTGAAGCAGACTAGAGAATACCTAATAGAGATTCAAGGAGTCCAGGAATATTCATCATTCTGACTCCTGGTGTTGGGAACCAGGCAGAGATCAAGTAGATAAAGACAATATAGAAGCTCTGACTCCTGGTTCTAAGGCTGAGATTGTGGCACAGAAACAGCCCCGGTTAAATGGTTAAGAACCAAAATGCAACTGAGGAGCCTAAACAGAAAAAGTAGAAGCCAACTCAGAAAGGTTAGGCATATACAACCCTTGAGAAAGTGAAATAGTTGGATCGATAACAGTGGATGGGACTTTCTAAAAGCACTTTTAAGTGTGGTGCCCATCAGTTGGAGGATTTGAGTATCTGTAGATGGGCAGATTTGAGTTAAGGACTGGTAATAAATGACTGGGTAGACCACCAAAAAGAGATACGATTACAGTATTAGGAAAGAAGTAATCAACTCTGAACTAGGACAATAGCAGTGGAAATGGACTAGTGAACTTGGCAAAGCTCAGTTCTATAAACTGAGTAAACATTCGCAGTTTAGAGAATAAAATATAAATAAAATGCTAATAATAAATATTAATATCTACCATTTACATTTTAAAGAGATGTTTAAATTCAAAGAACACATTGATTTTGCAATATAATTAATACTAATGCAACAAAAACATCTGAACACTGACATTGAAAGACTGCTAATGGGGGCACTTGGATGGCTCAATAGGTTAAGCACCCAACTCTTGATTTGGGCTCAGGTCATGATCTCAGAGAGTCATGAGATTGAACCCTGCGTCATTAGGCTCTATGCTCAGTGAGGAGTCTGCTTGAGGTTTTCTCTTTCCCTCTCCCTCTGCCCCTCTCTCCTCACCCCATGTGTGCACAATCTCTCTCTCTCAAATAAATCTTTAAAAAAAATAAAGATAGGGGTGACTGGGTGGCTCAGTCGTTAAGCGTCTGCCTTCGGCTCGGGTCATGATCCCAGGGTCCTGGGATCGAGCCCCGCATCGGGCTCCTTGCTCGGCAGGAAGCCTGCTTCTCCGGCTATCATTCCCTCTGCTTGTGTTCCCTCTCTCACTGTGTTTCTCGCTGTCAAATAAATAAAAATATAAATATAAATAAATAAATAAATAAAGCAAGCAAGCAAGCTTATGAGCCTAAAGAACTATTTTTTACTTCTCTATGTAATATTTTCTTGGTTAATCCTAAAGAAAAATGAGTGAGATACTGAAGCATGATAAAATTACATGGGAAAATAAATATATCCTTGCCAAAATCATTATTCTGGTCCCACGAGTAAGACTAACACAGAGAAAGAAACTAGAATTATTCTATTAGCTTTTTTTCCCAGTGACAGCAAATTTTAAAACTAGGCATATGCTTCTAACTTTGCCAGCTTTCTCGCTGAAGCAAACATGTCAAAGAGGATTACTGTGGCAAGTTAGTCATATGGACTTTTTTCTTGGCAAAACTAGAATGCATAACATTAGAAACCAAACCACAAAGAACAGACATACTGGAGACAGATTGGAGCAGATACATAGAGCATACAGTCCCCTGAACAACAAGACTTTGCCAATCAAAAAGGAAGGAATTGATTACCTAGGACTCCAGAATAACACATATCTTTTAAGACACAGTTTTGAAAGAAGGGAAAAAATAAAACACAAGGAATTTACTCCAAGTCAGGAACATAAAATATAACACATTTTCCTACTAAAGAAATCCTGGGTTCTAAATCATGAGACACTGAACCTAAGAACTTCAAACTGTTATTTAAATTATGACCCATTTAACTGCCAAGGCTTTCAAGAAGATAATGAGTGCTATCAAAAACTCATCATTAGTATCTAAATGAGCTTAAAAATCTACCAGTTATTACCACCCAATAATGGAGAAAGCAAAGCAACCATTGAGCATTTTTAAGAGCTCTGATTATCCCACAAGACAGTGGCACTTTATTTGAGTCTCACTTCATTATGCTCAATAACACTCTTTTTTCTTTCTCAATAACATTCTTGAGAGGGGAACCTGGGGGACTCAGTGGGTTAAAGCCTCTGCCTTCAGCTCAGGTCATGATCTCAGGTTCCTGGGATCCAACCCCACATCAGGCTCTCTGCTCAGCAGGGAGCCTGCTTCCCCCTCTCCCTCTGCCTGCCTCTCTGCCTACTTATTCTGTCAAATAAATAAATAAAATCTTTAAAAATAAATAAATAAATAAAATAAAAGCCCAAACTTTCAGGATACATTCCAGAACTTCTAAATCAGATTTCACATTTTAACAAAACTCTCAAAGGATGCACATTCACTCCAATGTTTGAGAAGTATCAAACTAATGAATTTATCTCACGAATATAATGAGAAAAAAAAATGGATATGTATAGATGAACCGATTTATATAAAGGTCAAAATAAGCAAAAAATAACTAATATAGGGGTGCCTGGGTGGCTGAGTGAGTTAAAGCCTCTGCCTTTGGCTTGGGTCATGACCTCAGGGTCCTGGGATGGAGCCCATCAGGCTCTCTGCTTGGCAGGAAGCCTGCTTCCCTGTCTCCCTGCCTGCCTCTCTGCCTACTTGTGATCTCTCTGTCAAATAAATAAATAAAATCTTTAAAAAAAAATAACTAATATATAGACAGTTAGGTGGTAAAAGTCTAAAGAAAAGCAAGAGGGGACTTCTAGCTTCCAGACTGGCACACAAGCTCAGAAATCACAACTCTGTTAATAAGTATAAAGTTGATCAAACTGAAAATACAACTTTTCTTAAAGCCATCAGAGAAGTGACATGACAGGACAAAACCACTGCCCCCAAACTAGAAAGACAAGCAGATACAGAAAATCTCAACTTAACCAAGCAGAAACCTCAAAGGGAACCAGTGCCAAGGTAGAAAAACCTGAACTGTAAGTGATGAAGTGCTGGAAATACAGTATAGACAAGTTCAAGCATTAAAACCTTCAGGTGGATCCAGTCTTGGAGGGCTCCATACTTCTGTGAGATTTACCTTCAGGGGCTAGAACTGGTTCTCACATTAAATGGTGGGGAAAAATTCCCTTATGCTTCCAGGGCAGGGAGGGGAAAAGGAGTCTTTGAAATATGTGAGAGCACTCTGTTCTTCGTAACCAGGACTTCCCTCAGGAGAACCTATTGTACCAGAGCCTAAAAGAGCCACACCTACCCGGGAGTAGAGAAATACACAATCCCAGCCCCCTCTAACCATACCACCACCTAAGGGGGAATAAGAACCGCAACACCGGTGAAATTCACGGTCCAGGCATTACAGGCTCACCAAACACGGACCAAATCACAAGATGAAAGACACAAACATTTCCCCTACTCCCTCACTTTATTACAACATTACTAAAGGCCTACTCACAGCAGTTCCTTTTACCCAGTCCACTGTACTTATTATTCAACAAAAATTGCAAGGCATATGAAAAGGAAAAAAAAAAATCACAGTATAAAGAGCCTGAACATCAGAACCAGAGTCAGATATAGCAGGAATTTGGAAATTACCAGACCAGGAATTTAAAAATATTAGGATTAATATGCAATGAGCTTTAATGGAAAAAAATAAGCAACATGTAAGAATAGATCTAATAGAAGCAGATAGGTGGAAATTCTTAGAATTTTTAAAAATACTACCAATCAAAACTGCTGCAACAGAAATATAAAGAATGCCTTTGATGGATCATTAGTAGATCGGACATGGCTGAGGATACAGTCTTTAACCTTGAAAACGAGAGAGAAATTTCCAAAAAGGAAAAGGAAAAAAGAGGCTTAAAAAAAATAGCCAAGAGGGCACCTGGGTGGCTCAGTGGTTAAAGCCTCTGCCTTCAGCTCAGGTCATGATCTCAGGGTCTTGGGATCGAGCCCCACATCGGGCTCTCTGTTCAGCGGGGAGCCTGCTTCCCCCTCTCCCTCTGCCTGCCTCTCTGCCTACTTGTGATCTCTCTCTGTGTCAAATAAATAAATAAAATCTTTAAAAAAAAAAAAAAAAAAGATAGCCAAGAAATGTGGGACAAGTATATAAGGTAACATATGCCTAATGAAAATACCAGAAAGCTGAAATAAAGGAACAGAAGCAATATCTGAAGCAATAATGACTGAGAATCTTCCCAACCAATGTCAGATACCAAATCATAGATTCAGGAAGCTCAGAGAACACCAAGCAAGATAAATGCTAAAACAAACAAACTCAACTACAAGTAGGCAATCATAGTCAAACTGCAGAAAATTCAAGATGAAAAAGAAACCAGAGAGGAAAAAAAACACCTTGGTTATAAAGGAGCAAAGATAAAAATGACAACTGACTTCCCCTCAGGAACCACACAAGAAGGGAGTGAAGTGGAATATTTATAGTGTTGAAAGAAAAAAAATCCACCAACATAGAATTTTGTACCCTGAAAAATTATCTTTTGAAAAGGAAGGAGAAAGACTTTCTCAACAAACAAAAATTGAGGGAAGTTTTTGCCAAGTACATCTACCTGGCAAGATATGTTAAGAGTTTAGAGAGAAGGAAAATAATATAGGTCAGATCTACATAAAAAAAGGAAGCATCAAAAAACGAATAGCTGAAGGTAAAACTTAAAAACTTCTTATTCTTAAATGACCTAGAAGATAACAGTTTGAAAAAAAAAATAAAAGAACAGTTTGTTCTAAATAGCAACAATGTATTCAGTTATGAATGGTTATATATATACTTATGTATAACTGATATGAAAGACAACAATGATATAAGGATGGGAAAGAGGAATTTGAAATACTTTGTTATTATAAGGTACTTGCATTACCCATGAAGTGGTACAGTGTTATTCAAAAGTGGAATTGGACTAGTTGGAAATAATGCATTTTGCAAAATGCTAGAGCAACCACTAAAAAAGCTTAAAAAAAAAAGCATAATTAATATGGTAGGAAATGAGAGAAAATGAAATCATACAAAATTCTCAATTAAAACCACAAAAGGCAGAAAAAATACAGAAGACAAAAACAAAGAACAAGGGCAACAAATAGAATACAGTAACAAACATGGAAGATATTAATCCAACAATGATCTAAATACACCAATTCGAATATCAGAGTTGATTAAAAAAACAAAACCCAATTATATGTTGTATACAAGAAAAACATTTTAAATATAAAGAGATATATAGATAAAAAGTAATGGGATGGAGAAAGATATACCATGTTATCAACTAATCAAAAGAAAGCAGAAATAGCTTAAATGAATTTCAGAAGCAGCAGACTTCTGGGCAAGGAAAGTTAATCAGAGATAAAGAGGATCATTACATAATGATAAAGGGGTCAATTCTCTAAGACACAACAATCCTTAATGTGTATGCATGTAACAATGAAATGTCAAAATATATGAGGCAAAAACTAATACAACTGTTAAGGAGAAAGAGAATAATCCCCTATTAGCTGCAGACTTTAACACTCCTCTAACAGAGATGGACAGATCCAGCAGGTAGAAATTCAGTAAATACATAGTAAACAGCACTATCAACCAATTGGATGTAACGTATCTACAGACTACTTCATCCTACAAAGTGCACATAGATGATTTCTCTCCCTCTCTCCCTCTGACCCTCCCCCTGCTCATGCACATGCTCTCTCTCTCAAATAACTTTTTTTTTTAAAGATGTTATTTATTTATTTGACAAAGAGACAGAGACAGCTAGAGAGGGAACACAAGCAGGGGGAGTGGGGAGCCCGATGCAAGGCTCGAACCCAGGGCTGGGATCATGACCTGAGCCAGAAAGCAGACGCTCAATGACTGAGCCACCCAGGAGCCCCTCAAATAAATCTTTAAAAAATACTTTGAACTAAATGAAAATTAAAATACAACTTATCAAATACCATGGGATGCAATGAAATCAGTACTTAGGGGGAAATTTACAGCATTGAATGCATATATATTTGAAAAGAAGAAAGATCTAAAATCAACTATCTAAGCTTCCACCTCAGAAAACTAGAAAAAGAGCAAATTAAAAGCAAATAAAAATTAGAGGTTATCAATGAAATTGAAAATAAGAAATTAATAAAGAAAATAAATAAAACCAAAACCTGATTCTTTGAAAAGATCCATAAAATTGATAAAACACTAGCCAGACTAAGAGAAGAAACAAATTAGAGTATTAGAAATGAAAGGAGAGACATCACTATAGATGACATGGCTATTAAAGGGTTAATAAAGGATTATTATGAATAAGTCTATGCCTACACATTTGATAACCTCAATGAAATGGAGCAATTCCTTTAAAGAGACAATCTGCCAAAACTCACAGAAGAAAAAAAAAAATAGACAATATGAGTGGGCCTACATCTATTAAATAAATTGAATAATTAATAACCTTCCAAAACAAAGTGATGGGCCCAGATGGGTTCACCTGTGAACTCTAGCAAATACTTAAGGGGAGCTTATACCAATTTTCTACACCGTTCCTGAAGACAGAAACCAAGGGAATAGTTCCTAACTCATGAGGCCAGAATTACCCTAATACCAAATCAAAGACATTACAAGAAAACTACAGACCAATACCTCTCATGAACATGCAAAAATCCTCAACAAAATATTAGTAAATCAAATCCAATAATGAGTAAAAAGAATTATATGCCATAACCAAGTGATATTTCTCAGGTATGCAAGGTTGTTTCAATAGTCAACGGCCAATTAATGTAATCCACCACATCAACAGATTAATAAAGAAAAATCATCAATAGATGCCAAAAAAGGACTTGACAAAATTCAAAACTCATTCATGATTAAAAAAAAAAAAATCTCAGCAAATTAGGAATAGAGAAGTTGTCAACTTGTTAAGAACATCTACAAAAAACCTACAGCTAACATCATACTTAAAAGTGAGAAACTCAAAATTTTCTCCCTATCAGGAGAAACAAGGCAACCATGTCCCCTCACCACTCCTTTTCAACATTATATTAGAAGTCCTAGCTAATGCAATAGGACAAGAAAAGTAAATAAAAGTTATAGAAGACTGGGAAATAAACCAAACTGTCTTGGTTTCCAGATGACATTATCATCAATATAGAAAATCTAAAAGAATCAACAAAAAAATTCCTAGGATAAGCAGTTACTGCAATGTTGTCTAAGATTAATACACAAAAATTGATTGATTTCCTATATATAGCAATAAATCAGTGGAATTTGAAATTAAAAATACATTACTATTTACATTAGCACTCCCAAAATGAATTATGTATAAATCTAACAGAATATATACAATATTTGAGAAAAACTATTAAATTGTGATGAAAGATGTCAAAGAACTAAATAAACAGAGTAATATTCTATGTTCATGAATAGAAGGACTCAATATTGTCAAGGGGTCATCTCTTCTCAAGTTGACCCATAGATTCAACACAATTCCAATCAAAATCCATCAAGTTATTTTGTGGATATTGACAAACCTATTCAAAATTTATATAGAGGCAAAGGAACTAGAACTGCCAACTCAATACTAAAGGAGAACAAAGTCAGAAGACTGACACTACTCTATTTACAGATTTATTATAAAGGTACAGTAATCAAAAGAGTGTGGTATTGGTAAGATTACTAAGACATTAATGGAACAGAATAAAGAGCCCAAAAAGGGACCCACATAAATACAGTCAACTGATTGTTGACAAAGAAGTAAAGGCAATACAATGGAGCAAAGACAGTCCTTTCACCAAATGTGCTGGAACAACTTACAAAAAAGAATCTAAACACAGACCTTACACCTTTCAAAAAATTTAACTTTAATTAGATCATAGGCTACTATAAAACTTCTGGAGTGTAACATAGGTGAAAACCTAACTGACCTTGGGCACGATGATGACTTGTAGACACAACACTAAAGACATGATCTGTGGAAGAAATAACTGATAAGCTAGATTTCATTAAATTAAAAAATTTCTGGGGCACCTGGGTGGCTCAGTGGGCTAAAGCCTCTGCTTTCAACTCAGGTCAAGATCTCAGGGTCCTGGGATCGAACCCCGCATCAGGCTCCCAGCTCCATGGGGAGTCTGCTTCTCCCTCTGACTTTCTCCCCTCTCATGATCTCTCTCTCTCAAATAAATGAATAGAATATTTAAAAAAAATTAAAAATTTCTGGGGTGCCTCGGTGGCTCAGTCAGTTAAGTGTCTGCCTTCAGCTCAGGTCATGATCCTGGCATCCCGGGATCAAGTCTGATGTTGGGCTCCCTGCTCAGTGGGGAGTCTGCTTCTCCCTTTACCCTTCTGCCTGCTCATATCTTTCTCTTTCTAATAAATAAATAAAATCTTTAAAAAAAATTAAAAACTTCTGCTCTGTGAGAGGCAATGTCAAAAGAATGAGAGGACAAGCCACAGACTGAGAGAAAAATAGACATGTGATGGCATATTATCCAAAATATACAAGGAACTCTTAAAACAATATGAAAATGAACAACCTGATTTAAAAATGAGCAAAGGACCTGAAAAGACATCTCACCAAAGATAAACACATAGCAAGTAAACATGAGAAGATGTTTAATATCATGTCATTAGTGAATTCCAAACTAAAACGAGATACCACTACATACTTATTTGAATGGCCAAAATCCAAAACACTGACAAAACTAAATGCTGGTGGAGATGTGAAGCAACAGGAATTCTCACTACAAGTGAGAATGCAAACTGGTATAGCCACTTTGAAAAAGTCTTTTTCTTACAAAAGCAAACATACTCTTACCATATGATCTAGCAGTTGTGCTCCTTAGTATTTACCCAAAAGAGTTAAAAACTCGTGTCCACGCAACAACCCGCACATAGGTGTTTATAGCATCTTTATTCACAAGTGTCAAAATTTGGAAGCAACCAAGATGTCCTTCAGTAGGTTAATGTATAAATAAATTGTGCTACATCCAGATAATGGAATATGAGTCAGTGCTTAAAAAAATGAGCTATCAAGCCATGCAAAGACATGGAGAAACCTTAAATGCACATTACTAAGTGAAAGAAGTCAATCTGAAAAGGCTACATACTATGATTCCAATGATATGACATTACAGAAAAGGCAAAACTATAGAGACAGTTAAAAATTCAGTGGTTGTGGGGGTTGGGCAGGGGAGTGGAGAGATAGATAATATGACACAGGATTTATTTTTTTTTAAAGATTCTGTTTATTTGAGAGAGAGTGTACAAGCACACACAAACAGGGTAGAGGGGGGACACAGAGAGAAGGAAAGAGGGAGAAGGAGACTCCCCTCCACTGAGCAGGGAGCAAGATGTGGGGCTCAATCCTAGGACCTGAAGATCATGACCTGAGCCGAAGGCAGACACTTAACAGACTGAGCTTCCCAGGGGCCCCAGAACACAGGATTTTTTAGGGCAATAAAACTATTTTGTAAGACACCACAATAGCAGATACAGGTCATTAATGTTTGTCCAAACCCACGAAGTGTACAACGCCAAGAGTAAACCTTAATTTAAATTATGGACTTGAGGTAATACAAATGTGTCAATGTAAGCTCATCAGTAGTAACAAATGTACCACTGTGTTATAAGATGTTGACAGTGGGGGAGGTTGTGTCTGTGGAAAGCAGGCATATGGGAACTCTCTGTACTTCTCAATTTTGCTGTGAACCTAAAATCCTCTAAAAATAGTTCATTAATACTTTCTAAAGCAAAGGAATGACCTCTTCTCTTCCCTTGTAATGATCTGATCCATTCCCAGAGCTTCCTGTCCACCCATACCTCTCTCCTTAATTCCACCCAGATTTCAAAGTCATCTTGAACTCAGCAAGCTTAGTACTGAATTCTTGATCCTCCTCTCAAATTTTCTCCTCCTGCAATCTTCCATATCTCACTAAATGGCTACTCTATCCTTCCGGTTGCTCAGACCAAAATCCTTGGCATCATTCTTGACTCACCTTTGTCATACTCCCCTAACAATTCTACTTCCAATTAAGTGAACATTCTTGTGATTTTTTATGCAAGCTGATGTGAGATACCTGTTTTAGATATATAGGAGGAATCTACAAATACAGGACTAGAGTTTGAACAGAGTAGTATATGTCAATACATTCACATTTTGCAATTAACTGCTACTGAAATTATATTCCTCATAAGAAATGGCAATTATCAAAGAATAGTTACCATTTTTAGGGCAATTAGTATGTGCTGAATATTATGATGAGCAGTAATATACCTGATCCCACTTATGAAGTAAATATTATATTCGTTACTTTTATAAATGAGGAAACTGATACTTAAAGAAGTTTAACAAATGCCTCCAAATTCTATGCCCTTGACCACCATATTATTGTCTCCTACACAGAGTGGGAAAGAGTCTTGGACAGAACCCTAAGATGACTCAGTGGAAATGGCTGGGTTGACCTATCAAAGAATGAGAGTAAAAATCAGAAATATGAAGAGGAAGTCTAGATGAGGAAAGTTTAGGAAGGAAGCCTTAACCACAATGGTCTGGAATATCTTTTTCAGTAACTGAATCTAAAGACCACAGAGGATGTATGTAGAAATTCTTAAAAAAGAAGTTTTAAGGACTCTACTCATCCTGAGACCCAAGTTTTTCTCCTAAAAAGCAGGCACTATCTTTAAGTGTTTTGGCATGAACAATGGTTAACATTCTTTTTTTTTTTTTTAAAGTGATGTGGAGGGGTGACTGGGCAGCCCAGTCGGTTAAGCATCTGCCTTCTGTTCAGGTCATGGTCCCGGAGTTGACGGATTGTCCCACATGGGGCTCCTGCTTAGTTAAGAGCCTGCTTCTCCCTCTCTCTCTGCCTGCTGCTCCCCTTGCTTGAGCTCTCTGTCAAATAACTAATACAATTTAAAAGAGAGAGAGAGAGATGCAGAAAAGGGGCTTTTACATTTAGGTAGGGGAGATAAATTGAGAGGAGAAAAACAGAAGTTACTAATAGCCAGAAGAGGTTCTCCGCTTTCTGGCACAGACTAATCAAGTAGCCAATCCTGACTCGTTTTTAGACTAAAGTGAGTTCTACTCACTTATAAATTGATCATTTGCTCATATTTTCTCCAGTTGGTAAATCCACTGAGGAGCTGAAAGCTAGGTGTGGGGGTGATGAGCTTGAGTGGTAAGGAGCAAAGGGAAGATAATTCCCTTCATGAGCCAGAGGTGACTGTAAAGCCAACGATGCTGGTTGAGTTAGAACAGATGTCAGAGATAGGCTGCAGAAACTGGCCAAGCCTATGGGGGGCACTATAACGCAAAGAGGCCCATTAGCCAAATTCGCACACCACCCGAAGATTTAGGAGTCTAGTGAAACTAATTAGTCTCTCTAATTGGTCTAATAGGTTACAGTTTCTTTAGTTATATTAACCTTCCAAGGATAACATCTGGTCAACTTGATTCACTTGTAAATTCCTGAATTCCAGCAGTGCCCTGTTACTGTCATTCTACAAATGATTAATCTTCTGTTTCACATTGACTTTTCACTAGTTTCAGTATCAGAAATTAACCTGTTTGGAAATTTGGCCTTTTCCTGACACCTACCTTGTCTATATATGCAAAGCTTTTGCACCTCTTTTTTTTTTTGCACCTCTTTAAGAAGGATAAACCAGACTAATACATGGGAACTTATTTCCATACTTTTTCTTATCCACATTCCAAATAATGTTGTTCAAATATGATATATAATTTCAGTAGTTGAATTTCTCCTATTACCCCATGAACTATACACAATATGAATTATCTTTCTACCAGCATTTATTAACATCTACCTGTAAGTGCATTTATTAGGCAATCAGTACATACCCAGCAGCCCTAGGTTTTGGGTAACTCAGAAGACTTAAGTTCTAGTTGCAAGGGAAAAATAAGACCAGTGGTATCAGTTTAACAGAAAAGAGGGTGATTGATTCATTCTGGGGGAGATGGCAAATTTTTCCAAGAAAAATTTGGGGCTGAATCTGAAAGGATGATTAGGGGTTCATTAGGCACTGAAAAAGGGAAAAGGTATCACTAACAGCTCCCTCCCCCAAATTGGTAATGTTCATGCCATTTAACTTAAAATAACAGGAAAAGAAAGAGTAAAATGACAACACAAGAAATCCTGTTCACTTCACGGGGGAGAGGGAACGACTGTGCCTTTTTTTTTTTTTTTTTTTTGGATTGTGCCTTTAAACACACTTCAGATCTGAAAGCTAAATGTTTATAAAACAGGATTTACAATCAAGGGAAAGGGGTGGAAGAGGAAGTTGTTGTATTCCGTTAAAACAGATGAGTAAAAATATCAACATTTATGCTTCAAAACACATATATCACTTTTTGTAAAGTTCCTAATTTTGCAAATGAAAGCCTTGGAACCTTATCCAATACTACAGTATTTGCCCTAGTGTTTTATACTCCCGATATCATTTTTAAAGGTTCTATAGTGAGTCTACCCAAGAACTTGGCAGCACCTCCACACACACATCCAATAATCCCCTCTTGACTGAACCAATCAACAGCACCCCAATCAATTCACTTACCCCGACTTGCACTCCTTCACATCCTTTAAAATCTGGCTTTATTTATACTACGACTATCGGAAGGCTCTAAGTTTTAGAGCCTAAGCTCTAAGTTTTAAAGCTCTTAAGCTTTAGCTCTAAGTTTTGACACCCCACCTCTTCACCCTTTCAATTATTTCCTCTTCAATTTCATTAGTTTCGCTTTTCTACTGAAGGGACACTTAAAAAATACATCAACAACACAATTATAAAGCCAGTGGCTGCAGCCAGAGTCTGAACACACACACAGATTTCCAATCATACCCCTCTCGAGGCTGTTCCTACCACTGATCAAAATCAGCGGACCAGGAAGAAGGAAAAAGCTGAGACAGGAAGGTTATTCCCTTCCTTCCACTCCCTCCATGCCTGCCCCCGCCCCCCAGGGCCACTGCGACTTCGTACGCTCCCCCTCCACCGACCCGCCCCCGCTGTCACCCGCCACTGCCTAGCAAACAGTCATAGCCTTTGTTAAATTGTCCATGAGCACAATGTACCAGAAGATGGACACATTCCGGGGGGCGGGGTGAAGGAAAGTCACACGAACGCCACACCTTCTTTGGCACTAGCCTGGGGTGAAAGCTCACCTTCCCCAAATCCTCCCCCCCACAAGGAATGTTCCTGGCAATGCCGCACTCAGAGAGGGCAGCGCGGGGGAAGGGATGGGCCGGGGACGTCACTCAGGGGCACCCAGCGGGGGATACTGAACTTGAAGCTGGGACACCCTCCAGCGCCCTTGGCGAGCCTCCCGGTCCTGCCAAGCCTGAGTAAGGACTTCCAGTCTCCAGAGCCCTTCCCTTCTATTTTCCTCCTCACACAAACCCAAACCCACACCCGCCACCACGGACTCCGCTCCGCACGCGGCCGGGGCTGGACACTCTTAAGCAGTGCGGCCAACTCCCCTGCCGCACGTCCGGCCAGTTTCTACTCCCGAGACCGAAGATTCCCCGGGCACTCACCGCGCACTCCCCAAACCCTCCCGGGATATTGGGCAGGAACCAGGTTCCCCAGCCACCAGCCCCGCGCTACCACCTCACTCACCTCGCGTTCCGCGCCGCTACTCCGCGCTCTGCAAGCCGCGAGCCGCGCCTGCGCGCTCCCACTGCCGACGAACCCAGTGGGAGCCTGGAGCCAGGAGAGGATGGGAAGGGTGGTGGGAAGCGGAGGGGGCGGGGCCCGGGCGGCGTTAGGAGAGGAGGGGCGTGGCCAGGCAGGGTGGGAAACCGAGGGGCGGAGTCTCCGCCGCCTTGGCCCGGAAAACCCTGTGCTCTGGGCATCAGGCTGGAGTTTTCCACTCTTGAGGTCTGTCGATAACGTTTTCAGAGAAGTTTTCCGGTCCCCTCGGTGCACCCCCACATTCATTCTGGAGAAAGCCCGCTTGGCCTGGAGCCAAGCTAGCCAGTCCCCAGGGGCCACCACGCCTCTTCTTGGAGCCACCCTAGCTCCTCCCTAGCTAGTCTTTCACCCTTTTGCACGCCTGTCTCCCCGCATATTATGCCCCCACCTCTATCCTCCGCGCATTTTTCCTCTCCGCACGCGCAATCCTCAGCCCTCCAGAGGTGAGGGGTGGGAGATTTTTCACCCACAGACCGTCTGTGCAGCGTATCCTGGTTAACGTGTCTCTTTGCTGTGTGCGAGCCCAGAACGCATTGCTTTGCCTGAGAACAAACTCTATTGCTGTTTCTGCACTTTTGGTGGCAATAATCTGCTTTTTTCTTTAAAAGATTCTTCAGTAAGCCTACCCGAATTTCTTGGGAAGAACACGGATTGTCAAAGAAGAGGCATCTTTGACCCTGATTTTTAGGTAGCCACCTTAGAATTTGAGCCTTCTAAAACCCCCTGGGACAAAGAATATTCGGCCTATGTTGTGTGGACTTTGACCTAATGGTTTCAGGTTTTCTGGCGTTTAGCATTTTAAGAAGCCCAACATGATTATTATTCCATGCTGCATGCGTGCTTAGTGCTATTATGTTTAAAATCTGGTCAGCTGTGCTATCTCACGTGCCTTTGGATCAGCTATTAAAATAAACACACCTGAGTGAATCCAACGTGAACTGGCCTGTGGGCCTAAAGTGATTTATTCCAAATTACTTTTCCTCTCTTCTTTTTGCTTTAGTTATGATGGAATTGAAAAATATTTGGCTAAGAATAAAAGAATTGCCACAGGGCCACACCCCTAGTCCTGCTCAGCAACTGTTTTGACTGCGATGGCAGCATTTTTGGGGAGAGTCTGGTAATTGCCCTTAGAGATCTGAATATCCTGAAATTCTTCCCATTAACCTTTGTGGTTTTTCCATTTAGTGTATTTTACAAACCACATTTTCTTGAACTTAATTCTATTTTGCATTTGTCAAACAAGTATAGGGGCATTGTAGTAAGGCCATATTGTAAGAGGGTATGTATATTGGTAAATGTAAACACAGACTGTGAGACGAATAAATCTGTAAATGCCTGGAAGTAGGATTTTGTCCTATTCATTTCACTGAAAATGTTTCACATACAGAAGATGCCTAAAAAAAATCCCACTCGGTTAATAAAGGTAATGTCTGCATTCTTAATAGATGTGTATATGTGCATGAACTTTCATTTGATTACTGGGTTTATTTTCTTCTGTGTCTGAGTTTGTCAGGATATTTTGATGGAAGTGACTAAAAGTACAACGAAGTAGCTTAGGCAAAAAGAGAAAGTTATTGTGTAACCCAAGCTGTGCAAGGGTAAGTATATGAATGACTTTGAGAATAAATGGACAAATAAAGGGAATGCTTCAAATTCCAGGTTAGGCTCTCAAACCAGCCTCTTTACGACAGGGTCATTCTTTCAGAATGTCTGAAAGGCATGTTCTGTAGGCTTAGAACCATGGCCTCTGACAAACTGTGGGTTCATACCTATCAAGTTGTTACCAGAGAGAATGAGCCTCTTTTCCCTCAGTTCCAATTTTTAGAACGCCAGATAAAGAGCATGATTGGGTAAGATCAAGTTACATAATCATTCTTGAAGAAAAAGTAGAAGTGTGACATAAGAATGGTATACCCAGTAGAACCACTTAGTTGGAGGGGAAGAAAAAAAGAAAAAAAAAAAAGAATAGGGGGAGTTGCTATTTTCAGAACAAGAGAAAAGTGCTAGACAGATTAAAAAAAAAAAGTTCACGATGAAACAAATGTACTTAAGGAATATAGCCTTGGAATTATCTTTTACCTCTTTCTCTTATTCAAGTATTAACTATTCTTCTTAATAATAGTTTTCTGTAGCTGCTATAAAAAAAAACCCACAAACTTAGTGGCTTAATAAAACACAAATTTATTACAGCTCTAGAAGTCAGAAGTCTGAAAAGGGTCACACTGGGCTAAAATCACAGTGTCAGCAGAACTGAATTCCTTTATGGAGGTGCCAGGCAGAATCCCTTTTCTTAATTTTCCACATTCTAGAGGCCACATCCTTGGTTCGTGGCCCCCTTTCATCTTCAAAGCCAGCAATGCCATTACTCTGAAACACTGACAATTCTGCCTACCTCTTCTATATTTAAGGACTTTTGTGATTATATTTGGCCCATCCAGATAATCTCATATAATCTTATTCTAAGGTCAGTTGATTAGCAACCTTGATTCCATCTATAACTTTAATTCTCCTTTGCCATGTAACATAATAGTTCCACATGTTCTGGATATTAGCACATTGGCATTACTGGGGGTGGGGAGGGGGGGGTTGTGGTTTGCAGTATAATCCCTACCACAGTCTTTATTTTTGTAAAAACAGCAGAGCCTAAATCATTGGTTCCCAAACTGGGGTGCTTATAAAAAATACTGATGTCTTATCTGGATACCACCCCCATATATTATGATTTCATTGGACTGGAGTCCATGAGCACTCTAAATACACACACACACACACACACACACACACACACGCAGTTGACTGGATCAGGATGGCTTGGGAGGGAGTATCTCATGTTTGTTGGGGCAATCAGAGAACTTCCCTGGGGATTTAGAATGGGGAGAGGGAATTGATAAGACTGGGTGTCCGGGACTATAACAACAATGTAGGGGCTATGCCATCAGGAGAAATAGAAAACAAGTAGTGCAATTGCTGGGTCATAGGGTAAAATAAGTCTGGAGGGGATAGAAGACAGGAAAAGAGACAGAAAGAGAAAAAAAGTAGATAGAGTAGAGCTGAGCCTAGATCCTCAATGGTTGTCTGCCTCCTGATGACTGTAGCGTTCTTACCCATGGCTTCTATAAGAAAGTCTTATTTCTTCAACGAAGTAGGAAAGAATATCCAATGGAAAAAAGGCAGTCTCTTCAACAAATGGTGTTAGAAAATTGGACAGCCACATGCAGAAGAATGAAACTGGACCATTTCCTTATACCACACACAAAAATAGACTGAAAATGGATGAAAGATCTATATGTGAGACAGGAATCCATCAAAATCCTAGAGAAGAACACAGGCAGCAACCTCTTCAACCTCAGTTCCAGCAACTTCTTGCTAGACATGTCTCCAAAGGCAAAGAAAACAAAGGCAGAAATGAACTATTGTGACTTCACCGAGATAAAAATCTTTTGCACAGCAAAGGAAACAGTTGACAAAACCAAAAGACAACCTACTGAATGGGAGAAGATATTTGCAAATGTCTTATGAGATAAAGGGCTAGTATCCAAAATCTATAAAGAACTTACCAACTCAACACCCAAAAAATAAATAATCCAGTTAGGAAATGGGCAGAAGATATGAACAGTCATTTCTGCAAAGAAGACATCCAAATGGCCAACAGACACATGAAAAAGTGCTCAACATCACTCGGCATCAGTACAAATCAAAACCACAGTGAGATACCACCTCGCACCAGTCAGAATGGCTAAAATTAAAAAGTCAGGAAACAACAGATGTTGGCAAGGATACAGGGGAATAGGAACCCTCCTACACCGTTGGTGGGAATGCAAGCTGGTGCAGCCACTCTGGAAAACAGTATGGAGGTTCCTCAGAAAGTTGAAAATAGAGCTACTCTATGACCCAGCAATTGCACTACTGGGTATTTACTGCTAAGATACAAATGTTGTTATCTGAAGGGGAACCTGCACCCCAGTGTTTATAGCAGCAATGTCCACAATAGCCAAACTATGGAAAGAGCCCACATGTCCACTGACAGATGAATAAAGAAGGTGTGGGGTGTGTGTGTGTGTGTGTGTGTGTATGCAGTGGAATATTATGCAGCCATTAAAAATGAAATCTTGTTATTTGCAATGATGTGGATGGAACTAGAGGGTATTATGCTAAGCAAAATAAGCCAATCAGAGAAAGACATGATCTCACTGATAGGTAGAATTTAAGAAACAAGGCAGAGGATCATAGGGGAAGAGAGGGAAAAATGAAACAAAATGAAACTAGAGAGGGAGACAAACTATAAGAGTCTCTTAATCTCAGGAAACAAACTGAGAGTTGCTGGAGGGGAGGAGGGTGGAGGGATAGGGTGGCTGGGTGATGGACATTGTGGAGGGTATGTGCTGTGAAGTGTGTAAGACTGATGAATCACAGACCTATACCCCTGAAACAAATAATACATTATATGTTAATTTTAAAAATTGAAACAAAGGGG
Organism: Procyon lotor; assembly: GCA_028646535.1. Taxonomy (NCBI): domain Eukaryota; kingdom Metazoa; phylum Chordata; class Mammalia; order Carnivora; family Procyonidae; genus Procyon; species Procyon lotor. The sequence goes on from CM053612.1 coordinate 75,662,573, forward strand.
CGCCTGGGTGGCTCAGTCGTTAAGCGTCTGCCTTCGGCCCAGGTCAGATCCCAGCGTCCTGGGATCGAGCCCCGCATCGGCTCCCTGCTCCGCGGGAAGCCAGCTTCTCCCGCTACCATTCCCTCTGCTTGTGTCCCCTCTCTCGCTGTGTTTCTCGCTGTCAAATAAATAAAATCTTTAAAAAAAAAAAAATTGAAACAAAATTAGGAGATGAGAGAGTTGCCAAAGTGATTCTAAAGTTTATCTGTAAATATATTATTTTATTAAAAAAAAGGAAGTCTTATTTAACTGAAGCTAGTTTGAACTGTTTCCTCTTGCATAAACCCAAAAATGTTCTAATTAATACATGATGTGGGCTTAATTTTCCTCTAGTTATTTTTTTTTTATAATATACCTCTTATTTAAGAAATAAGCCAAGTTTAAGAACCAAACTGTCAGAGTTGGTATTCCAGAATTCTCTACTTCACTAGCACCATATCTCCTGGTATTCCCATATTCTTCAACTCCTCCTTCCTCTTAATATTTACTCAAAGGCCCAGAGGGGCCACTCAAGTTATCTCAGCCTAATCCTCATTCACTAGTCTCCCCAAGGCACATATAGATCCAGTTCTCGGCTTAACTAATGTCAAGTAAATCTTAATGATTTGCAAATCAAATCTCTAGCCCTCAGCCTTCTCATTTTCAGATCTATAGTTAAAGCTGAGGAATGGATCCTGCCACCTCAATTTATAAGACACAAAACCCAATTTTTCTTCCAAACTCTGCCTTTTCCTCTGCATTTTCTTTCCTTCTTACTGAAACCACCATGTACCTCGTCACACACATTAGAAACAGTAAAGTCACCCATGACCCCTTCTTGTCTATCCTCAGTTGTTGATTCAGTCTACCTCGTACATGTCTCACATATTAATCTCTCTGTCCTGCTTCACTTCCGATTCATTATCAATTGCCTGACACGGTCTCCCAACTAGTTTCCCTGTCTTTAGTTTCTTCTGAATCCAACCCACCCTTCCGAATTATACCAGATAGCTTTATAAACACAAATAGGATTAAGCCACTATACTTCTTAAAAACATTTCATGACTCCCACCTACTTTAACATAAAATACAAACTCCTTAAGCACAATCAAATTTTCTAATTATTTGGCTCTAACACATCTTTGCAAACTCACCCCCCTACCAATCATATATGCGATAAACTACTCTCTATATTTATCTTACATTTTCATGCTGCTAGGACTTTTCTGTTCTCTCTGTATGGCAGACATATTCTTAAAGACCCAGCTCAGGGGCACCTGAGTGTATCAGATGGTCAAGCATCTGCCTTTGGCTTAGGTTACAGTCTCCAAGTCCTGGGATCAAGCCCCATGTTGGGCTCCCCGCTCAGGAGGGAGTCTGCTTCTCCCTTTCCCTCTGCCCACTGCTCCCCCTGCTTGTGCTCTGTCTCTCAAATGAATAAATAAAAAAAAATTTTTTTTTTTTAGATTTTTATTTATTTGACAGAGAGAAACACAGTGAGAGAGGGAACACAAGCAGAGGGAATGGTAGCGGGAGAAGCAGGCTTCCTGCCGAGCAGAGAGCCCAATGCAGGGCTCGATCCCAGGACCCTGGGATCATGACCTGGGCCGAAGGCAACCGCTTAAAGACTGAGCCACCCAGGCGCCCCAGAATAAATAAAATCTTAAAAAAAAAAAAAGACCTAGCTCAAAAGACACCCACTATGTAAAGTCTTCCTAGTGGCACACCATGCAAAGTAAATCAGTTATCCCACTTGCCTTGCTATCATAGCATTTGCATCCCCCTTACTCTTAAGGCTTATGCCTTAAAGCACTTATGCCTGAACCTCCCTCTTTATTGAGACTTCTTTGAGAGGAAGGACAGTGTAGCTCTGACATTAATCACAAAGCCTGACACATAGTAGATTAGAAAAAAATTTTTTGTGGAAAAAGAAGGAAAAACATACGGAAGGAAGAGGGAGATTCCATGCTATTTTCTGTTTATGACTTGCCCAATTTTTTTTTTGTTAAGCTTTTATTTATTTATTTATTTGAGAGAGAGAGAGAATGAGAGAGAGAGCATGAGAAGAGGGAGGGGCAGAAGGAGAAGCAGACTCCCCGCCCGAAAGGGAGCCTGATGTGGGCCTCAATCCCAGGACTCCAGGATTATGACCCGAGCTGAAGACAGTTGCTTAACCAACTGAACCACCCAGGCATCCTGCCCAATCTTTTTTAAATCCTTTATGTTAACAATCATTTCGTTAATTAGTCCCACAACTTTCAAACCAACACTCATGTCTACTAAGAGTGGAGGGGTATACACCCCGACTGAGTCCCTACTCTGACCAATCCTTTTCTTTAGAACTTTTCATCACTTACGGCTTAATCCATACTAATGATATAATTTTAGTTTTTCCTGTCTTTGTCATATAGTTCCATGTGTTTGCATTGTTAACTCCTACGTGGTTGGTAAACTGCAAGAAAGAGTTTAATTTTGTATTCTGTTTTGTCTTGAAAAATCTTGGTAAACATACAGGTAGCATGATAGATCATATGATAAGCCATAAAACTAGCATCAGTAGACTTAAAAGGACTGAAATCATACAGAGCATGTCCTCTGACTACAATGGAATTACTTAGCAATAAATACAGTATGATAGCCAGATAAACTTCATACATTTGACCCTTGAACAACATAGGGGGTTGGAACACTAACCATCCCCCCACTGTGTAGTTGAAAAACCACATATAACTCCTGACTCCCCCAAAACTTACACTATTAATAGCTTACTGTTGACCAGTAGCCTTACCAATAACAAAATGGTCAATGAACACATTTTGCATGTTATATGTATATACTATGTTCTTACAATAAAAGAAGCAGAAGGAAATAAAGTTATTAAGATGATAAGGAAGGGGAAAAGTTCAATTATGGTACTATCCTTTATTTATAAAAAGAAAAAAATTGTGGAGTACCTGGCTAGCTCAGTGGGTAGAGTGTACAACTCTTGATCTGGGTGTAGAGACTACCTTAAAAAAATAAAATCTAGGGGCACCTGGGTGGCTCAGTCGTTAAGCGGCTGCCTTCGGCTCAGGTCATGATCCCGGAGTCCTGGGATCGAGCCCCGCATCAGGCTCCCTGCTCTGTGGGAAACCTGCTTCTCCCACTACCATTCCCTCTGCTTGTATTCCCTCTCTCGCTGTGTTTCTCTCTGTCAAATAAATAAAAAATCTTTAAAAAAAATATAATAAAATAAAATAAAATCTAAGGAAAAAAAAGTATGTGCATTTAAAAAAAATTTCATACAAGTGGACCTGTGCAGTTCAAGCTCACGTTGTTCAAGGATCAACTATATTTGGAAATTAAATAATACAAAAATCAATTATGTTTTATATGGTAGCACACAATTAGAAAATAAAATTTAAAAACCGTTTGACTTACAGTAACGTAAGAAACTATTAAATGCTTAAGAAAAAATTTAATTTAATAAATAATTTAATAAAAGAGGCAAGACCTCTTTATTATGAAGTACAAAATACTGCTGAGAGAAATTCAGAAAGACCTAACTAAATGGAATGATGTACCATATTCATAGATTGTAAGACTCGATAATGTTAAGATATAATTCACCCAATTTTGATTTTAGCGTCAACACACTCCCAGTCATAATCCCAGTGGACTTAAAAAATAGTCAAGCTGATTATAAAATGTAATAGGAAAATAAAAGGATATGAAAATTCAAAGGGAGAATCTAGATTATCCAAAGCAATTTTCAAAAGGAAGAATAAACTTAGGGGACTTACAATAATTGACTTTTAAGACCTACTATAATGTTATAGTAATCAAGATAGTGTGAGATCAATAAAAATATCAAGAGAATTGAATAGAGAGCCCAGAAATGTCCTCTCACTTACATGGGCATTGATTTTTTTTTTTAAGATTTTATTTATTTATTTATTTGCCAGAGGGAGAGCAAGAGTACAAGCAAGGGAAGCAGTAGGCACAGGCAGAGGAAGAAGCAGGCTCCCCACTGAGCAAGGAGCCTGATATAGGACTTGATCCCAGGACTCTGAGATCATGACCTGAGCTGAAGGTAGTTGGTTAACCAACTAAACCACCTAGGCGTCCCTGGTCGTTGATTTTTGACAAAGTAGCCAAGGCAACCGTCTGGGAACAGGAAACCTTTTCTATGAATAATGTTCAACAATTGGGTATTCAAATGCAAAGAAATAAAATGCAATTCTTACCCCATACCAATAACAAAATTAATTTGAGATAGAACATAGACCTAAATGTAAAAAATAAAACTATAAATCTTTTATGTGAAAACATAGACTAACTTTGTGACTTGGGGGTAGACAAAGGTTCTAACATGGAAGAAAGCAATAACCTAAATGAAAATAATGATAAATTAGTCTTCATAAAAATTTAAAACTTTTGCTCATTCAAAGACATAATTTAGAAAATTAATGAACAATCTTCAGGCTGGGAGAAAAATTTGCAAAACATATATGTGACAAAATACTGGTATCAATATACATGCAGAATTCTGGAAACAATAAAAAGAAATAAGCACTCTGAAAATGAACAGAAGGGGTGTCTGGATAATTCAGTCGGTTGAGTGTCCGGCTCTTGCTTTTGGCTCAGGTCATGATCTCAGGGTTATGGGATCAAGCCCCATGTTGGGCTCCATGCTCAGCACAGAGTCTGCTTGTCCCTCTCTCTCCCTCTGCTCTTCACCTCCGTTCTTGCTCTCCCAAGTAAATAAATAAAATCTTCAAAAAAAAAAAAAAGAATTAAAAAAAAGATTTAAAAACATTTTTTAAAATAAAAAGAAAATGAACATGACAATGTTCACATGACAATGAGTTCAATATCATTAGTCATCACGGAAATGCACAATACAAGCATAATCAGCTAACAAAACACACCCACAAGTTTGGTCAAGATTGTAAAGACTAACACCACTGAATGTTAGTGAAGATAGGGAGCCATTGGAACACTCATACATGGTTGGTATAGTGTAATACCATATAATTACTTTGGAGAAAGATCTAGTAATTTCTTCTAAAACTCTATATGCCTACTCTTTAACTCACCAAGTCCTCTCATCAAGAGAAATGAAAACAAATATATACGAAAAAGGCTAATACAAGAAGGTTCATAGCAGCCTGAAATTGGAAACACGGGCATCCAACAGTTAGACGATGTATAAACAAATTGAAGTATCTTCACACAATGAGATATTACTCAGCAACAAAAAAAGAAAGAACTACTGAAAAAAGGAACAATGTGGATGAATCTGGAAACAAAATATCTTGAATGAAGAAAGCCTTACATAAAAGAGTATTTAGATGAATTTCTAGAGCAGTTAAAACCCATCTGTGGCAGGAGAAAAGAGAACACTATTTTCCTGTGGAGTGTTGGAAGACTGGGAAGTGGTAAGGGGACAGGAGATGACTTTATGAGGTGAAATTAGCATTCTGTATTCTAATTGCACAGATCTGTGCTGTTGTAGAAACTCCTTGAATGGTAACACTCAAGACATTTGCATTATACTGTATAGATACTTTTCCTCAAAAAAATACAACCAAATATTAAACTTGAATTAAATCTAGTGTATTTTGGGGAAATATAATGATGTATACAATTTACTTTCAAATACATTAAAAATAATTTGGACTGATACAGGGATGGAGAAATGAATAGACTGATAAATGTGAAAAAGCAAGTGAAGTTAAATGTTATCTGTATAATCTAGGTGGTGAGTGTTCATAGCAAAATTCTTCCCACTTTTCTGTATGTTTGGAAATGTATAGTAAAATGTTGGGATAAGATTGAATAAACTTCGGCATACTTAGGAGATGTTAAATAAATGAACTCCGTTTTTTGCTACACAAAAACTCCGTTTTTGCTACATAAAACTCCATATTTACTGGATCTCATGAGAACACAGGGAATGTCTTTTGGCTACAGAGTACCAAAGTTCGTTACATAATAACCATAATAACTATGACTGCCATTTATATGGAAATAACTTACTTAAATTTTTAGATTATCCAGGGAACCAATATTCATGTTTCTTAAAATGTCTTACAGTGAATTTGAAATTCCAGTATATATCGACAAGATTCAATCCGCCTGTCCACATATATCTCTGTAAAAATGTATGTGAGAGAATATCCTCTGGTTTGCTGTCATGATGAATTAAGAATGGATTTACATTTCTAACATCCATGGCTTGTCTTAATTACAGAGTAATTCAAAAGTATAGTCTATCATCCTCCTGAATTTAGTATAAAGGATATGCAAAAAAGCCTATTCATTTTCAATGAATGTTTTATATATCTGGTTGACATGAAAGGTTTTTACTTTATTTCAGTATAGTTAACATACACTGTTATATTAGTTTCAGGTGTACAATACAGGGATTCAACACTTCCATACATCACCCAGTGCTCATCACAGTAAGTGCCCTCCTTAGTCCCCTCACCTATTTCATCCACCCTCCCACCTCCCTCCCTTCTGGTAACCATCAGTTTTTTCATCAGTTAAGAGTCTGTTTCTTGGTTGGTCTCTCACTTTCTCTTTTTTGTTTCCTTTGCTCTGTTGTTGTGTTTCTTAAATTCCACATATGAGTGAAATCATATTACATTTGTCTTTCTCTGACTTTTTTCACTTAGAATTATACTCTCTAGCTCCATCCTTTTCATTGCAAATGGCAAGATCTCATTCTTTTTTTTTTTTTTTTTAAGATCTTATTTATTTGACAGAGAGAAAGAGATCACAAGTAGGCAGAGAGGCAGGCAGAGAGAGAGCTGGAAGCAGGCTTCCTGCCGAGCAAGGAGCCCGATTCGAGGCTCCAACCCAGGTCCCTGGGATCATGACCTGAGCTGAAGGCAGAGGCTTAACCCACTGAGCCACCCAGGCACTCCGATCTCATTCTTTTTTATGGCTGAATAATATTCGAGTGTGTGTGTGTGTGTGTACACATATATATAATATACATATTATACCTTCTCTATTCATCTATCAATGGACACTTGGGCTGCTTCCATAGTTTGGCTATTGTAAATAATGCTGCAATAAACATAGGGGTACATGTATCCCTTTCAATTAGAGTTTTTGTATTTTGGGGGTAAATATCTAGTATTGTAATTACTGGATTATAGAGTAGTTGAAAGGTATATTTAAAATAATCCCTCAAGGGGCACCTGGGTGGCTCAGTC
>CM053612.1:75670298-75687902 GCA_028646535.1 Procyon lotor
GGTCTCACTCCCGTTCCCAAAACGCCTTTTCCTCTTTAAGACTGCTCCAGGTCGGAGTTTCTCAGCCCGTTGCTCCTGTTGGGGTTTCACAGTCTTCCCCACAATTTGGCGCCTTGATACCTCCCAGTCCTGGCGATTTGTGAGTTCCTGGGGATCGTCTCTATCCCGGACCCAGCCCCCATATGTTATGTCCGGATCGAGACCCTCCCAAAAGAACCCACAAAAAGGCAGGCTGGATGCAAGAGCACGAGGGTTTGTTTCCAGCTAGCTGGGGCTCCCACCGGCGCACACACAGTGTGCACAGTGCTAAGGCAAGAAGCCCCGCCTCTCTCCTTTGCAGCATTTTTATGCACAAGTGTGTAAGCACATACGTCACTACACACGTAGGCAAGTTCCTTATTCCCTATATGGCAATTACCTAAATCTATGCATTTCATTGGTGCATTTGAACAACTCAGGGTCTGGGCATCACACAGGGAAGCTAAATTCCAGGAATAGTTTTCACGCCCATGCCCTTAGGCCTGTCTTTTCCTGACTTAAAGTGAAGCCTGTCATGGAGGAAGAGTAATCTACTTAAAAACTGAACTCCACATTTCATATCATAATGTAGTTATCTGTGGTGACAGCTCTCTTCCTAGAGCAGGTCCTCTGAATTCTTTTGAGTCAGTTGGCAGGGTGATAAAGAGCTTTTCCTGGATCTGCAGGGTTTTGATTGCTTTTTCACTCAAAATAGTTTTCCTGAGAAAGTGGCCTATCTTGTAGTAGCCTGCACTTGACCCCTATACAGGGAATGTGAGCAGCCTTCAGAAGCTGAGAAGAACTGCCAGACAAGAGCCAGCAAGGCATCAAGACCTCAGTACCGAAACAGCATGGAGCTGAATTCTGCTAAAAACCTAAATATGCCTAGAAGGGGAATTATCTCTCAGAGCCTCCAGATAAGTGCCCAGGTTAGCCAATACCTTGACTTCAACCCTGTCAGCCCAGAGTAGAGAAATCTGCTGATCCAACCCATACTTTTGACCTACAGACCTGTGAGATAATAAATTTATGTTGTTTTAAGCTGCTAAATTTGTGGCAATCTCCTAGGTCAGCAATAGAAAACTAATACCGGGAATAACAAAAGTCAAAGTGAAATATACATTTAAAAAGATATTCAAGTATGTATTTTGAAAAAAGACGAAGTCACAGATAACAAGGTCAACAGAAGAAGAGCCACTGTCTTCATTAAGAAAGAATGATTTTGGGGCACCTGGGTGGCTCAGTCATTAAGCATCTGCCTTCGGCCCAGGTCATGATCCCAGAGTCCTGGGATCGAGCCCCGCATCGGGCTCCTTGCTCAGCGGGAAGCCTGCTTCTCCCGCTACCATTCCCTCTGCTTGTGTTCCCTCTCTCGCTGTGTTTCTCTCTGTCAAATAAATAAAATCTTTAAAAAAAAAAAAAAGAAAGAAAGAATGATTTTGAATATATGAAAAGGGTTCAGACAGGTTTGGTTACCTTTAGGGGGCCAGGAAGGAAGGGTCTGGCCATAGCAACTGCAGTGTGGTGTGGTTTGAGATTCTGCCCAGAACTGGCATCACGGCTGTGTGCTTGGTCCTCCCTGGCATAGCCACTGCGCACATCCACAGGTACAGTAACAGGGGCAAGGAGAAAAGGGTTGCCTATTATCCATATCAGTGGAGTCTGAGGAAAAGAGATAGACCCATCTGTGGAGTTAATCGTTCCTATGTGTCAAAGGGTTTAGAGAATATCGATTAAGGAAGCCTTTTCCTGATTGTTGAAAGATAACTCAGTCATGCTCCTCTACCTCTTCTAGAAGGTTATGCAGTATATTAATGTAGTGCATAATAAAAACAAAAAGTTTTTTAAAAAAGAGTTCAGAGTGCTTATTCAAGAGTAAAGCATCAAGGATTCTTTTTGTTAGCTGAGTTGTAGCTGAATTTGCGTAGGCTAGGCTGCCACCCTCTTCAGCCCCAGGTTATAAAGCTAGATCTCTATTTTGGATGCTGAAGGGACCCTAGACCTATTGAATCAGAAACCCTGGGGATAGGTTCCAGCTATGGGTTTTTTAATATATCCTCCAGGTGATTCTGAAGCAGGCTAAAGGGATTTCAAAAGTGATTTCAAACAGATGCCAATGTGGTTCCCCTTTCTAAAGAGGGTTACTTTCAAGATAATGGCAGGAAAGGAAACATAAGTTTGCTCTTTGGTGGGGTGCCCTTCTACTAGGCTACCACATCACAGAATAAACTGAAAGAGACACATTATCTGAAGCAGGTAAGGATATAATGTAAAAGCATTATTGAGATTCTCAATGCCTTCTATGCATAACACTGTGTTAGTGATTTCCAAGGAAATGTGCACACAAAATTATTAACTCTAGAAGTTTATAAATAAGACACAGTTTCCTAACACCAGATTTGAACATTTCTCTAGAACAAGAGTTTTCAATGGAAACTGGAATTTCTGGGGACATTTTCAAACTATGACCATCTAGTGTTATCTATACTTTGTGCTCTGGGGCAGGAATATTTAAATTTTGAAAAATATTCCCCCAGGAAGTTCTGATAGATTACATCATTTCTTTCTTCGTGGTGAAAGCCCTAAGGAAAGAGTGTTAATGTTAGCATTCCACCCAAATTTCCAACCTGAGTTGAATATAGTCCTAATGCTTCAGCTGAAGCCCTTCAGATCTGTCAGTGTTTCACTAGTCACCCAGGGTGTGGAAGGCAGTGTTACTAACATGGCTGCTGAAAACAGCTAGTGCTGGATAAAAACAAGGGACTAAATAGCAGCATTGAGTCCTCTCTCTCTACACAGTGAGCTCCTCCTCTGGTTGAACTTGGATGCAAGGCTGCCAAGCTGCCCAGCCCATCAGAGAATGAACAAATTTATTGTGAGTGAATGTGGGAGGCAAAGGGAGTGGAGAAGGTGGAGGAGGGCATGGTTGAGCTCATCCACCTGCCTAGCTTCTAAAAGCAAGGAGTGGACTGTTCTTTAAAGAAATTGAGACTTTGTCCTCTTTATCTTCACTTGCTAAATAAGAGACTCTGTGCTTTTTACTGAAACTATATACTTTGTTTTTATTTCCATTTGTTTTGTGTTTTGGCTGATCTGGAAGCTCTAAAATCAAAAGTAATGGCTTTTCTTGATGTCTTTACATGCAAATTTTGATATAGCTAATTAGCAGCTCCTGAAACCTGTTCCTTGAAAGCTGCTTCTACCCCAGCTCTGCCATTTCCAAAAACTCCATAACCTTGGGCAAGTCACTTAGCATCTCAGTGCCTCATCTATAAAATGTAAATATAATAGTTCTTACCTCACTGGGTAATTTTCAGGATCAAATGAGTTCATAAATGTCAAGCACTTAATAACTGTGCCCTGGGGGCGCCTGCGTGGCTCAGTGGGTTAAAGCCTCTGCCTTCAGCTCAGGTCATGATCTCAGGGTCCTGGGATAGAGCCCTGCATCGGGCTCTCTGCTCAGCAGGGAGCCTGCTTCCCCTCCTCTCTCTGCCTGCCTCTCTGCCTACTTGTGATCTCTCTCTCTGTCAAATAAATAAATAAAAAATCTTAAAAAAAAAAAAAATAACTGTGCCCTGCATAGAGGACAGGCACACAACAAATGGAAATTATTGTTGCTATTGTAGTGATTGTTTTCCTTGCCCTGGATCTTTGACCTCTCACACTTCCCATTCCTCACCCGATGTGTACCACATGCCTGGCGGGGTACACTAGGGAAGAATACAGAAGCTATTGATTGGAGGTCAGATAAACACTGAGATTCCCCAAAATGCTACACCCCGTCTGTGCATACAGTACCTCCAGTCTTCTCTCACTGACCATGGGTTCATTAATGAAGTGGCAGGAAACTGAAAGAATACCAAAGAGTTACTTTAATGACCTGGATATATAGCCTTTTAGCATTTAAATATGCAAAGAGTAGAAACCAGTAAAAACAAATTCTAAATCACGCCAACATAATGTACAGAGTGTATCAATCAGGATAGGCAAAGTCTTGTGTTGTAACAAAGAAGCCCAGCCTTGTGACAATGTATAACGGCAAGGGCTTATTTCTTGCTCATATAACCAGTCTGTCATGAGAAGGCTGGGTCTCTACTCCATAGCTCTCTTCTCTGGCCGATAGGCTGAGAGAGCAGTCAGCATCTGGACAGTTTCTGTACTATCACCATGGCACATAAAAGGAGGATGAGACTATTAAAGTTGCAGCCCAGAAATGAGTCACTTCCACTCACATTCTTTTGGCTAAACAAGTCGGATGTCTATGCTTAACTTCCACAGGGTACATGAAATCTTTGAAGTCCTATTCTAAAAACCATAAACATTATAAACTGTTGCTTCAAAAGAAATAATTTAAAATATTTAGCATTTCACAGTATAAGAATACAAATCAACCTGAAATAAATAATCTCAACCCTTTAGCTCAAATTATACAAATTCAATTTTTTCAGTCTTTAAAATTTCATAATTAGTGTACTTTTGTAAAACCATGATCACAGGCATAATCACCACTCTATATAATTTACAAACATTTCAGCTGTCTAAGATAAAACTGCCTAAAAAGATCAGTCTCATTCCTACTTTAAGACAATGCCGAGGGGGTGCCTGGGTGGCTCAGTTGTTAAGACAATGCTAAGATAAGTGGAATTTTCCCCTGAGTGGTTTGTATTATCTTAAATTCATAGATATTTAATTCCTAAAGTACATTTTTCTGTAATGTCTTTTGTTCCTGGTATTCATTGTGTGCATATTAGTATTCAAATTGCTTGCTTTAATCCAGAGTAATACCTTAAAAATGTACTTTGACTAAGAAGTATATTCTATAAATAATCTATATATAACCCATATCTATATACCTACATATAACCAGTCAAGTTTACTAGATTGTCAGTATGGATTTTATATGTATTTTTTAAGTTAACAGTAGTAATACCAACTGTAAAATTCAGTGTTTGAATTCAAAGCCAACTCTGAATTATCAATGGTTATGGAATCATTATCACCATCACCATCATCAAAACAATATCTTAACTTGATGGAATGAGCACTGGGTATTAAATGCAACTGATGAATCACTAATCACTAAATTCTATCTCTGAAACAATAATACACTATATGTTAATTAAATGGAATTGAAATAAAAATTAAAAAATTAAAAAATTAAAAAAGACCAAAAAACCAAAAACCAAAAAACAACCAAAAAAATCAGTATCTTAATTTACTAAGTTTTATGTGCTTTTTAATCCTTTCAGTGCTCAGAAGAAGCTGTTATTTCCCCTCTATTTTACACATTTGGAGATTGAGGAGAGATTAAGTGACTTATCCAGGATCACACAATAGGTAGCAGAGAAAGCACTTAGATCCCAGTCTCCCTGGCACCAGAACAGGTGCTTCTAAATACTACTTATGCTCAGTCTGACCAAACCTAGAAAATGAAATAGGACAGTTTTCATTATTGAACTGAACTTACCCCCATAGAATCCCTGAATAAATAACTTTTTTTAAAGATTTTATTTATTTATTTATTTGACAGAGAGAGAGATCACAAGTAGGCAGAGAGGCAGGCAGAGGGAGAGAGGGAAGCAGGCTCCCCGTTGAGTAGAGAGCCTGATGTGGGGCTTCATCCCAGGACCCCAAGATCAGGACCTGAGCCGAAGGCAGAGGCTTAACCCACTGAGCCACACAGGCACCCCAATAAATAACTTCTTAAAGAAAGGTTACTTAGGGCCAGACAAAATATTCCAATGAGATAAGAATAGGAATAACTTACCCAAAGGGTCATTTGTCAATTACCTGCTAGTAGAATGAGTCCAATGCAATGATGTCTACATTTAAAGTACATAAGTAGTGAGTGGCCAACTTTTTGGATTAAAAGAATAAAAAAACAGCTGAATTCCAACGTTAAAGGTAAATAACTATAAAAAGTAATTGAGTTAGGGTGCCTGCGTGGCTCAGGAGTTAAGGGTCTGCCTTCAGCTCAGGTCATGATCTCAGGGTCCTGGGATGGAGCCCCCTCAATGACCATGACCACAGGCTCCCTGCTCAGCAAGGAGTCTGCTTCCTCTGCCCCTCCCCCTGCTCTTGCTCTTAAGGTTGCGTGCTCTCTCTCAAATAAATAAAATCTTTACAAAAAAAATAATTGAGTTAAACTGAAAGGTATTTAATAAAGAAGTCAAAACTTCTTTATTAAATATAGAGATGAGCGACAAAGAATATGCAGTAGCTTCAACTCACCTATTAAAAAGTGAACCTCCAGACATCCCACGAGACTTACAGTAGCCAGAGTATCCTATTAATTAGGCTTTTAGTTTTCAATAGGATCAGAGATGAATTACATTTTTTTATTAATTTGTTTTATTTTATTTTTTCAGTGTTCCAAGATTCATTGTTCATGTACCACACCCAGTGCTCCATGCAATACATGCCCTCCTCAGTACCCACCACCAGGCTCACCCAACCCCCAGCCACTCCCCTCCCAAACCCTCAGTTTGTTGCTCAGAATCCAGTCTCTCTTGGTTCCCCCTCCGATTTCCCCCAATTCACCCTTCCTTTCCTTCTCCCAATGTCCTCCATGTTTTTCCTTATGCTCCACACGTAAGTGAAACCATATGATAACTGACTCTCTCTGCTTGACTTATTTCACTCAGCATATTACATTTTAACTCCTATTAATGCCAGCATCCTGTTAACTGAATACCTTGACAAGCCGGTTAATGAGACCATTGACAGAAGACTGTAGGATCAATTGTTTTTTAATGTGGCTTTTCAGTTTACATTCCCTTCATAAAGAAAAGCTGATAAATTGCATTGGAAAATCAATTTGCAACTAGAAAATAAATTGCTATTTCAATGACTTTCCCGAGGTGGGTAGCCTACAGTATAAAGGGCATTTATTTGTAGGTGAATTGCTGGTGTTCAAGAATTTTCTATTTGCAAAGCTAGCTTGGTTAGCCACTGTACAGAACAAAGTTAAGGTACCGTGCTTGAGATTGCTATCCTAAGAACAGTCTGTTTATGAGGTTGGATCTTGGCTGGCATCTGGGAACTTAGATTTCAGGAGGGCTCCCACCATTCTCAGAACTGATAAGAGTGGCTTACTGTGTCTAAATTATTCATGCAAATGATGTGGTTTATGCTGAACTCCTGCTTCCCTTCCGGGAATCTGGAAATTTGATATATGATTGGTAGAGGGTACCTCCGTGACCAGCCCCCAATAAAAACCCCAGATGCTGAGTCTCTAATGGGCTTCCTAGGGCAGAAACATCATGTACACATTGCTCCATTTTTGTTTTGGGGGTTGGGGGGGTTGCTCTGAGTGACTCCTCATGGGAGAAAGAAAGCAAAAGGAAGCCTGCACATGGATTCTTCTAGATTCTGCCTGTGTCTTTTCCCTCATGATCTCGCTGTATATCCTACTACATCACTGAAATAAATCTCAGCCACGTGTACAGCTATATGCCACGTCCCCTGAGTTCTCTTAGTGAATCTCTGGCTGTTGGGGTGGTCTTGGAGATGGTGGGCATAGCCACTTTCCACAAGCAGTTTACCTCCACAGGCTTCAATTTAAAAAGCAGAACAGCGTTAATGTGTTTCATCAGAAAGTTGTGGAAAGACTTGGCATTTCACTCCTGTTCTGACAAGATAAACAAAACTCCAAATATATTTGCAATCTGTGATTTCAGTACATCAGCTTGTAACAAACATTTTACACAGTAAGAAATTCTGGAAGGGAATCAGGAAGGCAGGGGAATGTACACAGCAGAAACAATAGCGCACTTCTAAAGAAAAATAAGCAGAAGTGTCATTGTTCCTTTAGCCTTGAGGCACAATTATTCTTTGTTCTGAGAATTGTGAGGGAAAAAAATCTAAGAAGCCACAGGAAGAGCTCCTGTGGACTTCCAAAAACAGCACCCGTGGGAGAAAGTGAACAGAGAGCGAGGAATCATGTTATTAATGAATGTCATCTTTTAAAATTATAGTAACATTACCTTTACTACAACATCAGTCTGTGTTTTGTCTAGGCTTCTTTTTAGGTGCTGGGGGGCTGTTAAATATTTGTGAACAAAGGGGGGCTGTTAAATATTTGTGAACAAAGGAAGGAAAAATATTCACACAGTATGTTTTGAAATTGAATTGAAAACAAAAGAACAAAGCAGTGTTCACTGAGATCATCACATTAAAAGATCCCTGACATCAGATAGCATTAAAATGCCAATGCCTGACATCAGATAGAATTAAAATGCCAATTCCATAATAAATATGCCATGAAGAGCTACTGTAACAATATAAAATGTTGGAAAACAATGATGCAATGTATATCTTCTAAGCATCACTCTTAAGTTTTTCTCATCCTTTGAAGCAATGTGATTTTTTTAAAAAGATTTTTTTTATTTATTTATTTGTTTGTTTGTTTGTTTGTTTGACAGAGAGAGAGAGATCACAAGTAGGTGGAGAGGCAGGCATAGGCGGGGGGGGGGGGGGCAGGGGATTGGAGATGGAGAAGCAGGTTCCCTGCTGAGCAGAGAGCCCGATGCGGGGCTCCATCCCAGGACCCTGAGATCATGACCTGAGCTGAAGGCAGAGGCTTTAACCCACTGAGCCACCCAGGCACCCCTGAAGCAATGTGATTTTTCAGAATGTGTAAATGCAATATTACGACAGTGTGTAACCCATTTTATATAGCTTCACAGGGTGTACTCAGAAAATGAATAATAATTTAAGGAAGAGTTTTCATCTGTTGAGAGTATGGCTCCAGACTCTTTTCTCTTCCTATAAGAGTCCTGTGATATTTATGCATCTTTAGCATCTGCCTTCCTTATCTTTTTCTTGCTACCCTCTTACTACTTGATAATTTATTTTTTTCCTATAAACGAAATGGTTTCTTAATGGAAGAGAAATTAAAAGACTCGCCTAAGGGGAAATGGGGTTTGAGAGACAGTTGTATTGGGAACCAAGAATTTCCTGTTCCCTTCAAGGTTCTTCTAGATAAGGAATGAAACAAATTAGCGGGAGAAAATCAAATTTAACAATGTATCTACAGGAATCCACCCAGACATCGAAATTCCAAAGACAGACAAAACAAGGTATATATGTCATCCTGAACTAAGGAGAAGCAGGTAGGGGATGGGACTCCAAAGAGTAGGAATGCAGTTCATAAGAAGGTGAAAAGGAACACACGTTTGGTAAGCAAATGTTTGCTGAAACAATGGAACACAGACCACTTTGGGCAAACAGGCCTTGCTAGGTTTCTCCCTGTCCACCATACCTAGTTCATATCATATTGTAGTTATTTGTGGTGATTGCTCTCCTCCTGGAGCAGGTCCTCTGTCTAAATTCTTTTGAGGCAGTTGGGGGTGGAGCAAAGAGCTTTTCCTGAATCCGTGGGGTTTCAGTTGCTTTTTAACTTGAAATAATCTTCATGCCCATGTGGCCCATCTTGGGGAGGCCTGCACTTTGTCTCTACAGTTGGAAGAGGATAGGATTAAAAGAAGAAAGGTAGTGAGAGTGATGAATAGTTTGAGGACTGTGTATAGGTTTTTAATCACTAGCAGAGAGTTACTCTAATGTGTAAGCCTATTGAATGACCTGTCATTAAAATAGAAGTGATATGACAAATAATTATTTCTGTCAGAAACTTTCAATACTGTCACATAAAGGATTCTTTTCCCATGCTCTCAGTTCAGTTAAAATATGTAAATCATTTGTAATGAAGACATTTTTGTTACATTTCTCATGATAAACGTGAGTGGACTTAGCTTCACAAATTTTTTTTTTCTAAGACTTTAAACTCCATTAAGGAAGGGAAATGAATCCATAACTCTTTACTTACATTTTTCTTCCCACACTCTCAGACTCTTCTCAATGTTTACTCCAGAATAGGAATTTGGAGAAAAAGGTAGGGGGTGATAGAGAGTGCCTTCCTCCTTTTGTTGCTATGTTATGAAAAATTAATTTTACTTTGTAATTCATAAGTAAGAGTTAGACTGGAACTCTCTATGATTTCAGTTCTAGAATTTCCACTGGATTTTTTTTAAAGTTCCTATTTCTTTGCTGAGATTCCCTGTCTTTATATTCAGTGTAAGGGTATTTTTTTTTTAAAGATTTTATTCATTTGTTTGACACAGAGAGAGATCACAAGGAGGCAGAGAGGCAGGTAGAGAGAGAGGGAGAAGCAGGCTCCCTGCTGAACAGAGAGCCCGATGCGGGGCTTGATCCCAGGACCCTGAGATCATGACCTGAGCTGAAGGCAGAGGCTTTAACCCACTGAGCCACCCAGGTGCCCCTCAGTGTAAGGGTATTTTTATTCACTTCCCTGAACATAATTAAAATAACTCATTTAATATTCTTGACTAATAATTTGGACAACTGAGTCCTCCTAGGGTTGATCTTTGTTGATTGTATTTTTCTTAAAAGTTGTACCATGTTTTTTCTGCTTTGTGTTTTGCTTTGTTCTATTCTTGAATTTTACCCTGGATATTGTGAATATTCTGTTGTGGAGACTCTGTTCTCTATGGAGAATCTATTCTATTATAGTCTCCTGAAGAGTTGATTTTGACATTTTGTTTGTTTTTAGATCAGGTACATCATTTGGTTTGAATCTCCTGAGGTGACAACATCACAAATTTCAGGGGGTTTTTTAGATTTAGCTGTGTAATTGGAGCTTGCCCTGGCACGTGTATGGTTCCAGGGTCAGCCACATAATTGAGCCAAGTTTGTAGGGAGAAACTGGTACACTCCCCCCTCTGTCTCCTTTCCAGTGTCACCTCCATGCTATTCAGGAGCTGTGATTGTCCTGGACTCTGGCCTCTGGTTCTTCAGGCCAGAAATACTGCAGATTTTCTATCAGAGTTTTAGCCACTCCATGTAGTGATATCTTGTTCAATCCTCAGAGTGAAAGAATGGGAAACTGGCACTGTGCCCTGTTTCTTCTTCCAAGTTTCAAATCTCCTCCAGGATCTACCTGTTTTTGTTTATTCTGCCATGCCTCTCAGTCACTGTTTTATGTTATTTTTTAAAATTTTTCCCGAGTTTTTAATTGCTTCCTGTGGAGTTGGATCTTGTAGAGCTACTAAGCTATACTAATAGCAAAACTTTATAGCTCTATGTGATTTCAGATATTACAAATATCAAATAAACTTCATGACTGTGAAAGTTTCTATAGTGTTTTTGCTAATGGGATATTATAATAAAAATAATCTAGCTGATGAAGATGAGCCTACCAAAGATGACCGTTCTGTAAGCTATTTAAATATAAAAGAAAGATAATTACTTGGAAATTCATATTATACATTAAGGACATTTGAAGAAAGAATAAATGCCATTACAGAAGGCATAAGGTAAGAGACAAATAAAACACTGTGACCTTGATTCTAAGTCATTATTCATAAAGACATTGGACCTTGGTGTTTGTTTTTTCCCTCAAAGTCTGATGTGTGTTGGCAGGGTCTCTCTTCCATTTAGTGACTCAGGGATCTAGCTGCCCACCATATTGTGATGTTGCCAGGTAAATGTGTGGCTTGCATATCTGCTTGAGGGAAAGAAAGAGCCAGAGAGCTGCTTACATAGAGGCTTTTTATACCCAGACCAGGAAATGGCATGTATTTCTGTCTATAACCCTTTGGCTAGAACTCAGTAAAGTGGTCCCAATCCATCTGCAAGGGAGGTTGGAAATGTTCTGTGTATCCAGGAAAAGAAAGATGTATGATGAACACCTGGCATTGTGTGTGCCACATTCTCCTTTTAATCAAAGCTATTAAAAAAAAGGGAGACAATATGATTGTTACTCCACATTTCTTTTCTTAATAAGAGATAGATTCTACTTTCCACATTGCTATTTCTTGCACATTGCAAGAATACCAATAGGACCAAGATCATCTCATTTACTCAGTTGATCTAAAATGAGCAAAAGGGCTGACTTACCGTGAAGAATAATATCTTTATTTACAGACAGAATGCTATTTGGAGGGTTTCTGGTATTTTAGATGTTATTTCTGCTTCCCCTTCTCAGTAGTCTTAGCAACCTGCTCTGTATTACAAGGGTAATGTAGAGTATGGGGTTGGTGTACAATAAGAGATACATTATATGTAGTTTTTATATACAGGAGGGTACTCCACAGCCTAGGTGGAGGGTAGGAGCACTGGGGCCCTGCCACTGAGGGTTGGTGCACCTAGGGCTGCCTTCATGCTGAGTGCCCTTTATCCCCAGGAAGGCTAGTAGACTGAGCTTTGACCTTCCTCTCTAGGGGCTATCTGCCCTAACACGTGGGAGAGGCCTACAACGTAGTCCATTCAGGAATCCCAAAGCCTGAAAGGTTCTCCACTCATTACTGATTCTCCCTTCAAAATTATTTCCTACTTGGATTTTGGACTTACTAGGCACAGATTGTTTCACTGTTATAGTTAGGTTTTAATTTTTTTTTAATTTATAATATCTTAGCTAATCTTGCAAAGTTTATCCAGTGTTCTTTATATTTTTGTAACTATCTAACTTTAAATTTTCTTCAGTTTTACTAGATGTTTAGCATACTTTGTTTCATGTATTTTTTTAGTTCCTTTCACACATATATACAGAAAGGGAGAGGAGAGAGACTAAAAGATACGGGAATAGACTAGACTTCTATACACAATGCAGTATTTTTGTGCAGAAATCATCAAAAGCTATTTTCTAAAAGAGTCAATATCTCTGTGACCATAGGTAATTTAACAAAATAACTATTATTTTAATATAATATATGGTATTTTCTAGATGGATATACATTATATATAAAATTATGATATAAATTGACTTATTAAATAAATCAAACATACTAATGTATATTATTATATTAATATATATTATATTACATATAGCATTTTCTAGAATATATACAATGTAAAGTACATGAAAAAATAACCCAGAGTCAAAAGAAAAAAAAAACACCACTGAGTGCTGTCATTCACTCACCATTTACAATTTTAAAGACTTATACACTGAAAACTTAATGATATCTATAAGTAGATAGAGAGCAATCCACTGCAAAATCACTAATAGCTGGTTAGCTGAGGAGGCAGTCTATAGAAATGGAGAGAATGGAAGATTTGAGACATTGACATTAGAAGAGCATAAAGCAACTAAATGAAGTAAAAATATTATAAAGGTATAGTGTTAACATTTCCCCATTTTTAAGGGGAAAGAAAGGAAGTGATAAGCCACAAGCAAAATCTCTTAGATCCAGAAAAATCCCTAATGCTAGTTTCTTGATAGGAAAAAGCTAGAGATACTAAAGATAGCTCATAAGCCCCCAATATAGAAAAACTGATGTCACCCTAAAGGCTAATAACATTAGCCCTAAGAGCTCTATGGGACTTCAAAGTAGCCAAAGTGCTTCAAAGTGTTCTTCCTGATGGAAATAAACAGCATGAGGTAAAACTAATTAATCTAGTTTTACAGCCCAAGTTGGGAAAGAGCAATCTGGCAATTTTCTCACCAGATGCAAAAATGAATGAATGAATGAATGAATGAATGAATGAATGAATGAATAATTCTGTTTGTATTTATTTTGGCTGTATATTTTATACATAAGTCTAGCACCTTTTTTGGAAATAAGCACTGCCCTTCCATTTAGGATTTATACCAGAAAATGCATATTCAAGCTGGAGGTTTATTTATTATTGAGTTCCAAATCGAATAAGAAATGACTATAAAAGCTCAAGAACTTATATAGAACCATTAAATAATTTATGAAGGAGCATAACTGAGAAGGAAGGCAAGAAGACTAGGTTGAGGCTAAGAGCAAAGAAGAGAAGGAGGGAAGGCAGGTAGGAGGGAGGATTTTTCCTTAAGTTGTAAATAGATGTTGGTTTTGAAAGAAATGAGCCATGTATGCTACATATTCCCAAATTCAATCTAAAAATCTCCGTTACCAAAGTTCTTAAATTGCTTTTAAAAGTTAAATTGCTGTTTAATTTCTCATGGTTTAGGCATTCTAGGCATTCCTGTTTGAAACATTGACCTGATTAGTTTTTCAGTTTACTTTTGGAAATTAGTTCATTAGTCTCTAATTAAGCCAAGTATGGTAGGATGAATAATGACCCCCAAAGATATCCATATCCAAATCTCTGGAACCTGTGAATACATTCTCTAACAGGGCAAAAGGGTCTTTGCAGAAGTGATTAAGTTAAGGATCTTGGATGGGGTGCTTAGCCTGCATTAGAAAAGTGGGCCTTAAATGTAATCACAGGTGTTCCTGTAAGAAGGAGGCAGAGGGAGACTTGACAACAGCAAAGGAAGTGTGATAATGGAAGCAGAGGGTGGAGAGAAGCAAGAGACTGGACCTACAAATGTAAAGGAAGATGAAAGGAGCCACTAGCCAAACAACACAAGTGACCTCCAAGATGGAAAGGCAAGAAAACAAATCCTCCCCTCAAGTCTCCAGAAAACACAATCCTGACAACACCTTGATTTTAGATTTTTTAAAGATTTTAGACAGTTCTGAGATCAAGAATTGTAGGAAAATAAATATATATTGTTTCAAGTCAAGTCCATAAATTTGTGGTGGTTTGTTACAACAAAAATAAGAAACATAGGGAGCCAGTTTAAATAGATCTGAAAGCTAAAGGAAAGGCTCTTTCTATATATTCACATATACACACATATAAAGGCTATGTATAGAAAAAGCTACTGATATATGTATGTGAAAAGGCTATGCATATATATACATACATATGAAATCAAATATCTGATATGTTAGGCCAACAGAAAATACAGGTGCCTGGGTGGCTCAGTTGGTTGGGCATCTGCCTTCAGCTCCGGTTAAGGTCCCAGAGCCCTGAGTTGGGCTTCCTGCTCAGCAGGGCGCCTGCTTCTTCCTCTCCCTCTGCCTGCCACTCCCTCTGCTTGTGCTCTTTCTCTCTCTCTCTCAAATAGATAAGTAAAATCTTAAAAAAAAAAAAAAACACAACAGAAAATACAACACATTCCTCTGGAAGCATATGGAGGTACTGTTAAGACACATAACATCAGGGGCACCTGGGAGGCTCAGTAAGTTAAGCATCTTATTTTTGGTTTCAGCTCAGGTCATGATCTCAGGGTCCTAGGATTGAGCTCCGAGTAAGACTCCGTGCTGGTTGAGGAGCCTGCTTAAGATTCTCTCCTGCTGTGTGCCTAGGTGGCTCAGTCAGTTAAGCATCTGCCTTTAGCTCACATCATGATCTAGGGGTCCTGGGATTGAACCCTGCATTGGACTCCCCGCTCAGCAGGGAGCCTGCTTTTCCCTCTCCCTCTACCCCTGCTTGTGTGCTCTCTCTCTCTCTCAAATAAATAAATAAAATCTTTTAAAAAAAGAGAAAGCTGTCCCTCCCCAGCTTTCTCCCTCTCTCTTAAATAAATAAATAAACAAACAAATAAATAAATAAATCTTTAAAAAAGTACATAACATCATTATACTACTTGTACTACACTCAGACTCAGCTGAAAAGCCATTACTTCATCACTTGTGATTGTGCTAAAACACAGATGAAATTTAAATATGGCAGAAACTCTCTTAACTGACCTCCTCCTGAAGGAGTTATGGATTAATTAATTAATTAATTGATGACATCCATTTCAACTGTAAAAGATACTAACCGATGTCCAGCGTATTGAATATTCCTTGATAATAATACTCATGCCTACTTCTGGTCCCACCAGTTAGTTTGTCTGCTCTAAAAATAGTTGTGCTTTTCCCAAAACTGATTTATTTCAATGAATTATTTCAATAAATAATGTACATCATAATTTGATAACAGAAATTGTAATCCTTGTGGTTTTTTTTTTAAATATTTTGTTTATTTTTGAGACACAGAGAGAGAGCGAGCACACACAAGTGGCAGGCAGAGGCAGAGGGAGAAGCAGACACCCCACTGAGCAGGGAGCCCGACCAGGAACTCAATCCCAGGACCCAAGATCATGACCTGAGCAGAAGGCAGACACTTAACCAACTGAGCCACTCAGGCACCCTGTAATTCTTGTTTTTTTAAAAGATTTTGTTTTCAAGTAATCTCTACACCCAATGTGGGGCTCAAACTCATAATCCTGAGATCAAGAGTCCCATGCTCTACTAGCTGAGCCAGGTACCCTACAAGGATTGTGATTTTATACGCACAGTTTCATTTTGTTTTGTTTTAGTGAGCTCTGTGCCCAGTGTGGGGCTCAAACTCACAACTCCAAAATCACAAGTAAAATGCTCTACTGACTGAACCAGCCAGGGACTCCTATATGTACAGTTTTGATGTCACACTTTGACTAAATGTTTCATAAATTGACGTGCTATGTACTTCACTAACGAGGCACCTTTTCCCTGCTTTTAAAAGTTGGTATTGGTGGGGCGCCTGGGTGGCTCAGTGGACTAAGCCTCTGCCTTCGGCTCAGGTCGTGATCTCAGGGTCCTGGGATCGAGCCCCGCATCGGGCTCTCTGCTCAGCGGGGAGCCTGCTTCCCACCACCACCCTGCCTGCCTCTCTGCCTACTTGTCATCTCTCTCTCTCTCTGTCAAATAAATAAATAATATCTTAAAAAAAAATTTAAAAAAATAAAGTATGTATGGGGGATACAACCTAGAAGTTTTGAAAAAATCATAAAAATATGGAAGGATTCTTAGATTGCTTCATAAATGTCTTCAATTTCTTAAAGCCCTTCCCTAAGGACACTCAAAAGTGGAGATTAGAGATGATGTTGCTGGTTAAGAGTGTAAACTTGGGAGCCGGACAACCTGTGTTTTAATCTTATCTCTACCATTTACTGACTGTGTATCCTTAGGCAAGTTTCTTAACCTCGTATATAAAATGAGAATGATAGTAATGGCTACCTCCAAGAGATACTAGGAGGACTAATAGTGCCTGACACATAGCAAGTGTTCCACTATTATTATTAATACAACTATCGCTACTATATATGTGGTTTATTCAAGAATGACTATCTGGACCACCTGTTGGTGGAACCAGAGTCAAGGAAGAGTCCTAGGCTTTATGTCAAAAGACTGATAACTAAATGTTCATACAATTTTATGTTAAAATAAACGTTTCAAGGGGCACCTGGGTGGCTCAGTAGGTTAAGCATCTGCCTTTGGCTCAGGTCATGATCCCAGAATCCTGGGAAATTCTGGTGTTGGGCTCCCTGCTCAGCAATCTGTTTCTCCCTTTCTCTCTCCCTCTGCCTCTCCCCTGCTTGTGCTCTCTCTCTCAAATAAATAAATAAATAAATAAATAAATAAATAAGATTTTCAATTCTCTACTGTAGCCAACTTTGCCAATTAACAAACCAATTCTAATCCTAATCGCTTCTAATGAGGGATTCTCCTATAGGTTGGTTTCTTTTTCTGTGAATTATTAGCTTATAAACACACATATAAGACCCAAATCCTATGAAAATTAAAAGCTCCCATGACATACAAGTATCACTTGACTCAATCCTTTCTTCATATGCATTTTTTTATTAATTTTTATTAACATATAATGTATTATTTGCCCCAGGGTACATGTCTGTGAATCTTCGGGCTTACACATTTCACAGCACTTAACAGCACATACCCTCCCCAAAGTCCACAACCCAGCCACCCTATCCCTACCCCCCCC
>CM053612.1:75688402-75714630 GCA_028646535.1 Procyon lotor
GATTTGGCATTCCAGGATAAAGAGTCATTAAATAAAGAATATAGCCCCTTTCAGGCCTCAATGGTGGCTGTGCGGGTGGCCCTAGAATTGGCAAGGTATAAAAGATTAACCCTATATGTTCATAATTGGAAAGTGCATCAAGTATTAATGGGAAAAAGAGACTTTTCAGAATCATGGCGCCTTCACCCAGGAATGGAGATGGAGGCGGAAACACTAAGGAGGGCTATTGAGTTGCCCTCTGATTTGGCCATTTTACCTATCTGGGGAGACGAACAGAGCGCTGAACTACGTAAAATGCTTGAGGCCGGGTTAATCACTGCTAGAGAAACAGCTCATGTGCCTGTACTGGACTGTATTCATACTCTAACTGTGTCATTACCCCAATATGGCATGGGGGAGCTCCCTCCGACACCACAATATTCAGAAGGGGACTTACAATGGGTTAAGGCAAAAGGATATCTGGTTCACCAGGATGGACGGGCTAAAGATGAGGACAATTTAATTTTGCCCCAACAACTGGGAATACATCTCGTCCAAAATCTTCATCAATCTACGCACCTAGGGGAGAACAAAATAAGCCAACTCTTCACAGCCACCAAACCAAACTGAAATTCTACCATCAAAGGACCTCACTTCGAAAAATTGTGGAAAGCTGCCAAACCTGCCAGGTGATGAGGGCGAGCCAAGTGACGGGGACTCACTCAGGTAAGAGGACAAGGGGGTGGAAACCAGGAGGTGTTGGGAAACAGACTTCACAGAGGTAAGGCCAGGTAAATATGGATATAGATATTTGTTAGTGTTTATAGATACATTTTCAGGTTGGGTGGAGGCCTTCCCTACGAAAAAGGAGACGGCAGAGACTGTAACTAAAATATTGCTGGAACAAATCATACCTAGATATGGGACTCCTAAGGTGATCGGCTCTGATAATGGACCGGCTTTTGTTAGTAAGATAACACAACAATTGGCTCAAGTTTTGGGGGCAAATTGGAAGTTACATTGCGAGTATAACCCCCAGAGTTCCGGTCAAGTAGAACGTATGAACCGGACTCTAAAGGAGACTTTAACCAAATTGGCAATAAAGACTGGTGAAAGTTGGGTGACACTCCTACCATATGCCTTATTTCAGGTCCGAAATACCCCTTACAAGTTGAATTTGACCCCATTTGAGATTTTATATGGTTCCCCCCGTCCTATTTATCCTGACCACCCAGGACCATTGGACCAAATGGGCCCTCATAAGCTAATTCAGAGCATGAAAGGGCCAGTAAGGGTCCACAAAGAACTGTGGCCCATGCTAAATGCTCTGGACCGGGAGAGTGACAAACCCCCCACTCCCAGTCACAAATTAGAACCGGGAGACTGGGTTTGGGTAAAGAGGTATAATGTCAGGACTTTAGAACCTAGATGGAAAGGACCTTACTCTGTTGTACTTATAACCCCTACTGCTGTCAAGGTGGATGGCGTAGCCCCATGGCTGCACCACTCCCATGTTAAGAAGGCTGCAGAACCAGAAGTGGAGAAGGCGAAATGAGAGTGGAGGCCCCAGCGAGATCCGGAAAACCCGCTCAAGCTTCGTCTAACCCAACAGCGTAAGCCTGGAGATCTGGTCGAGAAAAAAAAAGGGGGGGTGGTCCTCCTGGCGTGAAACACGATTTTTCGGCTTCCCCCTAGCACCAAACTAACTCAGAGGATACGCTGCAAGTATAAACAATGTTTTTGGTTTTGTTTTTGTTTTGTTTTATTTAGCTTTTTGTTTTGTTTTGTCTTGTTTTTCTTTTCATTTATTCTGTAACTGCGCTATGGGTAGCCACTTGGGCAGAAACCCCCCCACCAACCCCTCAAACAGACTTGGATACCCATGGACGGAGAGACGCACATGACTCTTAATGAGACCACTCATACTTCCCCCTTGGGGACCTGATGGCCAGATTTGTACTTCTGTTTTAGAGACATCAATCCTGATTGTAGATGGCGTGCCTCAGAACTCACCCGAAGCTATGGCTTCTATGCTTGCCCAGGTTACAACGGAAATGCTGATGGATGTGGGAGGAGATGGGACTATGACTGTAAGGCTTGGGGATGTGTCACATCCAACGATAAAGGTTGGAAATGGGATAAAATCAGTGCCGTCCAAATCATGATGTGCACTCCACATGAGGAGGATTCCTCATGTTAAAAAAAAAGGGGGGGGGAATGTGGAGTTCAGTTTTTAAGTAGATTACCGTTCCTCCATGACAGGCTTCACTTTAAGCCAGAAAAAGACAGGCCTAAGGGCATGGGTGTGAAAACGATTCCTGGAATTTAGCTTCCCTGTGTGACGCCCAGCCCCTGAGTTGTTCAAATGCACCAATGAAATGCATAGATTTAGGTAATCGCCATATAGGGAATAAGGAACTTGCCTACGTGTGTAGTGACAGTGACGTATGTATGTGCTTACACACTTGTGCATAAAAATGCTGCAAAGGAGAGAGGCGGGGCTTCTTGCCTTAGCACTGTGCACACTGTGTGTGCGCCGGTGGGAGCCCCAGCTAGCTGGAAATAAATCCTCTTGCTGTTGCATCTAGCCTGCCTTTTTGTGGGTTCTTTTGGGAGGGTCTCGATCCGGACATAACAGAACTAGGTATGGTGGACAGAGGGGAACTGTGCAAGGCCTGTTTCATCAAAGTTCTCTGTGTCCTATTGTTTCAGAGTGGCCCAGCAAACATTTGTTTACTAAACATTTGCTCTTTTTCATCTTCTTGTGAATTGCATTCCTTCTTTTTTAAGTCGTGGACCCCTACTCGCTTCTCCTTAGTTGAGGATGACATATATCTCATTTTGCCTGATGGTCTTTGGGATTTTCATGTCTGTGTGGATTCCCCATCTGCCTGAAATGAAATTTGATTTTCTCCTGTTAATCTGTTTCATGTCAATTTGATTCCTAGTCTGGCTACGGTGACCTTGAAAGGCAGAGGAGATACCTCTGCTCTCACAATGCTGCTCTGTATTTCAGCTCCAGTCAATGTTCTAGTCCCCAAGTCTTACTGTAGGAACCGCCACTCCACTCTGCTTTGTTGGAGACTAGAACTCTGCTCATGGATATCAGAGACTGATGTATCTGATATGATGTTTCTTCCCTACCTACTTCTGGTAGGGAAGACAGACAATATAGTAATTAAGGAAAATGATCTAGAATCTTAAATGGTGATAAAGAGCTATGGGAAAAATAAAGCAAGGAAAAGAGAATCTGTGTGCGTGTGTATGTGTGTGCAAGGAGTGGTGGTCAGAGGGGCCCGGCTGGCTCAGTCAGTAGAGCATGTGACTCTTGATCTCAGGGTTGAGTTCAAGCCCCATTTTAGGTGTAGAAATTACTTAAAAAAACAAAGAAAGAAATGCAGACTCTCAGAATGAATCATATAATGTGCTGGTCTGGGTAAGCTTCAGTGAGAAGGTGACTTCTGAGCAGACACTTACAGAGGACAAGGGAGGGCACCATAAGGAAATCTGAGGGAAGAGAATCCAGGCAAAGGGAACAAAAGGTGGAAAAGACTGACAGAGGACGTGTGCTTGATGTGTTCCAGGACCAGCAAGAAGGCCACTGTAGTCCAAGTGCAGTGAGGGAAGTAGAGGGTAAGAAGAGAAGAGGTTAATAAAAAAAAAAAGGGAAGAAGTTGGAGAGATAAAAGGAAGGCATGGGTCTGATCAAGGAGGACTTTTCAGGCCATTGTGAAGACTCTGTCTTTACTCTAAATGAAATGAGAACCCAAGGGAAGCTGGGAAAGCAGTGGGGTGACATGATCTGATTCCAATTTCAACCCTGTATTGAGGATAGACCATGGAGCCAGACTGGAGGCAGTGAAACTAGAGTCCTGTTCACTTGGATCGTCGAGGGAACTGATCTCACATGACCAGCCTCACAGGCTCTGGCACAGGTAGCCTTTCCCTCTGCCCCACATGCCATGAAGCCTCAGAACATGTGCCTATTGGAGACTCCATCCTGCCTATCCACCACGCTATGAATAGACAGCTACAACTTACTGACATCTGCCAAAGGTCAAGATGAGATATGAACCAAAGCTATAAATACCTGTTTGTAATACAAAGAAAGAGCAGAAACAATTTACCACCCCGACAACATTTTGTACCACATCTGATTCTAATAGGGGATACTGCTCTTGAAATTAAGATATCCACAGAACATCTATGCAAAATACGGGTTTCCGGTATACTTGCTAGGCCAAAGAGAAAACACAATGCCTGAATCTCTCTTTTGTTTCAGCGAAAAGGAGAAATAAGACGTCTAGCCAGTCTTTTGCACTCTGACAGAAGTTGCTTAAAGCAGCCCACAGCCAGGCAAAAACACAGGAGATACAGATATTAACTATAATTTACTTTACTCAAGAAAAGGAGGAGAGGCGGGGCTTCTTGCCTCTCTCCTATTTTTCCTGAAGTGTGAAGTTCTGAGACATAAGCCAAATTAACATCTCCAAGGATCCAACCACAACTGCCTCCTATACTATGATGGAAATGTAGCCCTTGGGGCGCCTGGGTGGCTCAGTTGGTTGGGCGGCTGCCTTTGGCTCAGGTCGTGATCCCAGGGTCTTGGGATCGAGCCCTGCATTGGGCTCCCTGCTTGATGGGGAGCCCGCTTCTCCCTCTCTCTCTGCTGCTCTGCCTGCTTGTGCTCTCTCACTCTCTGTGTCAAATAGATAAATAAAATCTTAAAAAAAAGAAAAAAGAAAAAAAAGAAATGTAGCCCTTGATGCAACTATATCATGTAGATGTAGGAAAATGATCCTCACATCTTGGTCAGGCAAAAACCAAAACAAAACAAAACTCAAAAAACAAACCTAAACAAATTCAGGCAAGAAAAAAAGTTAATAAACAATCACTTCAAATGTTTGGCCTGTGTCAAATGCTCACAGCATTCAACGTTTTCTGCTGTACTCATTTTCCTCATTGTTCTAAATAATGACCATGATAGAATACTCTGGTTTCCTGAACTGAAAACTATGCCTACGAGAAGCTTTATTTCAAAGGCAGCTTCTGTCTTTTGTCATGTAGTCATTCAACTATAAAAACTGTCCTGTCATTTTTCTGTGGTAAGAATCTACAACCAATGGACAGGGGGTATATGGGAAACTTCCGTACCTTCCCCTCAATTTTTGTGTGAACCTAAAACTGCTCTAAAAAAAAGTCTTAAAAAAAAAAATCCTCACACAATTAAAAACAAAAGAATCTACAATCACTGACCACAACTAAAACCTATGATATTTCTGGGTTTTTTTTCTTTCTTTTTCTTTTTCTTTTTTTTTAAAGAGGGAGAGATGGGGAGGAGGGGCAGAGAAAAATGAGAGACTCTTAAGCGGGCTCCACGTCCAGTGTGAGCCCGACCCCAGGCTAGATCTCACAAGCCTGAGATCATGACTTGAGCGAAAAATCAAGAGTCAGACACCTAAGTGTCTCTCCCTGGGGGTTTTTCAATTGAAGATTCACATTTTCTCCACATTTTCTTGTTTCTGGATCCAGAGTACCATGTTGTCAGGAAGGAAGACCTTCATCTGGCTTATGGTCCTTCTAGCTGGACTTAGAATCAAATTGGCAAGAAATCGATTAACAGGAGAAAATAAAATTTCATAGGTATCTGTGTGGGGAATCCACACAGACATAGAAAGTCCAAAGACAATGAAGCAACGTGAAGCTTACAGGAGCTAAGGAGAAGGGTAGGGTCTGAGGATACTAAGGGGAGAAAGAGCATTAGTAAGAAGGTGAAAGGGGATGTTTGGAAAAACAAAGGTGGCCCTATGATGCAGATAAGGTTTTTAGGTGAAGGGGAGTCTCTGTGAATAGTTCTCTTCCTACTACAGGCTCTCCTTTCCAATGTAAATTTAGGCAGTTGAGTGGGGAGGTAGAAACCTTTTCAGGCATCTGCTGGGTTTGGATTACTTTTAACTCAAAATAATCCTTATGCCAAAGTGGCCCATCTTGGGGCAGCCTGCCCTGGGCCCCTACAAATGTTAGTATTAAATTTCTACACGGCATAGTGAAAAATTTATCCAAGATCCTAGACGTCGCTCATTTTGGTTTGGAAGAGTATTGTGTGTATGTGTATGTTACCTAAGGAAATGATTCACAGGTTTTGATTAAAGAAGAGTTTCATTCATTTAACAAATATGTATTGAGTACATTCTCATGAAGGGGCAAGGAATAACCTCTAACCATAATAATTTGATTATTTATTGATAGCATGTCATCTACCAATTATTGATTGATCAAGCATTCCCAATCCATCCCCCTCAGAATGGGTAAAATGCTACAGAAAGGAGGAAACTAAAGTGGAATAAAAAATTTCAAGAGTGTGTACAGATATGGGCTGCAAATTTAAAAGGAAAGAACAGAGGGTACCTGGGTGGCTCAGCTGGTTAGGTGTCCAACTCTTGATTTTGGCTCAGGTCAGGATCTTGGGGTTGTGAGATTGGGTGCCACAATCAATGGGGAGTCTGCTTGAGACTCTCTCTCTTCTTCTACCTCTGCCCTCTCCCCTCCCCGCTCTCACAGATGAGTGCACGTGTGTGTGCTCTCTCTCTCACTCTCAAATAAATAAATATTAAAAAAAAAAAAAAAAAAGGAAAGGGGAGGCTCCTGGGTGGCTCAGTCAGTTAGGCATCTGCTTTTGGCTCAGGTCATGATCTCAGGGTCCTGGGATTAAGTCCCACATTGGGCTCACTGCTCAGTGGGGAGTCTATGTCTCCCTCTGACCCTCCCCCCACTCATATATGCACGTTCTCTCCCAAATAAATAAATAAATGAAATCTTTAACAAAATTTAGAAAATAAAAAAATTGAAAAAAGGAAAGGACAAGGAGGGCCTTATGGAAAAGGTAAATTTTGAGAAAAGACTTCAAAAGAGGAAGAAGCAAGCAAGGCTGCTATCTGAAGGAAGAGGGCTCCAAACAGACGAATCTCCAGTGCAGAGACCAGGGAGTGTCTGAATTCTCTGGGGAACAGTAAGGAGGCTAGCATGTCAAGACCTATGTGTAAGTATGTATAGAGTGGGGGAGAACAAGGGTAGTGGTAGAGATGTCAGAGCAGAGGTGGGTCCAGGTTTTGCGGGGCCTGAATCTTAAAAAATTTCAGGCTCCTCTTCAAGGGAAAGAATTCCAGTGTACAAGTAGAAAATTAGATAAAAACTGGAGATTTATATAGAATGACCAAGTAAATTGTAATAACTTTCAAACCTTAAAAAGTCAACAATGAACAAAAATCCTGAAGTATGATACAGTATTTACTCGGATGTGTTGCATTTTCATGTATGTTCCTGAAAGGAGAGAACTTCTGTTTAGACAAGCATCGATGTGGGCAAAGCACAATTGTAAGCAACTGTGCTTACAATTTTATGTCTAGTGATTAGAGGAGTTTCTCACAGTCTAGTTTCTGGTGCCATCCATTTCAATAATTGTTTCTCTCCAACTACCAGGAGCCATAGCACATGTTTATATCACTAAACACCATTTGGCCTTGCAGCCTCATGTCTTCACTCCAGGTGAGTCAACACAGTGGGCAGGAAATTTCTGGAAGCCATTCCTTGCATGGGAAAGCTAGAAGTAGCTCATCTCTAGGTAGAATTGTAAAGTACATAAATACACTTCAGAAATCCAAACTAAACATATCCCCAGCTCAATATTCCTATAGTCACATTGCAAATAACCATCTGGTCACTCAAATGACAAACAAAATCCCTCTTGGGATGGGGGAGGGAGCTCTCACAGTACCTTGTACAATATGAGAAGGATTCTGACAAGTGTAGTGGAGAGTTTGATAGTTTTGAGTGTAGAAACTACGTGATCCGACTTACTGAATTTTATTTATTTTATTTATTCCAAGACACAATTTTTCTACATTTTATCACATGTTAGACGGGTTTTATTGGGATAACCTTGGTAGAAACTGTCTTACAGTAGGCATCTTCCAGGAAGCAGTTCAAACATGGCTGTCACTGTCTCTGCAAGGAGGAACTTGTTCAGGGAAGTTCTTATTTTCTTCTCATCAGTCAAATTATGTGCATTATCAGTACTACAGATTTTGGGTTTAACTACTTCTTAAAATGCCTTCTGAATGATCATATGATTTGATATCAAAACAAAAAGTTGATGTGCTAGATAAAGTCAAGGAAACACAGCAGTAGGGTAAAACTTTGATACTAGTGAAATGAATATTCAGTGTTGGAGGAATGATTGAAAGTCCAGAATTCCTTACAAAGTGATGACCAGGTAAGTGCTTTAAAAGACCGACGAAAATATATCAATAAGTAGATGGATTTGGGTTTTCTTTTGTTCATGACATGCTTCTAAAAGGACTGTCTGTCATTACATTAAGCAATGAAACTGGATGCAGTAAAAAGTGTTACATATCCTGGAATTGTGCAAGTATCTTCAAAGCAGACAGATTCTGGTGAGACTACGTGATTTTTTTTTTTTTTTTTGGTTTTGTTTTAGAGACTTATTTATTTGGAGGGGGAGCAGAGGGAGAGGGAGAGATATACTCTCAAGTAGACTCCCCGCTGAGTGTGGAGCCCAACATGGGGCTCAAACCAATGACCCTGAGATCATAACCTGACCTGAAATCAAGAGTTGGATGCTTAACTAACTGAGCCACCCAGGCGCCCCAGGACTATGTGATGTTATGCACAAGACTATTATTAAGGCAATGTCTCACAGTTCTTAGTTCATGGCAATGTCACTTATAAATAAATTAAAACTGCTTATTAAAATTGATGGCATTTTAGATTCAATAACATGGTAAGTTTAACAAGATCACTGTAACTACTTGGTTTTAAAAAGACCCTAAGAGGGCAAGGTTTGAAGCAGGGAAGCCATTTACCAGATGATTATGGTGATCCTGGAGAGGGTGGTAACAGTATAGGCGGTGAGAAGTGGCCAGATAATGAGTATATTTTGAAGGAAAAGCAAATAGGATTAGATATATGTTGTCACATTGGAAAGAGACATGAGAAGGAGTAATTCAAGGCTATTGATTTGAGCAACCAGAGAAATAACAATGCCATCAGAAAAGGGTGCGTGGAACTTGGTAGAAAAGATTGTGGGGACAACACCAGGGTTCACTTACAGGCAAGTTATGTTTGAGATGTCTGTTAACAGGTGGGAAGGCAGAATATATGGGTCCAGACACTGGCAGGTGGGTAGATGAGGTGGCAGAGTCTGTGAAGTCCTCTTCTGATTGCTACGAGTTTCTCAGTGCAGTAGGAAGCAGTGGCTAGTGCTGGGAGTAGGGGTGGGAGAGGATGAATTAGAGGTTTGAAGAAAGATATTAAGGTGTAATATAGTCATCTAGGACCTTGCTACTCAAGAGCCAGAAGTGTCAGCATCACCTGAAAGCTAGTTAGAAATATAGGTTCTCATATTCCATGGCAAAGTCAGAAACTGTATCAAGATCCCCATGTGATTTATAGAACACTAAAGTCTGAACAGTCTGATGGCCCAGCTGCATTAAGGGCTCACATGAGGTGTGCAGCATAAACTTAAAGAGAGGCCCATCTGCTTGGTTATGGGTTTTTCTTTAGCCAAATGCACTTGGAGGGCACAGCTGCAGAACGGAGAGAGATCTGGATGTGAATAGAGTTATCATTGTTTAAAAGATATACGTTTGAATGAGTCAATGTAGTCAAGGATATAGGATATAAGTAAATAAATGCATATATACAGGGTTGTTAGACAACTCAATTTTGTTTTTTGTTTTTTAGTGATTGGGAACATGATACAAAAAGTTTAGAGGTTCCTGGTTCCTGGTTCACATAATAAAGCATTACTTCCCCCAGGGATATTTGGTTCTTATGTTTTTGTTTTCGTTTTTTAAAATATTCTATTTATTTGAGAGAGAGAGAGAAGAGCACAAGGTGAGGGGGCAGAGGGAGAAGGACAAGCAGACTCCTTGCTGAGTTGGGAGCTGGACACAGGGCTTGACCCTAGGACCTTGATGTCATAACCTGAGCCAAAGTCAGATGCTTAACTAACTGAGCCACCCGGCTGCCCCAGACATTTATTTTTAATAGGGGATTTGTGAAAGTCAACATGTTTCCAAGGTGCAGTCAAAAATGACTTCTTAATAGTATTATATGAGGAGTTCTGGTCAGTGAGGACTAAGAAACCTGCTAGTACTCACTGAAATCAATCTAAAATTTAACAGTCTCCCATTGAGGTAGTGTCTTAAGGTTTGTCACAAAATCCTTAAAGATTAATTCTAGAGGTGGAAATTTTAACCATGAATATTGTCAATGAAACACGTTTTGTCTCCAAATTTAACACCTGCCTATATGAGAAAATGTTATGAAATGAACCCTCAGTGCTTGCAAGTGTACCCAAGGCTCCTGTTGCAACAGAGTCAAACTCTTGCTTTTGCGTGGGCTTTCAATCCAGCAGCATCTAGGCTATCGGCCCAAGGGAAAATGTCTAAATTAAAACCAAAGAATTTTAGAGTAGAAGGAAACCTTATCAGTCTTTCAGTTTAATGTCTTATCCAGTCTAGAGATCAATTTTCATCCAGCTGTGCAAATACTTTCATTATGGGGAAACACTTATTCCTGTTCAAGTCAGCGAATTCCAGAGTAGGGCCATTCTAATTCCTTTTTATATTGTCTCTGCCTCTGCCTCCCTAAAGCTGCCACCATTGGTCTCAGTTATGCCAAATGGAACAAAAGAGAATAACAATGACTCATTTCAAAATTTTCAAAACCTCATTTCAAAAATGTCAAGACTAGGGCACCTGGGTGGCTCAGTTAGTTGAGCATCTAGCTCTTGACTTCAGTTCAGGTCACGATCTCATGGGTCGTGAGACTAATCCCCTGGTTGGGCTTCATACTCATACCGCTTGAGATTTTCTCCCTCTGCCCCTCCCTCCACTTTCACGTGTGTGCACACATACACTCTCTCTCTCAAATAAATAAATAAATCTCTAAAAAAAAGTTTCAGACTGTTCACATATCAGTGTCACCAGAGTGACCCGCTGTGCTTCTTTTATTTATGCATATCTGTATTAGAATAAGAATCTTAGAAATGCACACATTTTCCAAGTGATGTCTGATCATTTCAGAATGCCATGGGAGTTCTCTGTCCATTAATCTGGACATGACACTCCCATTAATTTAGAATAAGTTTCCATTACGTTTTTCCAATGGCTCAGTTAACACTGTTAATTGATATTGAGCAACAAACTCCCCTGGGTGTTTTTCACATTAATTGCTGTCAAACTGGGTCTCCCTTATCCAGTACCAGTAATCGATCTTTTGGACTTTAATGCAAGGCTCTCGTGTTCCCTTAATAGGCTTCGCTTTGTTAGTTTCACCTCATCATCCTATCCCATAGGGTTCTGTAATACTTCTGATTGCATGATCTGAGATCTCTGCCAACTGTTCTCTGCAGAGAAGAGTTAACAGGTCTAAGAGTGGTATCTTTAGAAAGGCCTGCTTGTAACTTTGGCCCTTGGCTGGTGTCTGGGAACTCAGAGGGTTCTTAATACTCCCTTGTTGACAAGTATGTCCATTATACTTAGATTGTTTGTACAATATGTTTTATTCAGGGATCCTGCTTTCTTTCTGAAAGTCTAGACTTTTACTACTTGATAGCTTTCTACTTGATACTTTTTTACTACTTGATACTTTGTTACCAGACTCCAGTAAAAACCTTAAAATGAATCTCAAAGGACTTCCCTGGGCAGAAACATTGCACACATGTTGCTGCGTTTTTGTTGCTGGGGCGAAGAGGATGTTTTGGGTGAGCCTTCATGGGAAGCAGAGAGTATAAGAAGGCCTGAACATCGATTCCTCCAAACTCCACCTGTGTTTTTTCCCTTTAAGTTCTGGTCCTGTATCCTTATTGCACTGCTTTGATAAATCTTAGTCCGGCGTACAACCATATGCTGATACTTAAGAGTCCTTTTCCATGAGTCCTTGCAGTGAATTTCTGAAAGTGGGTATGGAATTGAGGACACCTGACAAACCACTTGACTTTGAACTACCTGCAGATCTAGACTGCCCATCTAACAAGCATGGGTGGGAATTTAAGGATGACTATGACAGTCCAACTTTTATAAGCTTAAGACTGTGTCTTCACTTGTTTGGGGTGACAAATAATGACACTGAATGTTTGATGATAGCATCCACAATCCAATAAAGCAGTGCTTCCCAAATGTGTAGTGAGAGCTCTCATCCCACAAGACTCTTCTTGACCCCAGTGTCAAGTATTTTGGGGCATTCTCACTACAGTAGACTCCCCCTAGACTTTCTCAGCTTTTCACAGCAGGGTGCATCACCGGAACACTCCCTGAGCAAAGAAGATGTTTCCCTTTCCTTTCTATGACTCTTTAAAGTTCACAAAAGAAATACAGGGATGCCTGGTTGGCTAAATCAGTAGAGCATGTGACTCTTGATCTAGAGGTTGTGAGGTAAGCCCCATGTTGGGTGTAAAGCTTACTTTTAAAAAAGAAAAAAAAAAAAGAAATGTAGTAATAACAGAAAAATGATCCCTCTAACTCCCACCTAGACGTATTAGATGTTAATATTTTGCCATATTTGTTCCAGTTCCTTTTTAAAAGGAAATAAAATATTTTTGTGACAGAAGCTTTTTCTGTATGCCTCCTTATTGAGATACTCCAAGCCCCTTCCTCCCAAGAGGTAACTATTACTTTGGGATTACAGTTTGTTTCTTGTCTATGTTTTTACACTTTCACTATCTGTGAAAGTGAAATTGTTTTAGATATGTTTAATCTTTATAGAAGTGTTATTATTGTGTTATAATGTGATTTTTCCTATAAGTTGCTTTTTTAGGGGTATAATATTTTTCTATGTAGATTCATGTAGTTTTGGTTTATATATTTTCACTGATCTGTACCATGTAAGGTTATAACTATACCAACCATTTTTAAAAATGCCTATTCCCAAGCTAACCCTATACTTGGTGAGTTAGAATCTCTGGGGATCAGTCTCAAACACCATCAGTCTTGTTTCAAGTCTCAGATGATTCTAGTGTTCCATGGATTTTGAAGATCAATATCCTCACCTAGGACTTATAGTTTTCCTTTAAAGATTAAGGGGGCATAATTTTATATGAAAACAAACAAGGATAGATCAGAGAGTAGAATGAAAACTTTAGGCAACAGTCAAGTACCTTGGCTAAGGTTTCACACTTGTAAGTGGTAGAGACAGGATTCACACGCAGGCAATGGTTGTCTCTTCTTTGCTCTTGGGAGGAGTTGCTCTGAAAAGTGTTTAAGTAGCACTGCACTAGTCCAGTAGTTCTTGCAGTGTGGTCCCCAGATCTATAACATCAGCATCACTTGGAAACTTGCTAAGAATGCAGGTTACCAGACCTCATCTCAGAACTTCTGAACCAGAGACGTTGGTGGTCAGGTCTAGCAATCTGTGCTTTAATAATCCTCCCAGGTGATAGAGATGCAGTGAAGTTGGAGAACCCATTTTAGTCTCTTAACTTCAAAACTTTCTATCAATTTTACATTTACTCCCAATTTTAATGAATATAATTATATCTTCCCTGTCTCTCCCTTCCCTTTTTACGAAGTGTAGACATGCTTTTCATTTTATTTTTTCCAATGCTTTTCATTTTTTCTATTCTTTTCCTTTCATTCTTACTATTCATTTCCTCGTTTTCAATATTCATCTTACTTGAGGTCTTTGATCATACTTGAAACATTTACAGTCTTAGGAAGGGGAGAAAACATCTGGGTTGCCAATGTAAGGCATACCTCTTTTGAACTAGGAAATACAGGCTCCTGAGCCCATTAAATGTGGAAATCTTTCTAAGACTGTAACTACTTTTACATCTTGGGCAAGCATCTAACTTTTTAAATAATGTTAAATATGTTTTAGAGCTTAGAAAAGGTGATCTTATTTAACAATCAAACTATGGTAATTAATTACTGCCCAATATGGTGATGTTTGTGAATGTTGTTTTGGTGCACGTGTTTTTTAAATGTTTATTTATTTATTTTAGAGAGAGAAAGAAAGAGAGACAGCCCATACATGTGTACACATGGGGGAAGTGGAGAGGGATAGAATCTCCAAGTAGACTCCTGGCTGAGTGCAGAGCCGATGGAGGGGCTCCATCTCATGACCCTGAGATGGTGACCTGAGCTGAAACCAAGAGTTGACACCCAACTGACTGAGCCACCTAGGCACCCCTGGTGTGTTTTTAAGTGTTGTCTCAAAGTGCTATGAAGAAGGCTTGAATAATTAAGATTCTTCATAAAGGTATGTGGAGTAAGCTTTCTTTCAGAGTAATTTTATATGACAATCATTTATCCCTTTGATCACATGGTTCACATTCTTTGTAGTTTAGCCTCCAAACTGAGTAAGTGTTCCTCTGGCTCAGCAGATACAAAACCCTGGCTACTGTGAGAGTAGCAGAATGGAAGCACTCCGCCTATTTTTAGCAAGAAGTCAACAGTTAAAGAAAAGGAGAAAGGACATGCTGGGAAACAAAAGCGGCCATGGGAAAACTTGTGAAATGCTCTCTCTTTAAAAGCCTCACCTTTCCTATTTCTCTCGTGCAACCCTCTCTCTTCACCTCATTGTAAGCATCCTTTTCCCTGAGGTTTTCCAGTTTTCTCTACCCTACTCGTCCCCTGCACCCAATCCCGGATACCTCACACACTTGCTCTGTGCTTTTGGACAAGTTATTCAACTTCTCTCAAACTCCATTTTCTCATTTCTAAAATATAAGCATTTAACACACAATTTCTAGCACATGATAGGCTGTCAATAAATGGTAATTCTTATCCATTCCTATCATTATCATTATTTCTGCTATATATGGTAGAATTTCAGGTGTTTTATGATGTACTCGTGTGAGGCTTTCCTATAGCTCTCAAATTACACCAGGAGAACAAACATTATGTCAGCTGGTCCCAAGTGGCATGCCATGGATGAGGCAGTGGAAGCCATCTGCCCTTGGTGTAGGCAGAGTACCAGCAATAACAAAATTTACTGACTGTAGACAATTTAAGATAATAATAAAACTGTCTAAGCTCTGTCTGCATTTAATTACCATTAAGTAGAGCTAAGCAGTGGAAGTAATAAGCCTGCCCATAGGGACCAATGCTCCCACTGCCTAGCCTTTGTACACCATGGGGCTGGGCTTGAGGCATAATATTGCGTTTTTTCCAAAACAATTCCAAAATACTGTGTGGGATTCTGATAGTAAATTGAGCTCACTTTGAAGTTCAGATCCATACTGATTTGTTGATTTTGGCTAAGCACCAAAGATTTTCCTAACTGTTAGTGGTTTTATCTATTTAAAAAAACAGAAAACAAAAAACTGGGAATGAAAGTTTTTCTTAGAAAATATCACAAAGTCCAAATTTGTGTTCATAAATATAGTTTTTTGGAGGACACAGTTGCACTCATTTGTTTATGTACTGCCTAGCTACTTTTGTATTACATCAAGAGATTTTAGTAATTGTGGCACAGATCATGTGGACTACAAGCCTGAAATATTTACTCTCTGAATCTTTACAGAAAAATTTTGCTGACCCCTGAATGAAATATATATATATATTGAGTTAATTATGTCATTCTTAAGTTGAAAGATTATACATGTTCATATACAGAATAAAATAAATTTTAAGCAAAATAATCACTGTAAGTAGACTTTTTGGAATCCTATTTATTTATTTATTTACTTACTTACATAATCTCTACACCCAAGGTGAGGCTCGAACTCACAACCCCAAGATCAAGAATTATAGGCTCTACTGACTAGGCTAGCCAGGTACCCCTTGAATCCCTTTTTAATCTGCCTATTGATTTTAATATTTCAGGAGTCAAAAATCCCTGAGGTAGACCATCATGTTTCGTAGTCACTGCTTATTGGAGGAACCAACCATGTGTTGACTTGATATGCAGAGATTCTACATTATTTCAAAATGTCAAAGTTAAATGTGAGCTAAAGGAAGCCTGAATATGATAAAGACAGACTAATTTTCTTTCCCAGGTTAAGTAACTAAATTGGAGGTCCTACAAGGTGGCTTGGCTTGTTTTATAAGTCCTCCATAATATTTTTAAAATATTTTAAATTGAATGCCTTTATATGGGGCATATACTTGCTACTTTACCACAAAATAATTCATTAAAATTATTATTATTAATCCTGATCAGTGAGGCTATTATTATGTTTTGTTTGCAAAACACCAGAAATCCCTATATTTTGCTATTCATATGTGGGGGCAACATTAACATTAAATTAAGGAATAACAACATTTGATATTACAGAGGATGGGCATAAAAGTAGTTTTTGCTTGCTTCTTCCCATCCCTCCAACCATACTTCTTCATCATCTAATATCTTACATTAACCCGCCCAAGCAGTTCTTGGCAGATATATTCTATTTGTAGTTTTTAAAATTTGGATCCCCAGGTTTTAGATTTCCAGAATATGACTCTCTGATATAAGATATCCTTTGACAGAATTTAAGTTTTAAATCTGTTACATAAACATTTTTAAATATAGCAACCAAACATCAATATGCCTTCCTTAAGTAAACTAAGGATGAGATTATTCAAAATGTAAAATCTCATTTCCCTCATGGAGTTTAAACTTGAAGTTTACCATTAAAAGTTAATAAATAGATAGTGGCTCATTGAAAAGTGTACTATACTGAATTCAAGTCACCAAAATTTACTTCTTTTGTATATGGAGGATTCAAAGATCTAAGAGTCTGTCTCTAAAATCACATACAAATACATAAGACAAATTATGATAATTGCTATATCATAAGTACAAATAAGGTATACTGGAAAAATAGGAGTGAGAGGGATTATGAACAGGAAATATAAAGAATTATAGTAAAGAATAATAATTAAATTATAGTAAAGAATTATAGTAAAGAATAATAATTAAAACTTTCTAAAACCTAAATACACACTGTCTACAAGAAATTCCCCTCAAATATAATGGTAAGGTCAATTAAGCTACAAAGGTACAAAATGATATATCATATAAACACCAATCAAAAGAAAGCAGGACTGACTTATTAATGTCAGATAAAGTGACTTCAGAGGAAAGAAAATCACCAGGGATGAAGTAGGATATCATACAATGATAAAAGGATCAGTCTACCACAGATGTACCAATCCTATATATATGTATACACCAAACAACAGGGCCATAAAATACATAAAACAAAAAATGATATAACTGCAAGAGAAATAGACAAATCCACAATTCCAGGTGAGGATTTCAATACCTCTCTTTCAGTAAACTGATAAAACCACTAGATAAAAAATCAGTAAGTATAAAAAAGAACGAATACCACCCACAACCAAAGGGACCCACCTGACATCTACAAAACATTCTACCCAACAAAAATAGAATACACATTCTCTTCAGGCACACAGGGAATATTCACTAAGATAGACCATATTCTGAGTCATAAACAAGACGTTAACACACTTAAAAGAACTGAAATCTCTGTAATGGAATTAAACTAGAAATTTTTAAGAGAAAGCTAACAGGAAAATCTCCAAACATTTGGAAATTTAAATTTAACACTTCCAAATAATCCAGTGAAACAGAAGTCTCAAGTGAAATTTTAAAAATATACTTATAGAAGGAAAGAAGGAAATAAAAATGCATTTTATCTATTCTAGACCTGCTTCTTTCCAGTGATTATTTGGGCATAGTTTTGCTTTTGGTGTCTTGTTTGTTTTGTTTTTGTTTTTTTTGAGAGAGAGAGAGAGAAGGCAGGGGGAGGGGCAGAGGGAGAGAGAGAATCTCAAACAGGCTCCATGCTCTGTGCAGAGCCTGACAGGGGCTTGATATCAGGACTCTAAGATCATGACCTGAACCAAGATCAGGAGTCAGACACTTAACTGACTGAGCCACCCAAGCATCCCTGGGCACAATTTTGAATGTGTGAAACCATCTGAACTGATTTACACACATCACTAAAGCAACAAATCCCTTACCATTTGCAAAATGGACTCAGGTAATACTATACAAAGTTACTTAGTACCAGTCCTAGTGTTCAGAAAGGCATGGGGATTCACAAAAAGAGCATGAGAAATGGCAAGAGGTAGGTATACTTCCTGAATCTCTAAGGGAGTACTGCTAGTCATGCAATTACAGCCAGTAATATATAGAGACAAAATGCATAGAAACTAAAGCATCCTGATTCAAATCTCTTTGCAGATTATGGGTGTGTGTGTGTATAATATGACTATAATATATTTATATATAAATATATAACTGAATATATACTATATATGTACACACACACTATGTGTGTGTGTGTGTGTGTTTACACATATATATATGGTCATATTCTTCCCTAAAACTTACCGAGAATTGAGAAGAAGTCAGGGAATAAAAAGGATGTGGATGTATCACATATCTCCAGGATTTTTTTTTTTAAGATTTTATTTATTTATTTGACAGAGAGCAAGAGCAAGAGCTAGCATGAGCTGGGGTAGGGGCAGAGGGAGAGGGAGAAACAGACTCCCTGCTTAAAGTAGAACCCCGACATGGGCTAGATCCCAGAGCCCTGAGATCATGACCTGAGCTGAAGTCAGATGCTTACCGGATGGAGCCACCCAGGTGCCCTGAGATATCACTAGGATTAAGAAGTAAATCTGATTACTCAATAGTCATTTATTAAGCCCCTACCAGATCTGTATCATTGTATTAAGTGCTATAGAGGCAAAGAAGGAAGGAAGGAAGGAAGGAAGGAAGGAAGGAAGGAAGGAAGGAAGGAAGGAAGGAAAGAAAGAAAGAAAGAAAGAAAGAAAGAAAGAAAGAAAGAAAGAAAGAAAGAAAGAAAGAAAGAAAGAAAGAAAGATCCTTCAATAGCTTTATGACCTAACTAAATTAAATGTGAAGAGAGGAAATAAAGATGGTGGAAATCTATTGTACAAACTACCAAAATTAGTCACAATCCCTTCTAGGAAGATTACAGTTATAAATTATTAATCTGGCATGTCCCAACCATGAAGTTAACAATAAGGATTTAAGATGGAGGGGCACCTGGGTGGCTAAGTGGGTTAAAGCCTCTGTCTTTGGCTTGGGTCATGATATCAGGGTCCTGGAATCGAGCCCCGCATCGGGCCCTCTGCTCAGCAGGGAGCCTGCTTCCCCCTCTCTATCTGCCTGCCTCTCTACTTACTTGTGATCTCTCTCTGTCAAATAAATAAATAAATAAAATCTTAAAATAAAGGATTTAAAATTGAGTGAAGATTAAAAAGGGGGTGAGGAAGTAGGGGAAAAATAAAATAAAAAAGGGGTGAAAGGAGAGTGAAGTGGTGCTTTCATTAATAAAATTTAAAAATACTTGTTACAGTTGAATTTACACATGAATGTGAAAATTATACCAAAGTTATTACTGATGACCTAGAAATTATAGTGCAACTAGTCAAATGTGGTAGGAAATAGCAAAAAAGTTTGCAAAAAGAACAAAAGTAAAAACAAACTAACAAAAAGGCTTTGATAACATAGAAGAGGCTGTTTAGAATAAATAAGGCAATGTTAAGAACAAAAAAAGTTATTTGTTAAGCATGTGATAATTAAGTGGAGTGAGATCAGGGTATTTTTCTTATTGTTCTTGCATCCCACATATATTTCAGGCTGTTTGTAACTTACTAGAAAAGTCAACAGTTAATGATGTTATAATGATTCTACATGGTCAGTTTCTCTTCACTTTCCAAGTTTACAAGTAAGGAAGTTAGCTAAATCATATATTGTTTAGAATTATTCACATCCGCAGTAGTAAGTAGTTATCTTGAGATAAAAAGAAAGGTGTTAAGATATTGCCAAATACAGAACTCCTTCACTTGGGGCTCTTTTCCAAGATTTTAAGAGTTAAAAAAACTTGGAATCACCTGACAACACTGAAGCTATCATCTGGCCCTAATTTTAAGGGTGCTCCTGTCTTGTAGATATTTGCATGCTCATTGTTTGCGATAAAAGAATTGTTTAGAATCATGCATAATTAAAATTTAACTCTTTATAGCATGGATCCATTTTATTATTAAAGAATAAATACAGAATCTCAATTTTAAGTTAATTTCGGTTGTCATTTTACTACAGATTCAAAACTCAGGGGCACCTGGGTGGCTCAGAGGGTTAAGGCCTCTGCTTTCGGCTCAGGTCATGATCTCAGGGT
Source organism: Procyon lotor (assembly GCA_028646535.1). NCBI lineage: Eukaryota > Metazoa > Chordata > Mammalia > Carnivora > Procyonidae > Procyon > Procyon lotor. The sequence goes on from CM053612.1 coordinate 75,708,564, forward strand.
CCTGGGATCAAGCCCCGCATCAGGCTCTCTGCTCAGCAGGGAGCCTGTTTCCCCCTTTCTCTCTGCCTGCCTCTCTGCATACTTGTGATCTCTCTCTCTCTGTCAAATAAATAAAATCTTTAAAAAACCCAAACAAAACAAAACCCAAATACAGTTTATCACAGAAGTATTGCAAACATTACTTTGTGCCAGGTGACTGCTTAATCAAAGGTTATCTACCCAGAACTATTTATTTATTTATTTATAAAGATTTACTTATTTATTTTAGGGGGGAGGGTCAGAGACAGAATCCCAGGCAGACTCTCTGCTGAGCACAGAGTAAGGAGCTAGACCTGGGGCTCAATCTTAGGCCCCTGAGACCACAACCTGAGCCAAAATCAAGGGTCAGATGCTCAATTGACTGAGCCAGAACCTTTTAGTATAGGAATTATAACTACTATGCTTCTGAGGAAGGATGTTTCTTACTTGTCTGACACTAGTATACACATTGTGAGACCCTGGCTTGATATTGGGTACGGCTTGACACAAAGAAACTGCAGGCTACTCTTATCATTCCTTAGATTTAGCTTAAACTTCACTTTTTCTGGTTAGTCCTAGAAGGTCTCATTCACTTGTCTGGTTGCTGCTGGCTTTTTGTCAGGTGAGGTAGGGGATGACTTGGCCATGTGCCACTCATCATCCCGCTAGCCCCAGGCTAGCGTGAGCTTGTACAATGGTGGTGATTATAGGGCTCCCAAGAGCAGCAAGAGTGGAGGGGGAGGGGCAGAGGGAGAAAGAATCTCAGGCAGACTCCCCACCGAGCACAGAGCCTAAAATGAGGCTTAATCTCGCAAACCTGAAACCACAACCTGAACTGAAACCAAGGGCTGGACGCTTAACCGACTGTGCCATCCAGGCACCCCTATAAGAGGCCCTTTATTGTTTTTTTTTAAAGATTTTATTTATTTATTTGAGAGAGAGAGTATGAGAGGGGAAAGGTCAGAGGGCTGATTCCCCACTGAGCAGGGAGCAACATAACATTTCTTTCTTTATTTTTTAAAGATTTTATTTGCTTATTTGACAGAGGGAGAGATAACAAGTGAGCAGAGAGGCAGACAGAGAGAGGGAAGCAGGCTCCCTGCTGAGCAGAGAGCCCGATGCAGGGCTTGATCCCAGGACCCTGAGATCATGACCTGAGCCGAAGGCAGAGGCTTTAACCCACTGAGCCACCCAGACTTAGGGGATCCTGGTGGTCAGGCTAATAACAAGCTAAGGTTGCCTTTTGCCTCTAGCAAAGTATTATCATTGAGGCAGTTGAGTTTCCAGAGGAATCACTCTGCCTGTCTCAATTACTTGTCAATGGGCTGTGAGTTGCAAGGAAGTTTAAGGCATTTTTTTGTTTTGTTTTATTTTGTTTTGTTTTGTTTTGCCTTTGTTCTCCACATCGGAAACATTATCAAGACTGATTAATGAATCTTGTAACACTGAAAAAATGAAATAAAAGTATTTGGGGGAAAAAAAGCCAAAAAACAAAACAAAAAAGACTGATTAAAAGGAGACCAAACAAATCATTCCTCAGAGCACTAATCTTGGGAGATAAAGGAGCAAAAGGCTTATACTTTGAAATGTAGCTGCAACTTTTCCTGGAAACTAAGAATTCTTTAATACAGAGGAGTAAATTATTTTCTAAATGCATTGATCCAAGCTCCTAAAAAGTCTGCTTACTTCTAAGGTATAAGAACTTCATTCTGTTCTTTTTTTTTTTTTAATATTTTATTTATTTGACAGAGAGAAACACAGCGAGAGAGGGAACACAAGCAGAGGGAATGGTAGCGGGAGAAGCAGGCTTCCCGCAGAGCAGGGAGCCCGATGCAGGGCTCGATCCCAGGACCCTGGGACCATGACCCAAGCCAAAGGCAGCCGCTTAACGACTGAGCCACCCAGGTGCCCCTTCATTCTGTTCTTAATGAAAAGATAAAGTCCTTTGTTTCTGCTTAGATACCATTAAAATTATTCTTTAAAATTCTCCCTAAACAGAGATTTTTCAGATATTTATGAAAAAATCTTCCTGATTTAAATTATTTTGGTTTACAAAGCCAGATAATCTGCTTCAACTACTTCATTTTACACATTAGAAAAGGTACAGAAAGGTAAAGGAAATACCTCCAGATTGTCTATTATTTTAAAAATGTGTACGCTTAAAAAGGGAGGACAAAGTTATTTCCCATCAGTATATACAAGGTGATCTTAGAAATCTTTTGGATCTCCAACTTGTCTGAGAGTGCTAGAAGCTCTGATATCTAAGTAAGCAAGGACTACACAGGACAATGCCCAAATACCAAATCTTGAACCAAATTCTGTGCTGACCTAATGACAGCCACAAGAAAATATAAGCGAATACCTCAAATTGCTGTGATAAGTACATACTCATATTTCCTTTGATGGTCTGTGTTACGCCCATCTCCATTTTTTTCTTTTTTTTTTGGATGGTGTGTTCTTCCTACCATTAGATTCTGTGACATACATGAGCTGCACGGACTGATAAGTGAAGGTCAACATATTATTAAACCAACCAAAATGAAAAAACAGAAAAGCCTATCATCTTCTCAAACCTCATTAGCATGAAACTCATGTAATATGTTTTGGTCAGGTCAACTTATTGCTCTCACAAGAGTTGGTTGATATGGATATATATTTATTGGACATATGTTTATGTTGTTCCAGGAGAAAAAAAAGACAGTCAATTCCATTCACTGGCTTTTTTTTTTAATGTCATGCTGGTACCAGGTGGAATGTGGTGGGAGTATGGAGAGCACTAGTCTCCTGTCCGTGACCTCGGAGCAGCAGCATCATAATTTTAAAAGGCAGGGCCACAAGGTGGGCCCCAAAGGGATGCTATTGTTAGTAGTGAGCCTGTCCTGCTTGCCTTGTCCAGCCTGGCTTTTCCCTCTCCAGCCTGGCAAGGGTGACTATACTTATACCAGAGGAAATAGACTTTAAGTCTAAAACTCTCTGAAGACAAAGAAGGACATTGCATAATGATAAAAGAGTCAATTCAACAGGACAATATAATAATTAAAAACATATAGGCACTCAACTTTAGAGAACTTAATACATAAAGCAAATATTGACAGATCTAAAGGCAGAAATTGATAGCAGTCCAATAATAGTGGATAGAACATCCAGACAGAAAATCGATAAATGCTGATTTGATAAAACTATAGACCAAATAGCCATAACAGACATATACAGTAGTTACCATCCAAGAGTAGAAGAACATACATTCTTCTCAAGTGCACACAAAACATTCTCCAGGATAGATTATATATTAAGTCACAAAACAAGTATTATTGAATTTAAGAGCCCAAAATAGCCAAAGCAATCCTGAGAAAGAAGAACAAAGCTGGAGCCACCAAAATTCCCAATTTCAAAATATACTGCAAAGCTATAGGAATCAAAATAGCACGGTACTGGCATAAAAACAGACATATAGACCAAAGGAACAAATAGCGAGCCTAGAAATGAATCCATACATCTATGATCAACTGATCTTTGACAAGGGTGCTAAGAAGACACAAGAGGAAAAGAGAGTCTCTTCAATAAATGGTGATGAAAAAGTGGATATACATGTAGAAGAATGAAATTATCTCATACCATATTAAAAAAACAACTCAAAATGGATTATGACTTAAATGTAAGAACTGAAACTGTAAAACTGCTAAAAGAAATCATAGAAGAAAGGTTCTTGACATTAGTCTGGGTGGTTATTTTTTGGATATGTCAGCAAAAGCACAGGCAACAAAAGCAAAAGTAGACAAATGAGGTTGCATCAAACAAAAATCTTCTGCAACACAAAAGAAACAATTAACATAGTGAAAAGCCAACCTTCAGAATGGGAGAAAAAATTTCCAAACCGTATATCTAATAACAATGATTATTGAAAATATATACAACTCAATAGCAAAACAAAACAAAAAACCTCCATTAAAAAATGGGCAAAAGATGTGAATTTCAGGAAAGAAGACATACAAATGGCCAACAGGTATGAAAGGGTGCTCAACTTCACTAATCCTCAGGGACATGCAAATCAAAACCACTGTGAGATATCAGCTCACATCTGCTAGAATGGCTATCATCAAGTTAACAAGTGTTGGCAAGGATGTGGAGTAAAGGGAACCCTTGTGCACTGTTGGTGGGAATGTAAATTGGTATAGCCACTATGGAAAACAGTATGGAAGTTCCTCAAAATACTACAAATAGAACCACCTTATGATCCAGCAATCTCACTTTGGGATATATATCCTATAGGAATGAAATCATGGCGATATTGAGATATATTTACTCTCATGCTTATTGCAGCATTATTCACCATAGCCAAGATATGGAAACAAATTAAATGTCCACTCACAGATGAATAGATAAAGAAAATGTGAGACAGATGTACACACACACACAGGAATATTATTCAGCCTTAAAAAAGAATGTCCTGCCTTTTGCAACAATATGAATGAAACTGGAGAACATTATGCCAAGTGAAATGAGCCAGATACAGAAAAACAAATACTGTATGATTTCACTTACATACAGAATCTAACATAATCAAACTCCTAGAAGTAGAGAGTACTACCAGTTCTGGTTGTCAGAGGCTGGGAGGTGGAGGGAAGGGGAAATGGGAAGCTTATTGGTCAAGGAGTACAAAGTTTCAATTATTTAAGATAAATTCAGGAGATCTAATGTACAACATTGTGAATATAGTGAACAATACCACATTGTATATTTGAAATTTGCTAAGAGGGTAGATCTTAAGTGTTCTAAACACACACAAGAAAAGAAGATGGTAACTATGTGAGGCACTGGATATGTGAATTAGATTGACTATGATGATTGTTTTATAATATATATGTATATCAAATTATCAAGTCATAAACCTTAAATATATAAATTTTAAATTCTCAAGTATACTTAAATAAAGCTTGGGAAATAAGAGTAATAAATTTCAAAACACTAAATAGAAAAGTAAAAATGTGTACATAAATGTTTATAGCAACATTATTCTTTTTTTTTTTAAATATTTTATTTATTTGACAGAGAGAAACATAGTGAGAGAGGGAACACAAGCAGAGGGAATGGTAGCGGGAGAAGCAGGCTTCCTGCCGTGCAGGGAGCCCGATGTGGGGCTCGATCCCAGGACCCTGGGATCATGACCTGAGCTGAAGGCAGACGCTTAACCACTGAGCCACCCAGGCGCCCCGCAACATTATTCTTAAAAACAAAAAAAGTGGAAACAACCCAAATGTTGTTGATGAATGAATATAGTATACCCATACCATTGATTATTTGACAAAAGAAAGAAATGAAGTACCAATATATGTGATAATATGGATGAAACTTAAAAATAGTATGCTAAATGAAAGAAGCCAATCGAAAACGACCACATTTCTATGATTTCATTCATATTAAATGTCCAGAATAGGCAAATCTAAAGAGACAGAAAGTAGCTCAGTGGTTGCTTAGGGCTGGGATGGCTCGAGTTGTTCAAAGGTTAATTGTTTGTTGCATGACAAAGTGGGAAGATACAGAACTAAATATCAGAATTCTAAATATCAGAATTTGTCCCATTACTGGCCAGAAACTTTAGTGAACTTAATAATTGTCTTTGTTTCCTCATCTGAAAATATCACTTTGTCCTTGTATTTAAGTGGACACTGTCTGCCAGCGGTTCACACTGTAGAAAACAAACATTCCTATTTTCTTTCTCATTTACATTTTTACTTTCTGGCTTCATATTTAGCTCCTGACACCAATATTAGTTCACCCTAGTTGTACTGATCCATTTAATTCCATTTTATCAAGTGGCAATTCTAACCTACACTACTCAATAATTACTTAGAAAAGATTTACCTCAAAGATGAAATTTGAACACAACTTTTGAAATACTATGAAAAAGCTGATTTCATTGGGAAAAAAATAGTGGGAATTTCATTATTGGGAAAACACAGTAATTATACATTTATTTATTTATTTGCTTTAAAATTTTTATTTTATTTTAAGTAGGCTCCACACCCAATGTGGGGCTTGAACTCACAAC
>CM053612.1:75715130-75754941 GCA_028646535.1 Procyon lotor
CTGGGGGGCTATGTCACCAGCCTGCGCAAGATGCGGGCTCCCGAAGACGGCCTGGCAGACTACCTCTTTGACAAGCTCACCCTGGGCGACAGCGACAAAAAGAACTGAGTTGGGACTGTTTTCCCCGTAGCCCCAGGGTGCATGGTGACTTTCCCTGATCACCATGCCCAGCATGCATATTGCAGTATTGCCTTTGCAACAAGTTCCGGTTTTTTTCTTCCAGTCTTGCCATTTCTAACAATAAAATTATTTGGTTCTTAAAGTTCTCTTGTTGATTCGTGTATGCAAATCTCTCACCTTTCCATCAGTCAGTCCACCCACCCATGCCCCACCCATACGCAGTCAGGATCTCCAGAGATGGAGGGATAAGGTATTCCACCGGGCCCTGGAAAACACAAAATCAATCTTCCCCTTACAAATGATGTAGGCATATGGGGGTGCGGCGGAATGGGGTGGGGTGGGGTGAGGTGGAGCCCTGGTGAATGTGGGAGCCAGTGCATGGTAAAAGTATAAAAACATGACCTGACAGTCACAATTGGGGTGCCTCTGGAGAAAGAGGAGGGAATGGCATCAGGCAGGGATTAAAGTGTTCTTAAATTTTGCCTGAAAATTTTTAGTTTAGTAAAATATTCAAATGTTAATGTCTCTTAACTTAATTGGGTAGCATGATGGAGACCCCAGACGCCAGCTTAGCTTAGCAGAGTATCTCTTTGACAAGCTACCCTGGGCAAAAGTGACAATGTAATTGAGCCTTCAGCTCCCTTTCCCATAGACAGGGGAAAGAGTTCCTACGTCACCATGCCGGACATGCATATTACCCTTACAAAACATCTAAATACATTTTTTTCCTTCAATTGTACCCTTTCTTCCATTAGAGTAATGTGGTACCAGAAAACCAAAATTACCTTATTAGAAGAGCTGAAGAATACATGGTCAAGGGGGGAGGGTCAAATTTGTGATATTGAATATGAAATAGAATAAATCCCCTTGAATGTTAAGTCAGTGAGTCTGGCTGCTTTGAAAGATGTAGAGGGTGGGGAAGAGTTGAAGCTGGGAGGCCAGTCAGGAGATACTACAGTTGGTCCAATGAGAGATATTGCTGGCTGAATTGGAGGGGAGGCTCACAAATGGAGGATGAGACACATTCTAGATGGATTTGGATGAGTTAACAAGGTTTGCTCATGGATCAGAGGTGAAGAATGAGAAATGAGGAAAATCTAGGTTCTGATGTTTGGACTTGAACACCTGGGTTGACAGTTCTATTTATTAATCTGGGGACTTTCGCCAGAGGCACATCTGGGTTGGAAGGCTGGGAAGTGGTTATCATGTAAAATCTGAGATGCCTATTAGATATCCAAGTAGCACTATCATGCAGGTAGCTGGAAAAAAAACGAATCTGGAGCTCAGATAGGAAGTCAAGCTTGGAAATATACTCATGGGAAGCATTTTGACTGGGTAAATTCACTAGAAAGAATGTAGAGTGTGGCCCAGCCAGCCTCAAGCCCAGGGCAGGTAATGTTTAGAGAAGGGACTGAGGTGTCTGAACAATCAGATCATTGCTGTCCCCACCTTGACCATTATTTTATTCTAGACTGAATGGCCACTTACATGCACTCCCATTGTATCCCCAAATCAGCCTGTTTCTGACCTCACTGTAGCCTCTGGATCATTCCCTTCAGGATGTGGTGAAGATTTTTTTTTTTTTTAATCTTCCTGGCTATGTGCAGAAAGAAATTATGTCCCAGTTAAAAAAAAAATATTTCCAAAGGAAACGTGTATTTGTATGAATTTCTTTTTAATGGTCCCCTTTCAAAACCCTGCATCGTTTTCAGTCCATTCTCTACTTAACCAGATGAAATCATCACCCATGTAATCCCTAGTGCTTTCTATCTGAGAAAAACACTCAAACTAATGCCTTTCCTCTGCCATGTGAGTATTACAAAGATAAAAGTTAAAAATTTAGAGACTTTGTATCTTACACTCAAAGACAGATGGGTAGTTTTTTAAAGTCAGCAGATGGCTTTGAAGTTTTTAGAAAAATATAATGAAGTTAAAGTAAGCAATAATTACTCCACATTTCTCCATGGCTTTTAATACTTCCTTAAAATGAGGATTATGGTTCTTTGAGTTCAGTTTACAGGAAATGCTAATGACCCTTTACTCTGTTTAGTCACATTCAGTCTTCTTCCTTTATTTCCTTCTCTGCCTGTTTTGAGGACCTCTTCTCTTTCTGGTTTTTCTCAGACTTTACACATGTGTTTGTATGTTGCTATTCTGTTACATATGGTTAATCTAACATATGTAAAAGGATTACAAGAAGAAGACAGTTTTTAGTCTCACTTAAATGAAATCCATCAGTTTTTCTCCTTTTTTCAACACCCAGTGTTATCATGCTCTATGTGAGGTACTATTTCAGAGGCTTTCCAGATGTTGTGTTGTTGTCACATCAACCTTGTGGAGTATGGATTCTCCCTACTTTAAATATGAGAAATTGAGTTCAGAGTAGCATCATTTTCTGAGACAAAACAGCTGGTAGGTGATAGGGATAATCATATGGCTTTTAAAGGGGATAAACTGCATATTTTCTGCTCTGCTGTCATCTCAATTCCTTGAGCTATGTAATCCACATTGCATAGGTGACTTTATTTAAGCAGTAGTACTGTGGGATTAATCTCTATCCCTGTTTTCTTTAAAAAATGACAGGCTTATATGGGTGGTATTTTCATGTCCCTTTCAGGTGTTCAGACCCAGAGTCCATACTCTTCTCTGTTGCATCCAGGCCTGAATTACTTATTTCACACTTGGTGTTCACTAAACACAAAGGTCCCTAATTCTCATAGATAGCCCAAACTGGCCACTCTCTCTATTTTTACAGGTCACAGTTAGGTTTCTTAAAAGGATTACTTGTGGTTTTTGACTTCCCTGAAAATATGAATTTGTTTGTGTTAAGTTTTAGAAGGAGTAATACATCTGCAAGATTCAGAAATCAAAATATATCAAAAGATTTATGGTGTATCACTCATTCTGTCAATTTCCCCAGCCTCCCACATATTTCAACCCAATGGGATGTTTCCGTGGAGGGATAAGCTGCTGGAGTTCCCTACTCTGCTAGGGACACTTACATCACCCAATTTAATGATTTTAATATATTTACTGAGTTGTGCAACTAACATCACAACCTAACTTTAGAACAATTCTTCACTACCCTCTCCCCAACTACAGTCACTCTGCAATACCACTCCCAGCCCCTGGCAAAGATGGATCTATTCTACACATTTGCCTTTTCTAGACATTTAATATAAATGGAAGCATGCAATGCGTATTCTTTTGTATTTCTTTCACTGGGCAAAATGTGTTTGACGTTCATCCATGTTGCAACATATATTGGTACTTCATTCTATTATTTATTGCTGCATAATATTCTACTGTACGGATATACCACTTCTGTTTTTTTACCAGTTGAAAGACATTTGAGTTGTTTCTACTTTTAGGCTGTTGGGAATATTACTGCTATGAACAGTCACATACAAATTTTTTTTTAAGATTTTATTTATTTATTTGTTAGAGAGAAAGCACAAGCAGGCAGAGAGGCAGGCAGAGGGAGAAACAGGCTCCCCGCTGAGCAAGGAGCCCGATGTGGGACTTGATCCCAGGACCCTGGGATCATGACCTGAGCCACAGGCAGCTATTGAACCAACTGAGCCACCCAGGCGTCCCAGTCACATACAAATTTAAAAGCATGTTTTCATTTCTCCTGGGCAGATGAGTGATATTGCTGTAGCATATGATAAGCACATATTCAACTTTATAAGAAACTGCTAATCTAATTTGTTTTCTTTTCTTTTTTTAAAAGATTTTATTTATTTATTTATTTGACAGAGAGAGAGAGCACAAGCAGGGGGAGTGGCAGGCAGTGGGAGAGGGAGAAGCAGACTCCCCGTTGAGAGGGTAGCCCGATGTAGGGCTTGATCCCAGCACCCTGGGATCACGAACTGATCCAAAGGCAGATGCTTAACTGAGCCACCCAGGCACCCCTTTAATCTGTTTTCTAAAGTCTGCATTATTTTATACTTCTATCACCAATATGTGAGGATTTAATTTCTCTATATAAAGATGTAATACGAGAAAATGCCTTTTGGGGAGGAGTTAAGATAGTGGAGGAGTAGGGGACCCTAAGATCATCTGGTCCCAGGAATTCAGCTAGGTAGTTGTCAAATAATTTTGAACACCTGCAAAATCAATCAGAGTTCTGAAAAAAGAAATGCTGCAATTTTTCAAACAGAAAAGTGATCACCTTTTGGAAGGTAGGAGGAAGGTATGGTAGCTTTATTTTTAATTTTTAGAGGAACATCCATACTTTTCTCTATAGCAGTTGCAAAATTTATATTCCTACCAATATCGAACAAGTGTTCCCTTCTCTTTATATCTTCACTAACACTTATTTGTCTTTTTGATTCTAGCCATTCTAACAGGTGTGAAGTGATATCTCATTGTGGTTTGGATTTGCATTTCCCTAATGATGAGTGATGCTGAGCACCTTCTCATGTATCTGTTGGCTCTCTGCACATCTTTTTGGAAAAATGTCTATTCAGACCCTCCTCCTTTAATTTTTGTGAAGGATATGACTCATGTGGTGTGGTTAACACACCACAATATTACACAGAGTATTCAGAATCTGCTGATATGATTACTTTTATCAGTGTGTTGCGTATTTTCATACATTTTCATGTAACTAATTCGCATCCTTTCATATCAGCTTGAAAAACTCCTTTTAGCATTTCTTGTAATGCAAGCCGAGTGGGGATAACTCTTTCAGCTTTTGTTTTGTAAGGTCTTTATCTCACCTTTGTTTCTGAAGGACAACTTTGCCATGGATATTTCTTTCCTTCATCACTTTGAATATATTTCCCATTCTCTCCCTACCTGAAAGATTTCTGATGAAAAATCTGCTGATAGACTTATGAGTGGATTCCCTTATATGAGGGAATTTTTTTCTCTTGCTACTTTATTGCTTTTCTCTATTGCTTTTGATTTTAAACAACTGTATTATAATATTTCTTAGAGAAAATAATTTTGGATTGAAATTTTGGGGTTGACCTATTAGCTGCATGAAATTGGATATCTAAATCTCTCCCGAGTTTGGAAAGTTCTCAGTCATTATTTCTTCAAATAAGCTTTCTGCTGCTGCTTTCTCCTTCTGAAATTTTAATGGGATCCCATAAGTCCCGTTTTCATTCCTTTTTATTCTCTTTTCCTTTTTGTTCTCTGACTGTATAATTTCAAATACTCTGTTTTTGAGTTCACAGATTCCTTCTTCTGTTTAATATAGTCTGATGTTGAAGCTCTCTAGTAAATTCTTGAGTACAGTTATTGTATTCTTCAGCCCCTAAATTTCTGTTTCTTTTTTGTTTTTTCTCAGTGAAAGTTCTAATTTTATTTGGTCTTATTTTCCTGACTTTGTTAAATTGTTTATGTGTGTCCTTTTGTAAATCTCTGAGCTCTTCCAGTATTTTCTTAATGGATAGCTATATAATTGCTGATCTTTGTGAGAAGGGAGAGACTGGGGTCTTCTATCCACCATCTTGGTGACATCACTTCTCCAAGCCATCTTTCAAATAATACTAAACCACTTCACAGGTAGTGTGAGTATCTTATAACATAATAATCCTATTTTTTTCCTCCTGTCCTCTGTATTTTTGATGTCATTCCTTTCATTTATATTTAAACATACATAAACATGTATATGTTGGATGACATATATATATATACACACACAAATATATATGTATATATATATATATATGAGAACTCACAATTGAATACATTGGTGCTATTATTTTAAACAGTTATCTGTTAGAGCAATTAAAAATAAAACCAAAGTTTTTATTTTACCTTCCCTTATTTCTTCTTCAATGCTCTTCCTTCAAATAGATCCAATTTTCTAACCTATATTATTTTCTCTTTCTAAAGAATTTCTTTTACTATTTTTTGAAAGACAGGTCTACTGGCAACAAATTCCCTCAATTTTTGTTTAGGAAAGTCTTCATTTCTTTTCCTCTTTTGAAGGATAATTTCACAGAGTACAGAATCTATGTTTGTAGGGTTTGATATTTTTTTCTCTTTCAACATTTTATTTCTCTACATTTTCTTCTTTGCATGGTCTCTAAGAAGTCTGATGTAATTATTATTTCTGTTCTTCCATAGGCAGGGAGTAATTTTTCTTTCGCTTCTTTCAGGAATTTTTTTTAACCTCGATTTTCTGTAATTTGAAAATGATATGCCTAGGCATACTTATTCTTCGCATTAAGCTGCTTAGAGTCTGCTGAGCTTTCTGGATTGTGATTTAGTGTCTGACTTTAATATGGGGGAAATTCTCAGTCATTATTGCTTCAAATATTTCTTTAGCTCCTTTCTCTTTTTCTTTTCCTTCTGGTATTCCTATAAAACATATATTACAACTTTTGTAATTGTCCTATGTTCCTTGGATATTCTGTCCTTTTTTGTTTGTTTTGTCTTTTTTCTCTTTACTTTCAGTTTTCTGCTGTTTCTTTTGGGGGGGGTTGTTATTTTTGCTTTTCAGTTTTGTTTTTCAGCTCAGAGATTCTTTTTTCTGCAATGTTCAATCTAGTAATTAACCTTCCAAAGGCATTCTTCATTTCTGTTGCAATGTTTTTCATTGCTACCATTACTTGTTGGTCCTTTCTTAAGATTTTCATCTCTCTGCTTACATTATGCATCTGTTGTTGCATGCTATCTACTTTATCCATTAGAGCCCTTAGCATATTAATCATGGTTGTTTTAAATTCCTTGTCTGATTATTCCAACTCACCTGCCATTACTGGTTCTGATGCTTCCTTTGTCTCTTCAAATTGTGTTTTTTGTCTTTTAGTATGCTTTGCAATTGTTTCTTGATTACTTGATATGATATACTGGACAAAAAGAACTGCTATAAATGGGCCTTCAGTAATAGAGTGGTAAGGGGTGGGGGAAGGGGAAGCATTCTGTAAGTCTTATGATTAGGTCTTAATCTTTTAGTGAGACTATGCCTCTGGACTGTAAATTTCACAAGTGTTTCTTAGTTTTTTCTATACTCTTAGGTGGGACAGGACCTCTATAGTGAGCTGGAGCTTAGTATTTCCTTTTTCCCATATGTCGGAAGATGTACATTCTCTATAAGATGGCAGTTCAGCTGGTAGGTATCTGGCTAAGAGAAACTCTCAAGTGCATGTGGACACAAGGAACTTCCTACAAGGATATACACGACAAAATATTTCTGTAATAGCAAAATACAATGACAATAACAATAAGTAATACCCAAGCAAAACAACAGAAATCCATTAAAAATGGATGGTAAAACAGGCATAAAATTACTTTGTATAAAGTAGTCAAGATATTTAAGTAAGGGCTATATATATATATATATATCTATGTGGGTAAATTTTATAGCCTCAAAAAGCAAGTTGCACCAATAACATCAAAATCACTTCTGTAAATATTAAACATACCCCAAACAACACTACACAGATGGTGTGAAAACAGACAGGAAACATAAACTACACTTTGAGGTAATGGTTATCTCATTGCAGTTAGAACTTAGAGGATGCCATTGAGAAGGCATGCAAAAGAAGCTTCTGACCCTAAAATATTTAATTTCTTTAAAAAAGAAAATGAACTAAAGCAAGCGTGACAAAATGTTAACATTGAATGCATCTGGATAGGGGACAGATGGATGATTTTTATATTAATTATAAATAATTATGATTATTTATCTTATAATTAAATAATATAATTATTTTTTTGCTTTTGCAAAAGCAAAAAATTGCTTTTGCACATTAGAAGCAGTGTATAGAAAGACAACAGAAGTTACATCATCCTTGCTCTGGAAGTGTGTCAGTTATGGACTGTACTATGAGGTGCTGTAAATGTCAAAGTAGAGTTTATTTTATTGAAAATTCCCCAAAATACTTGACCTTGGGGTTATTTTTTCAAGGAAAGTCTTGTGGCATGACAACTATCAGAGCACATTTGAGAAGCACTGCCTTATTATTAGATGGCAGATACCCTTAGTAAACATTAAATGTCATTATTAATCACAACACACAAATGAAGACACAGACTTAAGCTTCTTAAGTCGGGACTGTCATACCCATCCTTGAGGTTTCCTCTTTACCCACTTTGTCCTCGTTTGAAGGTTGAAATCAGGAATTTAGATCTGTAGGTGGGGTTCAAAGTCAGGGGTGTCAGGGATCTTCAATATCACTACTAATGTCAGAAGTTTATTAAAAGGACTCATGTAAAAAAACTCATAGAAATCAGTATATAGTTGTACTCAGGACTAAGATCTATCACAGCAGTGCAGAAAGGATATAGGGCCAGAATTTAAAGGGAAAAGACGCAGGTGGAATTTGGAGGAATCAATATGCAGGCCTTCTTATGTTCTCTGCCTCCCTTGAAGGCTCACACAGAGCATCCTCTTCCCCCGGCTATGAAAATGAAGCAACATGTGTGATGTTTCTGGCCAGGGAAGCCCTTTGAGGCTAATTTTAGGATTTTTCCTGGAGGCTTGTCACAAAGGCACCCTCTGTCTATCAAGCAGCAAAAGTCCAGACTTGCAGAAGGAAGACAGGTACCCAGAATAAAACACATTGTGCAAACAGTCTAAGTATAGTAGACACCCTTATCAATTATGAAGTGTTAAGAACTCCTCTGATTCTGGTTCAAGGTAAGACTGAAGCAATAACAGTATCTGTTGAAGAATTTAGTGATATATGGAGAAGCATAATCTACATTAAAAACTCAGCAGTCTTCTTACACAATATTTATAACAAGATATATGCTCATATAAATCCATGCTTTCCTTGGATAGTTCTTAGTTTTCAATATTTAATTTTACTTGACATAACTCAAAGAAATAGGGCAAATGGTAAGAAAAGCCTTTTTTAGTTATTTTTCTAGATGGAAACAGATATATATTAGAGAATTCAGGAGCAACAATTTATTCCATTCACAGAGCCCAAACATGATTACATTTGTCCATCCTAAAATTTCACATTTTAGTGAGTAGGTTTCTTTATTTAATTTTAATTTTAAAACTTTACAAATCAAACTTTACATACTATCTTCTAAAAAGAAAATTTCTGCATTGTTAAAATTCAACTTTATTTTCCTTCTTTCAGGAGTAGGTTAAATTTCAAACAAATTTGCTTTCTTGCTTCTAGGGTTGTCTTTCTACCACTTTCTTAAAAAATAAAAATTGTTATTTATTTCAATGTTATATATTATACTAATCACAAATATATTGATATGGGAATATAATGAATTACTAAGTAATGACTTGATAGAAGGACAATTACCTTTAAATTATACCACATTCCCATGGATTACAGAGATTATAACAAATGAAACCATAAAGATATAGAGGTAGCTCTTTCCCTCTTACTTTTCCCTTCTTTTCCAGAACAACTCAGTCATAAAGCCATTAGGCAGAGACAACCAGGAGAGGCATTTGTACCAGGATAGGGAAAGCCATAGTGGCTCAGAGTGAGGGAAGATAAGCATCTGCATAGGAGGAAGGTCTACCAGGGGTGATGAAGATTGAATAGGGTGAATAGGATGCTCATACATGAGGGTGGACTGGCTCAGGGTGTCAGAGACTGGGTAGAATGAAGAGGGAGTCCACGCAGTGGCATCCAGCTGCAGCAGCCCTGTGGTCCCAGTTGTGAAAGAGGTGCTGGTGATGGCAAAGAGAAATTGGTACATATAAGGAAATGAACAAATAAGTGAAAGTATTAAGGATAATGAGATCCAGGAAGAAAATGAAATGAACATTGTAGTGTTGGATTGAAAATGGAGGTGTCGATGTGAAGTAATGGTTTGGAGTGTTGTATATATACATGGATATAAACACAGTTATATAAATGTGTATGTACATATACTTGTGTGTGTGTATATGTATGTATCTGTGTGTATGTATGTATGCAAATACTCTCTATCTCTGTCCAAACAGAGGGAATGGGAGCAGCAATACCATAATATTAATAATTGCATGAAGCATGCAGATCTTGGTTTCCAAATATTATTCTCCCCTAATGGAATCAGGTCTCCTTGGAGAAATGGCTGATTCTAAAACTGGGAAAAAGAAAGTGCAAATGAGCTTGGAACATCTTATTGTAGCATGAATAAGTACTCTAAGAATGATGGGTGACAAGTCAAAAGGACAGAGAAGCCAGCTTATAGGGATTCAAGCCTTAAAGTACCTTGCTAAGAAATACAATTCCTCTTTTGCCTAATCTTCTATCAGGTTGTATATGGGTTTATCATATAGCTTTTTCGGATTCTTTACCCATTCTGTAAACTAATCCTTTCTGGGATATATCTGTGGAAATTCACTTGCTCATTTGTGGCTTCTCTGGCCTTTTGTTTTTTTGGGTTTTAAAAAATTTTTTATTTAAATTCCCATTAGTTAACATACAATGTAATATT
Organism: Procyon lotor; assembly: GCA_028646535.1. Lineage (NCBI taxonomy): Eukaryota > Metazoa > Chordata > Mammalia > Carnivora > Procyonidae > Procyon > Procyon lotor. The sequence goes on from CM053612.1 coordinate 75,725,613, forward strand.
AGTTTCAGGTGTACAATATAGTGATATGTGTGGAGAATGTCTTCTCATTTGTGGCTTATCCGGTCACTGTCTTTAAGGTATCTTTTTTTTTTTTTAAGATTTTATTTATTTATTTGACAGAGAGAGACACAGTGAGAGAGGGAACACAAGCAGAGGAGTGGGAGAGGGAGAAGCAGGCTTCCCGTTGAGCGGAGAGCCCGATGTGGGTGGATTCCAGGACCCTAGGATCATGACCTGAGCTGAAAGCAGACACCTAACGACTGAGCCACACAGGTGCCCTAAAGTATCTTTTGATAAATAGTCATTATTAATTTTAATAGACCTGAATTTGTCAGTTCTTTCCTTTGTGGTATGCGCTTTGTGGGCCTTGTTTTATAATGTTTTCCTGCCCCACATTAGAAGGATCATGTGCTACATTGTCTTCAAAAGATTAAAAACTTTACCTTTTACAATTTGGTCTTTAATCCACATACAATGTTTGTTTATATATAGAGTGATACAGAGAGACAATTCCTTTATTTCCTATGGGTAACCAATCATCACATCACCATTTACTATCCTAAGGAATAGTCATTTCTTTTTCTACCTGAGTATTCTAACCCAACACCAGTCCCACACTGCCATAATTACTATAACCTTATGGTAAATCCTAATATCCAATAAAGAAAAAAAGAACTCTCCTGAAACTTCAACTCCCAGAGACTAGCCAAGGGCTAAGGTTTTTTTTAAAAAATATTTTATTTATTTATTTGACAGAGAGAGGCACAGTGAGAGAGGGAGCACAAGCAGGGGGAATGGGAGAGGGAGAAGCAGGCTTCCTGTCGAGCAGAGAGCCCAATGCTGGGCTTGACCCTGGACGCTGGGATCATGACCTGAGCGGAAGGCAGACTCCCAATGACTGAGCCACACGGGCACCAAGTTTTTAAGCATGCCTTTCTAAGGCTACCAGTCTCAGGTCTGCTATGTTACCTCTTGGTTGCTATGTTACCTCTACCAATTGGCAGAGACTTCAGATAATGGAATCAGGTATTAAAGAATCCGATGGTAGAGAATGATAAGGTGGAGCCAAAAAGCTGAAACCTACTAAGGAAAATGAGAGCTCTGCATTAAAGTCGGTAAGACTGATTACTAGAGAAGACCCAGCTTGACAGCAATTAATGGGAAAAAAACCCACAGGAGTTTACCTCTTAATATGAATTAACAGTGTTAACTGAGCCATTGGAAAAACTAATGGAATCTTATTATAAATTAATGGGAGTGTCATGTCCAAATTAATGGACTGAGAACTCCCATGGTATTCTGAAATGATCAGACATCATTTGGAAAATGTGTGTATTTCTAAGGTTCTTATTATAATATAAATATGAATAAATAAGAGCAGTACAATGGGTAGTGTGGGTCACTACCGTGACACTGATATGTGAGCAGTCTGAACATTTTTGAAATGAGGTTTTGAAAATTTTTAAATGAGTCATAGTTATTTTCTTTTGCTCCTTTTGGCAGAAATGAGAACAATAGTGGCAGCTTTAGAGAATCAGATGCAGAAACAATATAAAAAGGAATTACAGGGGCACCTGGGTGGCTCAGTTGTTAAGCGTCTGCCTTCAGCTCAGGTCATGATCCCAGGGTCCTGGGATTGAGCCCCGCATTGGGCTCCCTGCTCGGCAGGAAGCCTGCTTCTCCCGCTACCATTCCCTCTGCTTGTGTTCCCTCTCTCGCTGTGTTTCTCTCTGTCAAATAAATAAAATCTTTAAAAAAAAAAAAAAAGGAATTACAAGAGCCCAGCTCTCAAATTAGCTGACTCAGGCAAGAATGTGTTTCCCAATAATGGAAGCATTCACACAGCTGAAGGAACATCTATCTCTATACTGCATAAGACACTGAACTAGAAGACCTTAGAGTCTCTTTCCACTCTAAAATTCTTGACCCTATGGTTTTATTGATTTAGACACTTTTCATTGTGCCTATGGCTTAGATGCTGCTGAACTGAAAGCCAAAGTAAAAGCAAAAGTGATCTTTGCCCAGTGTCTCTGAACTTGTCTCTGAGTGTTGCAGCAAGAACCATGGGTACACTCACAAGCACTGAAAGCTCATTTCATAACATTTCCTCATAGACACGAGGCTCTAAATATGGAGACAAAAATGTCATTGGCAATATTCAAGCTTAAAATTTCTATCAATAGTTTTTTTTTTTTTTTTTAGAGAAAGAAAGAGTGCATAAGCTGGGGGCGGGGGGCACAGGGGTAGAGAATCTTAAGTCGGTTCCATGCCCCCACTGCTGAGCCTGACACAGGACTCAGTCTCATGATTCTGAGATTATGATCTGAGCCAAAATCAAGAGTCAGATGATAAACTGAATGAGCCACCCAGGCACCCCTTCGCCTATAGAATTAATCCTCAAGGATTATGACAAACATCAAAACTCTACTTCAATGAGGGAACCTATTAGATTTTAGATATGATTTCAATAAACATCAGGAAATGCCATAGTACCAACTGGCCAGAATCCCTCACATTTTACCATTAAAAATTAATTTTTATGCATCTTAAAAATACATTAATTTTCCTACTAAAAAGAAACATCCAGGACTTTCAGGGAAGATGGTGGAGTAGGAGGATCCTAGGCTCACCTTGCCCCATGGTTATACCTAGATAACATCCATATCAAAATAAATAAACCAGAAAATGACCCAAAGACTGGCAGAAGAGATTTTTCATACTAAACCTAAAGAAGTGGCCACATTGAAGAGGTAGGAAGGTCAGGGGAGGAGACGTTGTCAAGAGCCAAACTGACATGAGGGACTGTTGGTGGGAGGGAGGGAAACCACAGGTGCAAGAAGGAGAGGAGAAGACTCCACACCAGGCATCCCAGGCATGGGGACCTAAACTAGAAAGACAAATCCCCATAATATTTGGCTTCGAAAACCACAGGGGCCTAATTTGTGAGTTCTTACAATCAGTGGAGCTTAACAGCAGAAACTTTAAAAATCCACAGCTCTGCTCTGGGAGAACCAGATGGCAATAGGAAACTGATTTCGCCACTTTTACAGAGAAAGCACAACAAACAGTCTCATTGAGATGAAGCACAGAAGCAGCAGTTTGAAAAATGCCTGAGGTATAGGGAAAGGAAATTTACTTAGCAATCTCAGAGCATGTACTAGAGGGGCAAGGGATTGTTGGAAGACATCCCCCAAAACAAAAGTGCTAGAGGGTACCATTTCCCTCTCCTGCCCCCTAGCCTAGATACATGGACACCAGCTGGGACCAACGCAGTGCCAACACTCTCCACATATCTTGCTAATACTGTGTCCTGCCCTCACATGTTTCTGAAATCTCTCTCCTATGAACCAGCCAGCCTCAGTAGTTTTTCCCAGGTGGCTGCAGTTCAATTCCCACAGTAGACCAGCACAGAACTTGCTGGCACCACATGACCAACCCCCTTTTTCTCCTGGAGACCTGCCCCCTCTAATACACTCTTGGCCAGAGCCCAATCAAAGCAGTCCCACAGGCCTGACAGCGTACAAGCAGCCCCAACAGGGGCCAGCAGCACTCCAAAGTCACTCCTACTCAAGGGAAAGGAGATGATAACTGCACAAACCAGTCCAACTATAGCCCCACCAGTGGGTTTGGAACAGACATCTTGCTTAACTATAGGCTCTATCCACCAGCAAAAGCTTCTTAGGGAACAACACAGGGAGAGCACCCTGCATTTCTCTGAAACTGGATCTCCAGCAAACACCTGTTCTAACTCAGCTTAAGCCCAAGGTGGTTCCAGACTGGCCCACTAACAATATAGGGACCAACTTTCAACAGGGAAAGAGAGCCATTTCAGATGAATGGACTGAAGACAAACACAGCTCAGCCACAACAATAAGGTGCACACAACACACACAGAAGACACTCCTAAAGAACCAGGGTCTGGTGAAAGGGCACATTGCACTGTGGGGCACTACAGGACCACTTCTTCATAAGAACACAATTTTTAAGAGCAGGAGAACTTACACAGTAAGTTAGATGAAATGAGTAGATAGAGGAATATGTCCCAAATGAAAGAACAGAACAAAATCATAGCATGAGAGCTAAACAAAATAGAGGTAAGAAGAGAGCAAGAGAAGAAACAGAGAAGAACTAGAAAAACAACCATACAATAAGTAACAAAATGGCAATAAGTATGCATCTATCAATAATTACTTTGATGAAAATGGACTAAGTGTTCCAGCCAAAGGACATAGGGTGATAGAATGGATGAAAAAATCAAGACCCATCTGTATGTTGTCTACAAGAGACTCATTTCAGACTGAAAGAGGCAGAATTGAAAGTAAAGGGGTGGAAAGCAATTTATTATGCAAATGAATGTGAAAAGAAAGTCAAGGTAGAAATACATCAGACAAAACTGACTTTAAAACAAAGATGAAGAAGAGATGAAGAAGGACTTATATAATCATAGGGAACAATCAAGCAAGAAGATATAAGAACTATAAATATTTATGCACCCAACATGGGAGCACCAAAATCCATAAAGCCACTAATAACAAACATAAAGGAAGTAATTAATAGTAATACAATAAAGTAGGGGATGTTAACATCTCACTTATATCAATGGGTAGATCATCCAAACAGAAAATTAACAAGTCAACAGTGACTATGAATGATACATTGACCAGGTGGATCTAACAGATATATTGAGAACATTCCATGCTAAAACAATGAAATACACACTCTTTTCAAGTGCACATGGAATATTCTCCAGAATAGATCACATATTAGGCCACAAAACAAATCTCAACAAATTAAAAAAGATCGAGGTCTTACCATATATCTTTTCAGACCATGACACAATGAACTACAAATCAACCACAAGAAAAAAATCTGGAAAGAACACGAACACATGCAGGTTAAATAACATGTTACTAGACAATGAATGGGTCAACTAAGAAATCAAAGATGAAAACAAAAAAATACATGGAGACAAATGAAAATAAATACACAATTTATTTGTGTATTTAGAAAAATGAGAACAAATAAAATCCAAAACAGTAGAAGGAAGAGAATAATAAAAATTAGAGCAGAGTAAATCAAATAGGAACTAAAATAACAATAGAACAGATCAATGAAACCAGGAGATGGTTCTGTGAAAAGATCAACAAAACTGGTAAACCTTTAGCTAGACTAATTAAAAAAAAAAAACAAAAACAAAATGACAAATGAAAAGGGAGAAATAACAACTGACACAACAAAAATACAAAGGATTATAAGAGAATATTATGAAAGATTATATGCCAACAAATTGGACAATGTAGAAAAAAACTCACAGAAACATACAACCTCCCAAAATTGAAACAGGAAGAAATAGAATATTTAAACAGACAAATTACCAGAAATGAAATTGAATCAGTAATCAAAAAAACTCCCCAAAGAAGAAAAGTCCAGGAGTAGATGGCTTCACAGGTGAATTCTACCAAACATTTAAAGAAGAGTTAATACCTAGTCTTCTCAAGCTATCCCTAAAACAGAAGAGGATGGACATGTTCCAAATTCATTCTAAAAGGCCAGCATTACCCTGATACCAATACCGGACAAAGACATTATAAAAAAACACACACACAACTTTGCTAGATGTAAAAATCCTCAACAAAATATTAGCAAACCAAATCCAACAATAAATTAATAAAGTCACTCACCACAATCAAGTGGGATTCATTCCTGGGATGCAAGGGTGGTTCAATATTTGCAAATCAATCAATGTGATACATCACATCAAGAGAAATGATAAAAACCATATGATCATTTCAATAGATGTAGAAAAAAGCATTTGATGTTGTATTCATCCATTCATGATAAAAACTCTCAACAAAACAGGTTTAGAGGGAACATATTTCAACATGATAAAGTCTGTATATGAAAAACCCACAGTAAACATCATATTTAATGGTGGAAAACTGAGAGCTTTTCCCCTAAGGTCAGGCACAAAACAAAGATGTCCACTCTCACCACTTTTATTCAACATAGTACTGTAAAGCTTAGCCCCAGCAATCAGACAACAAAAACGAATAAAAGGCATCCAAATTAGCATGGAAGAAGTAAAATTTTCATTATTTGCAGATGATCTGATACTATATAAAAACGTGAAAGACTACCAAAAATCTGCTAGAACAGATAAATGAATTCAGTAAGGTCACAGGATATAAAATCAATGTACAGAAATCCATTGCATTGCTATACATTAATAATGAAGCAACAGAAAGAGAAATTAAGAAAACAATCCCATTTAAAACTGCACCAAAGATAATAAAGTACATAGGAATAAAATTAAGGAAGTAAAAGACCTGTACTCTGAAAACTACAAAACATCAAAGAAAGAAATTGAAGACAACATGTACAAATGGAAAGACATTCTATGATCATGGATTTGGAGAACAATTATTGTCAAAGTATCCATGCTACCCACAGCAATCTACAGACTTAATGCAATCTCTATCAAAATACCAATAGCCTTTTTCACAGAACTAGCACAAACAATACTAAAATTTGTATAGAACCACGAAAGACCCTGACTAGTCAAAGAAATCTTGAAAAAGAAGAACAAAATAGGAGATATCACAATCCCAGATTTGAAGATATACTACAAAGCTGTAGCAATCAAAACATTATGGTACTGGCACAAAAACAGACACATAAATCAATGGAACATAATAAAGATCCCAGAAATAAATCCATGATTATATGGTCAATTAATCTTCAGCAAAGGAAGCAAGAATATGCCATGGGAAAAAGTCTCTTAAACTAATGGTGCTGGGAAAACTGGACAGCTACATGAAAAAGAACAAAACTCTACCACTTTCTTACACTATATGTGAAAGTAAACTAAAAAATGGATTAAAGACCTAAATGTGAGACTTGAAACCATAAAAAATATAGAAGAGAGCACAGGCAGTAATTTCTGACATCAGCTGTAGCAACATTTTTCTAGATAGGTCTCCTGAGGCAAGGGAAATAAAGCCAAAATAAACTATTTGACTACATTAAAATAAAAAGCTTCTGCATAGCAAAGGAAGCAATCAACAAAATTAAAAGGCAACCTACTGAATGGGAGAAGATATTTGCAAATGATATATAATGATAAAGGATTAGTATTCAGAATATATAAAGAACGGATACAACTCAACACTAAGAAAACAAATAATCCAATTAAAAATGGGCAGAAGACATGAAACGACATTTTTCCAAAGAAGACACCCAAATGGCCAACAGACACATGAAAATATGCTCAACATCACTTATCATCAGGGAAATGCAAATCAAAACCACAGTGAGACACTTCCTCATACTTGTTAGAGAGATGAAAATCAAGAACACAAGAAATAACTAGTGTTGGTGAGGATGTGGAGAAAAAGGAACCCTCTTGCACTGCTGGTGGGAATGCAAACTGGTACAGATACTTTGGAAGAGTATGGAGTTTCCTCAAAAAATTAAAAATAGAATTACCATTGGATATAGTAATTCCAATACTGGGAATTTACACAAAGAATATGAAAACACTAATTCGAAAAGATATATACACCCCTATGTTTATTGCAGCCTTATTTACAATAGCCCAATTATGGGAGCAACCCAAGTGTTCATCAAGAGATGAATGGATAAAGAAGATATGATGTGTGCTGGAATATTACTCGGCCATAAAAAAGAATGAATTCTTACCATTTGCAATAACATGGATAGATCTAGAGGGTATAAATGCTAAGTGAAACATCAGAGAAAGACAAACACCATATGATTTCACTCATATGTGGAATTTAAGAACTAAAACAAATGAACAAAGAAAAAAAGAAACAACCCCCCCCCCAGACTCTATATAAATATAGAGAATAAACTGATGGTTACCAGAGGGGAGGTTGGTGGGGAGGGCAGTGAAATAGGTGAAGGGGTTTAAAAAATAAATAAATAAAATAAATGTATAGTTGTCCATTGTATGATATATTTACCAAACCTATATTATTTGACACTTAATACTACACATTAACACATGAAATTTGGACTATCCCAGAAAATCAAAGTTACATGGATAACATTTGTGTTCTGTTTCATGCTTTGCTTTATCTTGGAGACATTAGTAGTAAATTTTCAGAGTTAAAGGAGGACATAATTTTTAAAGCCAGTAATCCCAGGCAAAGAGCATATTACTCTCCAGAATATCTCATCAGGGCCACTTCTGTTTAGTGTTTAATGAAAAGGCTTAGAAAATTGATTCAAGTGACTGACTAGTGGAAATAAGCTTAGGAAATGTTAAGCATCTATGATTTCTTCATTTAAACAAGGCCTTGGTCGGACTCCAGAGGGAAAGAAAGTCATCTTTTGAAATGTAGCTCATGTAAAGAAGTAAAGAAATGTTACAATAAAATATCTGCATTTGTTGGCCTTAATTGAGCTTGAAGGATCAAGCAAATAACCCATGTGAGTGGAACAGAGATCCCACTGTCTTCACTAATACCAGCAGAGACATGCATTGTAACCGTGTTTTCCACATTTAATAAGGTAGTGTACAAAAAAATTAGTTCTAGCTAATATCATGTGAATTAGGGTTCCCTAAACTTTTTGTCTCATGTGAAAATATACCGAGTTGCATAAAAAAATACTGAGTTTGCATGAAACAAACTGAGGGTTGGTGGGGGGAGGGGGGATAGGGATAGGGTGGCTGGGTTATGGACATTGGGGAGGGTATGTGCTATGGTGACTGCTATGAAATGTGTAAGCCTGATGATTCACAGACCTGTACCCCTGGGGCAAATATTATTATATAAACATATAATAAACATTATATATTAATTAAAAAAATACTGAGTTTATATCAGTAAGAAAAAAAATGAGTTATATCCTCATCATGTGTATGTGCATTTTATTTATTTATATTCTTAACTCCCTTAACTTATTCCTATTCAAATTTATTTCCTCAAAATGACTAAAACCCTAGACACAACCAGCTCTCTACCTATTCTGCAGCTGTGCCCTGCTAATGCATTTGGCTGAAGTAAAAGCCACTATCATGCAGATGGGTCTGTTTAAGTTCAAGTTGCAAACCTCCTGTGGGCCCTCAATGCAGGTGGACCATTAGACTATTCTTCCCTAATCTAGTCATTCCGCCTCAAGCGCATCTCAAACCTTAGTGTGAGATTACCTGGGCATCTTGATAAATACATTTTTTGATCTTGCCATGTAGCATGAGAGCCTGTGTTTCTAACAAGCTTCCAGGTAAGGTACAACACTGGAGACCTTTGAAGAGCAAGGTTCTAGATGACTATTTTGTACCATAATATCTCTCTTCAAACTTCTAATACCTCCTCCTCTACTTCCAGCTAGTGGCTTGATTTCTACTGCACTGAGAGTCACAGAGATCAGAAGAGGATTTCACAGACTCCACTACCTTATCTACCCATCTACCAGCATCTGGACCTTCTCACTTGTTAGACATCTCAAATATAACTTGCTTAAAAAATGAACTTCCTTATTTTTAAATTTTATTTCCAAAAATATTTATTTATTTTATTTTAATTTTATGTCATCTTCTTGTGGTATGAACTCTTAAAATGAGACCTACCCTCTTAATACATTTTTAAGTGTACAATACAATACTGTTATCTATATGCACAATGTTACACAAGGTATCTCTAGAAATTATTCATCTTGCATAAATGAAATTTTATACCCATTAATTTCCAACTCTAAATTTTTCCCTCCTCCTAGCCCCTAGCAACTGCCATTCCATTCTTTGATTCTGTAAATTTTACCATTTTAGACACGCTATACAAGTAAAATAACGCAGTAGATACCCTCCCATGCCTGGCTTATTTTATGTAGTATAATGTCCTCAAGGTTTATCATTGTTGTCCAATATTACTGGATTTCCTACCTTTTAAGGCTGAATAGTATTCTATGGTAGGTATGGAACACATTTCTAAAAATATATTCATCTGTAGATGGACATTTATGTTTTTTCTACATCTTCATTACTGTGAATAATTCTGTAATGAACATAAAAATGCTAGTATCTCCTCCAGTTCCTGATTTCAATTCTATTGAACAAATACACAGAATTTGGGCTGCTATATCATAGGGTATTTCTATTTTGAATGTTTTGAGAAACCTTCATATTATTTTCCATAGAAGCTGCACCATTTTCCATTCCCACCAAGTACATAAGGGTTGCAATTTACCCACATCCTTGTCAACATTGTCTTTTTTAAAAATTTTAATTATCACTGATAATTAGTGACATTGAGCATTTTTTATAAACCTATTGGCTAATTGTATATGTTAGTTGGGGAAATGTCTATTCAAATCTTCTGCCCATTTTAAAATCTGACTGTTAATTTTCTTTCTTTCTTTTTTTTTTTAAATATTTTATTTATTTATTTGACAGAGAGAGAGACCACAAGTAGGCAGAGAGGCGGGCAGAGAGAGAGGGGGAAGCAGGCTCCCCACTGAGCAGAGAGCCCGATATGGGGCTCGATCCCACATCGAGGACCCTGAGATCATGACCTGAGCCCAAGGCAGAGGCTCCAACCCACTGAGCCACCCAGGTGCCCCTGACTGTTAATTTTCTTGAATTGTAGGAGTTCCATATATATTTTGGGAATAATTGCTTATCTAATATATGGTTTGCAAATGTTTTCTCCCATTCTGCAGGTTATCTATTCATTCTGTTGATTGTTTCTTTTGCTCTGTGAAGTTTTCAGTTTGATATAGTCTCACTTGCCTATCTTTGCTTTTGTTGCTTATGCTTGTGTTGTTAAATCCATGAATTTGTTGCCAAGAGCAATGCCATAAAGCTTTTCCTCTATCTTTTCTTCTAGGAGTTTTACAGTTTTGGAAATAGACAACCTGAACAGACCCATAACTGGTAGGAAGGTTGAAACAGTAATCAAAAATCTCCAAAGAAAGAGAAGCCCAGGGCTGGAGGGTTTTGCTGATACCACACATTCAGAGAAGATATAACACTAATTCTCATCAATTTCTTCCAATGAATTGGAGATGATAGAATATATCTAAACTCATTTTATGAGGCTAGCATTACCCTGATAAATCCAGAAAAAGATGCCAGAAGAAAGAAAAACTGGAGACCAATATCCCTGATGTATATGGATGTAAAAATCATGAACGAAATACTAGCAAAGTGAATTTAATGGCATATTAAAAGGATCACACACCATGAACAAGTGGGATTTTTTTCTTGGAATACAAGGATGTTTCCACAAATGAAAATCAATTAAATTAAAGAGGTGATTAAGTTAAAATGAGGATATTAGAGTGAGTCTAATCTAATGTTACTGGTTTTCTTATAAGAAGAGGACATTTGGATACATGGAGATCTCAGGGATAGGCATGCATAGAAGAAACTCCATGAAAAAAAAAAAAAAAAAAAAAAAGAAACTCCATGTAAAGACATGGCAAAAAAGTGGTCATTTGCAATCCAAGGAGTGAAGCCTCAAAAGAAACCAACCCTGCCAACACCTTGATCTTGTACTTCTAGCCTCCACAACTGAAAGAAAATAAATTTCTATTGTTTAAGCCGTCCTGTTTATAGTGTTTTGTTATAGCAGTCCTTACAAATACACTTCCAGTTTTGTTTGCCCACAGCATCTATTTAACCTCTTCATGATTATGCAAAACATCTGAAGGTATTCGGTATACAAAAAATGCAGGAGCTGGGGCCATCTCCTGCTGTTTCATAGTCAGTGTTGCCAGCTGTGATTTAGGCTTAGTAGTCAGTTTGAATATAATGATATTGCATTTAATAATCAAATTGTTCCTCTAAAGTGTGTATATGAGGAGAAAGGTGAGAGATGTAGACTAAGGCTGTTGATTCATTGTTGCAAACTGCAACTAGTCAGGAACATCAAACACAAAAAGCCAATGGCCATGAGGCGTTCCTGAGAGGGGTCAAGCGTTAATTCTGTCAAAAGTGGGCAGAACCTGTAACACATGTCCTCTCTCAACTTGCAGCTGTCAGCAGGAATCACAAGTTAGGAATGCAATAATCTCTACAGAAATACAGAGCTGGTCAGCATCTTGAGTTCATGGTCCCATCAGAGAACAAGGCCTTTCCCATAAGCACGTATATGTGAACCAGATAGCCCAGCAGCATCTATGATGTTTTTATAGTTTAGGGACTCACAGATGAGTATCTCAAATCTGCAACAAAGACCCAGAATCTGATTTTTGTTCCCTGAGTAAAGTAACTTTGCAGACTTTGTTTCCACATAGCTAGTGCTGAGGCTTAAAGAGCCCATGGTACACAACATCAGCTTTTAGTCAGGGCCAGGCAATCAAGATCTATGAATTCAGTATTCTTAAAAGAGCTTAGATATTGCAGGGCCAGACTGCCAGTTGAACTTGACCCACTAAAAAATACACTGGCTGGAAAATCGTCAGCTTCTCAGGGTCAGACATCTGATTTCATAAGAGCTCACTAACAACTAAAAACTGCATTTTTTCTTCTTTTTAAAGATTTTATTTATTTATTTGACAGAGAGGGGAGAGATCATAAGTAGGCAGAGAGGCAGGCAGAGAGAGAGGAGGGAGTAGGCTCCCCACTGAGCAGAGAGCCTGCTGCGGGGCTTGATCCCAGGACCCTGAGATCATGACCTGAGCCGAAGGCAGAGGCTTTAACCCACTGAGCCACCTAGGCGCCCATAAAAACTGCATTCTAAAACTTCAAAAATGTCTCTCCATTTGGAGATTGCTCCTCTTCCATGCTGTCTCTCTTTTTCCAGAGACCAAATAGGCAAAAATAATGACAATTTACTGTTTTCAATATTCAAAGAGCTCAAATTCCAATCAGCCCACCACTGGCAAAAAGTAAGAATGTTGTGTTTGACGAACCCATTTTTTTAAGCTTTCCCTGAGTGGGATGATCTTTGCAGCATTTATATAATTATAAGCATACAGTATTTTATATCAATTTTATGATACACCCTGATGCAATAGTCATAAGTACATTTTAAAAAATTCTTTTTCTCATTGTAAATTCGCTCAACCCCCTAACAAGAAATTAAAGAGTTACAGGTTTAACATTATGGATCCCTGGGATGCGGACTAGAATGTGGTGTGGGGAGGAGCATCAGTTAGCACCAGTTAGTGATTTTGGTAGCAGCTAAGCCAAAGAAAGGACTAGAACGTTCCCCTCCCTCCTTTTTTCCTCAAAGTTTACCTAAAGCTTTAATCCAGTCCTGGGAACTGAATTTAACCATTTTCCTCCCACTTGGAAGAAAGAAAAATCCAGACTTTTAACATTTTTGGCTGGCCCAAGTTTACCTTTGGAAATGAGGGGGTCCTTTTTTCCTGTGTCTGGAGGAAATACAAAAACCAAAGGCTTTTGGGCGCCTGGGTGGCTCAGTGGGTTAAAGCCTCTGCTTTTGGCTCAGGTCATGATCTCAGGGTCCTGGGATCGAGCCCCGCATCAGGCTCTTTGCTCAGCAGGGAGTCTGCCTTCCCCCTCCCCCCGCCATCTCTGCCTGCCTCTGTCTACTTGTTATCTCTCTGTGTCAAATAAATAAATAAAATATTAAAAAAAAAAAAAACCAAAGGCTTTACACACATTTTTTTCAGTTAGTTTTCATGGCCAAATTAGTCAGAGGATCCATCAGGTCAACTCTTCTGATGTTGGATCTATCGCAACAGAGTTCAACTGCTGTTTTCATGCTAGAGATGACTCCATTGCCACCAAGGCACCCAAAGGGTTGTCATCTCCCACTCCTTCATCTTTCCACTTCCCAAACCTTCATCCTTCCATTTCCCAAAATGTTTTTGCCATATTTCACTGAGCCAGGGTCATTTGAGGATACCTTACTATTGCCACTACTATGGAGGGGGTTTCCAGGACCACTGTCAGGTCTGATGATTCACAAGGAGGACTCACAGGACACTGTCATACTTAAGGCTATAACTTATTGTAAGGAAAAGCTACAATGAAAAATAAGCAAGGGGAAGACATATGGCACAAAGCCAGGAGGAAACCAGGTGGAAGTTGACAAAAGTCCTCTTCCAATGGATTCACACAGATCACATTTAATTCTGCCTGCAACAAAGTGAGACAATACATGTGAATGCTGTCTACCAGAAAAGCTCTTTAGAGGATCAGTGCTTAAAGTCTGGACATGTAGGCACCCTCTGCTTAGGAAGTACTGAGATTCCATACAAACAGAAAGATCACATGTGTTCAACATAAACAATATTGTTTTCACACTTTTGGCACAACGAGGCATTTTTATCAGTTAAGGAAGGGTGAAAACACTCCCCAAATTGAAGTTTCCAGACACTAGTCAAGGTCTAACATTGCAAGGAGGTCTGATATAACTCACTTATGCACAGTAGGTATAACTTACCCAAACAGGGCACTTACCCTCTACCCACTGGTAGAATAAGCCTGATACAACAATATCTGTATTTAAAGTACATAAGCAGCAACTAACAAGCTTTTGTAGATTAACAGATAATAGTTTCAACTCACCTAGTAAAAATCATACTTCCAACAATGTCAAAAGACTTCAAGTAGCCAAAGTGTCATATTAGGAATTTATTTTTCAATAACATTAGAGAGGAATTACATTTTTAATTTTTAAAAATCTTTATTGAAATATAATTCAAAAACCATAAAATCTGCCCATTTAGAGTAAAAAGTTCAGTGGTTTTTAGTATACTCAGAGAACTGTGAAACCATCACCAAAATCTAATTTTAGAACACCTTCATCACCCCATTAGTAGCCGCTCCCCATTCTCCCTGGCCCTGGCACTAGGCAACCCCTAATCTATACTCTGCCTCTATAGATTTGCCTATTTTGGAAATTTCATACAAATGTGGTTTCTTTAGGCTGGCTTCTTCCAGTTTTACTTAATTTTCAAAGTTCATCCATGTTTCAGCATACAGCAGTATTTCACTCTTTTTTATTGCCAAAGTTTTCTATTATATGGATGGATTGTATTTTGTTCATATATTCATCAGTTGATGGCATTAAGTTTCTTTCAAATTTTTTATTAGTATTGATGCTGCTATAAACATTTATGTAGTTTTCGTGTGGAAGTATGTTTTTATTTCTCTTGGTAGATATCTAGAAGTGGAATTGCTGGATAATATGTTAACTATATGTTTAACATTTTGAGAAACTGCCAAACTGTTTTCCAAAGTGGCTATACTATTTTGTATTCCCATCAGCAATGCACAAGTGTTACAATTATTCAACGTTTTTAATCACACTTTTTATTTTCTCTTTTTTTATTATAGCCATCTAGTGTATGTAAAGTTGCATAATCTCATTATAGCTTTGATTTTAAATTCCTTTGTGAATAAATGCTGAGCATCTTTTTATGTAGTTACTGGGCATTTGTAGATCTTCTTCATTGAATTTCATTTGTTTATTCAAATCCCTTGTGCATTTTAAAATAGAGTTATCTATCTTTTCATTATTGAGTTGTAAAAAGTTATTTTTTAACATATTTTGGATACAAGTTCTTATCAGATACATGTTTTATGATATTTTTTACCATTGTGTAGATCATCTTTGACTTTCTTAATGGTGTGGTTTGTAGCACAAAGTTTCTAGTTTTGATGAATTTATATTGCTTTGTTTCTTTTTCTTGTGCTTTTGCTATCATATCTAACAGGTCATTTCTTTCTTTTTTTTTTTTTTGCATTCAAAAACAAGTTCTTTATTTGCTCTTGGAAATCAAGGATGACTTAATGTCATTAAGAATGCTGTCAGATTGAAGTAGTGAAAAGAATATATGTACATTTATACAACAAAGATATAGATATAGATATGATATGGATAGAGGTATCACTGCTAAATTGTGTTAAGAATAACTCAAAGACAGTTTGCCCAGTGCATAGCAAGCAGTTGCTCCTCAAGCTCTCCAGAAAATTGCAGAGGAAAATCCATTTGACATTTTTTCTTTAATCCACTGAGAAATAAAAGTGGCCAGCAGATGCCACTGTTGTCAGTCGTAAATAATTTTTTACATTTCAAACAAAGGAGATGAGTCATTATAGAAAAAAAGAAATAGGTTAAGTAACAAAAATAATCATGTTATCTTAAAAAAAACAAGTGACAAAAATAATGCATAATGGGATCTTTTTGTTTACCTTTGCTTAGACACTTGGCAACTAAAAGACATGAACTAAATTAAATTATTAGAAAAAAAATAAAGGAAAACAGTCAGTCTTCCTTGAAAAAGTTGCTCATGCTTAAAAATTGGAAGTTGATGGGATAACCTATGTTGACTGATGGCTGTATCTAATAGCAAAGATATACTGTATCCTGATGAGTGACAACAAAGAAACATAAAATTAAAAAAAAAGAGGCCTGTTTCCTGCCGGGCGGCGAGATGGCACCTAAGCAACTGTGGTGGCGGCAGCGGCGGCGCCGCCTCAGAACAAGGGGCTGGGACTGTGGTGTCCGAACTGCTGCATCTTCCCAGTCTCCTTCCCCAGCGAAGGCAGCAGTGGAGAGGTAAAGTGGAATGGGAACACTCGAACCTATATCAGAGGATAAACGGAGGGGGAGGGAGCCACCAGAAGTGACCCAAGGACAGTAATACCCCAAACGAAAGTGCCCTGTGGTTGGGGACCAGCATTAACTTAGAGTCTGGTTAAAAATACTTAAAAAGAGCAAAAGATCTTAAGGAGCAACTAGTGGAAGTGGGTGACCACAGGCATGGGCCTAAGCCTATGTACCCAGGAAGGTCAACACCACGGGCAACCAACCACACTCGTCAAAGAGAGACCGGCGGCGGGGTGGTCCAGTCCGTGGTTTATGAACCTGCAGCTTTCTCCTGCTTGCACCATTTCGTGGACTGGTTGCACTCCTGCAAGCGCTTTAGAAAACCTGGTGTGGTCCATCAGCCTGCAGCTTTCTTCTGTGTGCACCACTCCGTGGACTGGGTGCACTCCTGCAAGCCCCTAAGAGACCTGGTGGGGACCCCTAGCAGGTGGTCTCTAGGACCTCCGGATGACTGCCGCCTGCCCCAGGGTCTGCGCACTCCCAGTGGCACTGAGAAAATACGGCCTATGTTGGGTAAGAATCTGAGCACACCCAGCATGGGCCAGGAGCCCGGAGAGTAGTCCCAGCAACTGAAGCCACGGGAAGTGAGTTTCCCAGACCAAAATCACTCATTGCTTCTGGCTTTGGTGGCACAAGGGTGCAGAGGCTAGCGAGAGCCTTGCGGGGCCACTGGGATGGTGGCTAGAGGTGCGCACCACCTGTGGGAGGCTGCGGTGTAAGCAGTTTACAGAGGGGGAGTCTGTGTGTTCTGGACCACCCAGAGGGAAGTAGGCTAAGGCTTCTCTCAGAGGCGGAGGTCTGGGTACGGGCATATTCTTTGCTTGGACCCTCCGAAAAGGCAGGAGCAAAAAGCTGCAAAAGAACAAAAACCTCCACAGAGCAAAAGCCTGAAAAACCAGTTTTCACGGAGCCCAGCCCTGTGATAGCTGGCAGGGCGACTCAACCCAAGCAAGATTGACAGGAAAACAAGACAGCAGACCCCTCCTGCAGAAGACAAGCCCAAAACAAGAGGACAATAACCACAGGGTTCCCATAAAACTGTAACACCACCATCAGGGGAAATCAATATATTAAGCTCCTGAAAATGCCCTAAAACATGTATATTTCCTAGATACAAGTTTTTTTCTTTCTTTCTTTTTTTTTTTTTTTTGACTCGGTCTCACGAGTCTTGGTTTTTTAATTTTTTTAAACTACTTAACATTACAACTAGAGGCTTAATACAACGATACGCCCAGGAAGACCCGAAATAACCTTCCTCGCCCACATTGACGATTTATAACCACCCTCCCATCTTATCCTTCTGTCAGTGTTTTTGTGTATTTGCTTTTGTTCTGGCACTATATAAATCTTATTCTTGGGGTTCATTATGACTAGGTTCTTTTATTTCTTGTCATTTACTTTTGTTGATCTTTATGTTTGTTCCTATTTGTTTATAAACCTTATAAATAAATCTTACTTTTGGGGCTCATTTGGGCTGAGATTTCTTTTTTTCTCTTTCTCTCTCTCTCTCTCTCTCTTTTTATCTTTATTCTTTCTTTTTGGTGGTGAATTCCAATTGCTCTGAAACCTTCCAGAGTGCACCCTGCCTGGATAATGGGTGATATATTCAGCTATATATCCTCTCATCCACTTCTCATCAAAATGATGAGGTGAGAAACACCCAACAGAGGAAAAACCCAGAGACTGCACCTTCTCCCTCAGAACTACTGGATATGGACATAAATAGTATGTCAGAAAGGGAATTTAGGGTGACAATTATCCAGGCAAAGGCTAAGATGGAGAAAAACATTAATGACAACGTAAAATCTCTAAGGGCAGAACTGAGAACCAATATGGCAGATATTAAAAATGCTATCATTGAGATCCAATCTAATCTAAATAGTCTAACAGCTAGAGTAGCTGAGACAGAGGACAGAATTAGTGATCTGGAGGACAAGATGGTTGAGAAGAAAGGTCAGGAGGAGGGCTGGAACAAACTGCTTAGGAACCATAAGAACATACTTAGGGAAATAAATGATGCCATGAAAAGTTCCACCATCAGAATTATTGGAATCCCTGAGGGGTTGGAGAAAGAAGACTAGAAGGTATAGTTGAACAAATTCTGGATGAAAATTTCCCCAATCTGGGGAACGGAACAAATGTTCGTGTCCTAGAAGCAGAAAGGACACCCCCCAAGATTAAAGAGTCTAGAAAAACAGCTATACACATCATTGTGAAATTTGTGAATTATAATTTTAGATAAGAGGTCCTGAGGGCAGCTAGAGGGAAGAGATTTCTTATGTACAGAGGAAGACCCATCAGAATAACGTCAGACCTGTCGACAGAAACCTGGCAAGCCAGAAAGGCATGATATATTCAGGGCACTAAATGAGAAGAACATGCAGCCAAGAATACTTTATCCAGCAAGGCTGACATTCAAAATGGATGGAGAGATAAAGAGCTTCCAATACCAGCAAGGATTAAAAGAGTATGTAAACACAAAACTGGCACTACAATAAATATTAAGGGGAGATTCTATAAAAGAAGAAAGAACCCATGAGTGACACAGAACAGAAACTTACAATCTATAGAAACAAGGACTTCACAGGCAAAATGATGTCAATAAATACTTATCTTTCAATAATCACTCTCAACGTGAATGGCCTAAACGCTCCCATAAAACGGCAGAGGGTCGCAGGCTGCATAAAACGACAGGACCCATCCATATGCTCTCTACAAAAGACACATTTGGAACCTAAGGATACATCAACACTGAAAGTGAAGGGATGGAGAACCATCTTTCATGCCAACGGGCCTCAAAAGAAAGCTGAGGTAGCAATTCTCATATCAGATAAATTAGATTTTAAGCTAAAGAGAGAGAGAAGGATACTACATCATTCTTAAAGGGACTATCCTCCAAGAAGATCTAACAACTGTAAATATTTATGCCTTCTATATAGGAGCAGTCAACTATATAAGCCAACTGTTAATCAAAATAGTCATATTGAAATGAATACATTAATTGTAGGAGATCTTAATATGCCACTGTCAGTAAGAGACAGATGATCCAAACAGAAAAATCAATAAAGAAACAAGAGCTTTGAATGACACATTGGACCAGATGGACCTCATAGATATATGCAGAACATTCCACCCTAAAACAACAGAATGCTCATTCTTCTCAAGCGCATATGGAACTTTCTCCAGAATAGACCACATACTGGGTCACAAATCAGGACTCAACCAATACCAAAAGATTGAGATGATTCCCTGCATTTTTTCAGACCACAATGCTTTGAAACTGGAACTCAGCGACAAGAAAAAGTTTGGAAGGAATACAAACACTTGGAGGCTAAAGACCAACCTGCTCAAGAATCTTTGCATCAACCAGGAAATCAAAGAAGAACAATTCATGGAGACCAATGAGAATGAAGACACATCGATGCAAAACCTATGGGAACATGGCAAAGGCAGTCCTAAGGGGGAAATACATAGCCATCCAAGCCTCACTCAAAAAAATAGAAAAATCTTGAATACACCAGCTCTCTTTACACCTCAAAGAACTGGAAAATCAACAACAAATGAAGCCAACCCCACGCACAACAAGGGAAATAATCAAGATCAGAGCAGAGATCAACGAGTTAGAAACTAGAGACACAGTAGAATGGCATCTACGAATCCAGAAGCTGGTTTTTTGAAAGAATCAAGATTGATAAGCCACTGGCCAAACTCATGCAAAAGAAAAGAGAGAGGACCCTAATTAATAAAATTATGAATGAAACGGAAGAGATCATGACTAATCCAAAGGAAATAGAAACAATCATCAGAAATTATTATCAACAGCTATATGCCAATAAGTTAAACAACCTAGAAGAAATGGATGCATTCCTGGAAACCCATAATCTTCCAAGACTGAAACAGGAAGAAATTGACAACCTGAATAGACCAATATCTAGTCATGAGATTGAAGCAGTGATCAAAAACCTCCCGAAAAACATGAGTCCAGGACCAGACGGATTCCCTGGGGAATTCTACCAAACATTCAAGGAAGAAATAATATCTATTCTCCTGAAACTGTTTCAAAAAATAGAAACAGAAGGAAAACTTCCAGACTCTTTCTATGAAGGCAGCATTACCCTGATCCCCAAACCAGGCAAAGACCCCATCAAAAAGGAGAAATTCAGCAAAGTGATAAGCATCACAGGCTCTGTTATTAGGTGTCCTGGGTTCGAATCCAGATTCGACCACTTAAACACATTAATTAACCATTTCAAACCTCAGTTTCCAAATCTGTAAAAAGGGGTGGGCAGTGTTAATAAAAACAACTATTCCCACAGGTCTTTGTGAGACGAACTTAGATGCCTGTCAAGTGCTATGTGAAATCTTTGACACAGACTATCTCTTCAATAAATGCCTACAGCTACTAAAAAAAAAAAAAAAAAAAAAAGGAGAAATTCAGACCAATATCCCTGATGAATATGGATGCCAAGATTCTCAACAAGATCCTGGCTAATAGGATCCAACAGCATATTAAAAAAATTATTCATCACGACCAGGTGGGATTTATCCCTGGGATACAAGGGTGGTTCAACATTCGCAAATCAACCAATGTGATAGAACAAATCAATAAGAGAAGAGAGAACCACATGGTCCTCTCCATTGATGCAGAAAAAGCATTTGATAAAATACAACATCTGTTCCTGATTAAAACTCTTCAAAGTAGAGGGATAGAAGGAACATTCCTCAACATCATAAAATCTATCTATGAAAAACTCACAGCAAATATCATTCTCAATGGGGAAAAGCTGACAGCCTTCCCTTTGAGATCAGGAACACGACAAGGATGTCCACTCTCACCACTCTTGTTCAACATAGTACTAGAAGTCCTGGCAACAGCAATCAGACAACAAAAAGAAATAAAAGGTATTCAAATTGGCCAAGAAGAAGTCAAATTCTCTCTCTTTCCAGATGACATGATACTTTTTATGGAAAATTCAAAAGACTCCACCCCCAAACTACTAGAATTCATACAGCAATTCAGAAAATTGGCAGGAGACAAAAGCAATGCACAGAAAGCAGTTGCTTTCTTATACACTAACAATGAAAATATGGAAAGGGAAATTAGAGAATCGATTCCACTTACTATAGTACCGAGAACTATAAGATACCTGGGAATAAACCTAACCAAAGAGGTAAAGGATCTGTACTCAAGGAACTACAGAACGCTCATGCAAGAAATTGAAGAAGACACAAAAAGGTGGAAAAGCATTCCATGCTCATGGATCGGAAGAATAAACATTGTTAAAATATCTATACTGCCCAGAGAAATCTATACGTTCAATGCCATCCCTATCAAAATTCCACTGGCATTTTTCAAAGAGCTGGAACAAACAATCCTAAAATTTGTATGGCGCCAGAAAAGACCCCGAATTGCTAAGGAAACATTGAGAAAGGTAAACAAAGCTGGGGGCATCACATTGCCTGATTTCAAGCTTTACTACAAAGCTGTGATCACCAAGACAGCATGGTACTGGCACAAAAACAGACACATAGACCAGTGGAACAGAATAGAGAGCCCAGATATGGACCCGCAACTCTATGGTCAAATAATCTTTGACAAAACAGGAAAAAATATCCAGTGGAAAAAAGAGAGTCTCTTCAATAAATGGTGCTGGGAAAATTTGACAGCTTTATGTAGAAGAATGAAACTTGATCATTCTCTTACATCATACACAAAGATAAATTTGAAATGGATAAAAGACCTCAATGTGAGGCAGGAATCAATCAAAATCCTAAAGGAGAACATAGGCAGTAAACTCTTCGACATCAGCCACAGCAACTTCTTTTAGGACACGTCTCCAAAGGCAAAGGAAACAAAAGCAAAAATGAACTTTGGGACTTCATCAAGATAAAAAGTTTCTGCACAGCAAAGGAAACAGTCAACAAAACAAAGAGGCAACCTACACAATGGGAGAAGATATTCGCAAATGACACTATAAAGGTCTGATATCTAAAATCTATAAAGAACTCCTTAAACTCAACACTCAAAAAACAGATAATCACAGCAAAAAATGGGCAGAAGACATGAACACTTCTCCAAAGGAGATTAACAAATGGCTAACAGACACATGAAAAAATGTTCATCATCATTAGCCATCAGGGAGATTCAAATCAAAACCACACTGAGATACCACCTTACACCAGTTAGAATGGCCAAAGTCAACAAGACAGCAAACAACAAATGTTGGGAAGGGTGTGGAGAAAGGGGAACCCTCTTCCACTGCTGGTGGGATTGCAAACTGGTGCAGCCGTTTTGGAAAACAGTGTGGAGATTCCTCAAGAAATTAAAAATAGAGCTATTCTATGAGCCTGTAATTGCACTACTGGGTATTTACCCCAAAGAAGCAGATGGAGTACAAAGAAGGGCCAGGCCACATGTACCCCAATGTTCATAGCAGCAATTGTATCAGAAGTTGTATACTTCAGTGATAAAGTAATTTTTCATTAGGTAGACTTGTATTTACTTCCCAGTTCTGCCACTAGCTATATAACTTTAGGCAATTTAGTTATCTTGGATCTTGGTCTCTTTACTTGTAAAATGGGACTATTAATACTTATTAATGTGACCTGTATAATTGGTTTCATTCAATAGATTTCCTGTTTTAAAGTTCAAAAGTTAAGTCTGTGTACAGCTCAATGCTTGTCAAGCAGTAGGTACGCAGGTTGTTATCATCTCTTCCCATCCTAAGGCTATACAGTTAACAAACGGACTTTTCAAATCCTAAGTCTCCTTACTGCTTGATTTGTCCATAAATCTTGTGCTGTTCCTTGTCTCTGATCTGGTGTTCTTTGCACAAGGCTGTTCTCTAAAATGCTCTACAATTTCTGCATAAAAACAACTTCCTATAAAGAGTAGTATATATTCAGGAGACTCATGCAAATGAAAGTACTTTGCGTGATAGAGGATTTCCTTTAGATTAATTTGTATTTAGCCCATAGGCCACTCCAGAATTTCACAAAATGCTGCAGATACCGATGATGTGATTATCTTCAGGTTTCATTTTATGCTACAGATTTTTTTCCCTATCCAGAAAAAATATTAACTTATTTTTCCTACATAGGGTGAAACATAAACACACAAATATAATCTCCTTTCCAAAAAGGAAAATCAATCATCAAATTCCCCTATCATTCCCTACCGATGATGAGGATAAGGCCAAAACGTAACACAAAAGTTATCAAAATACAAAATACGCATTAATCACTGTTTCTTTTTTGCTCAAAGTGAATACTTCAATATAAGTTATCAAATTTCACAAGGTCAACATGTATTACTTTTAAAGAATACAAGTATATTCTGAAAGTATTTTTTATCCACATTTTGATGTGCAATATGTTAGGCTGTTAGGCTTTTCAGTCTGTATCATGTAACACTTTTATCCAGAAACTGAGGAAAAATTAAACCATCTACTAATAGTTCTAAACAGAGTTATGATTTTTGTTACAAGAAGTACTTATCATTGGTTTAATATCTTTTGAGGGCATCTGTAGATGCCATTCATATTACTACACATGGGTGTGTACTTATTTGAACATTTCTTTGTAAATGCTTTTAGGTTATATATGTGACTGTGTGTATGTGTGCATGTATGTATACACACGTGTTGCTATGTTTCCCTGGCTAAAATCCTAGTTTCTTCTCTTCTATGGCTTAGCTGATTTTTTAAATTAAGGTATAATTTAGACATAACAAAATCCACATTTTTCATGGCTAGTTCTGGGAGTTTTGACAAAAGCATACAATTGTGCAACTACCATCCATAACTCCCCAAAATCTCCTATCTTGTGTTCCCTTGTAGTAAACCTTTCCCACTATCTAGAGAAAACTCATCTGTTTTTCTGTGCCTATAGTTTTGCCTTTTCCAGAATTTCATATAAATGAAACCATATAGTATATAGCCTTTTGAGTCTTCCTTCTTTCACTTAGCATAATGCAGTAGAGATTCATCCACAGTGTTGCCTGGGTTAGTAATTCATTCCCTTTTATTGTGGAGTAGAATTCCATTACATGAAAACAACACAGTTCATTTATCTATCTGTCAGGTGAAGGATATTTGCTTTTTATAGGTTTTGGCAATTGCAAGAAAGTAGATATAAACAGCCACATAGAAGTTTTAGTGTAAAGATTTATTTCCATTTCAGGGGCGCCTGGGTGGCTCAGTCGTTAGGCGTCTGCCTTCGGCTCAGGTCATGATCCCAGGGTCCTGGGATCAAGCCCCGCTTCGGGCTCTCTGCTCAGCAGGGAGCCTGCTTCTCCCGCTACCATTCCCTCTGCTTGTGTTCTCTCTTTCACTGTGTTTCTCTCTGTCAAATAAATAAAATCTTTAAAAAAAAAAAAAGATTTATTTCCATTTCAGTTGAATAAATACCTAGGACTAGGATTGCTGAGTCAGATGGTTACTGTATGTGGATTTTTATAAGATACTGCCAAATCATATTCCAATATGGCTGTCTCATTTTTCATTCCCACCAGCTGTATATGAAAGTTCGAGGTGGTCTGCATCCTTATTGGTGGTGTTTCAATTTTAGACATCCTAATAATTGTATAGTGATATCTCGTTGTGGCTTTAATTTGAAATTCTCTAGTGTCTGCTTATGTCTATCTTTTAATATGTTTATTTGTCATCCTCCCTTTTTTTTTGTAAAATGTATGTTCAAATCTCTCACCCACTTCACCCACCCCTTTTTTTTCTTATCATTGAGAGTTCTATATATACTCTGGATACAAAATTCTTTATCAGATATGTAATTTGTAAATATTTTCTCCCAATCTGTGCATTGCCCTTCATTCTCTTAAAGAGAACCTTTAATAAAAGCTCTTAATTTTGGGGCGCCTGGGTGGCTCAGTCGTTAAGCGTCTGCCTTCGGCTCAGGTCATGATCCCAGGGTCCTGGGATCGAGCCCCGCATCGGGCTCCCTGCTCTGCGGGAAGCCTGCTTCTCCTGCTACCATTCCCTCTGCTTGTGTTCCCTCTCTCGCTGTGTTTCTCACTGTCAAATAAATAAAATCTTTAAAAAAAAAAAAGCTCTTAATTTTAATGAAGTACAATTTATCATTTTCTTGTTCCCTCTCTCGCTGTGTTTCTCACTGTCAAATAAATAAAATCTTAAAAAAAAAAAAGCTCTTAATTTTAATGAAGTACAATTTATCATTTTCTTCTTTTATGGACCATCCTTTGGTTCTGTGTCTAAGAAATTTTTGTCTCACCCAAGGTCTCAAAGATTGCCTCCTATGTTTGCTCAAGAAATTTTATAGTTTCAAAAAAAAAAAAAAAGAAATTTTATAGTTTCATGTTGTACATTTAGGTGTATGATCCACACTGAGTTTATTTTTATATGCTGAAAGAAATGAATTAAGCTTTTTTAATTTTTATTTTTTGCATATAGATATTAACTTGTTATGGCACCACTTGCTGGAAAGACTGCCTTTCTTTATTGAATGGCCTTTTCGTTTTTGTCAAAAATTAATTGGCCATAGAGATATGAGTTCATTTCTATTCTATTTATCTATATTTCTGTTCCATTAATCTGTATGTACTGTTGTCAGTATCACACTGTTTTAATTATGGTAGCTTTATAGTAAGGCTTGAAATCAGACAGTGTGTCTTCAAACATTGTTCTTTTAAAAATTTGTTTCAGGAGGCACCTGGGTGGCTTATTTGGTTAAGCTTCTGACTCTTGATCTCAGCTCAGGTCTTCATCTCAGGGTCGGGAGTTCAAGCACCTCGATGGGCTCTACCCTGGGTGTGGAACCTACTCAAAAAAAATTGTTTCAGTTATTCTAGTTTCATTGCCATTCCATAGTAATTTAATACTTTGTTATGTTAATTTCTACAAAAAGTCCTGCTTAGTTTTTTCGGAATTATACTGAATACATGGATCAGTTTTTGGGGAAACTGACAACAATATTAAGTATTCTAATTTGCAAATATAGTGCATCTCTCTTCTTGTTTAGGTAGTCTTTGATTTTTTTCATTAGTGTTTTGTTGTTTTCAATGTACAAATCCTAACACATTTTCTATGACTTATAATTAAGCATTTCACGTGGGCCTTCTGGTTGCAACTTAAACAGAACTTTAATTTTTTTGTTCATTGCTAGTATATAAAAATAAGACGGATTTTGTATATTGACCTTATATCCTGAGATTTTATTAAACTCATCTATTAGTTTCAGTAGCTTCTTTGTACACACTTCAAGATTTTCTATGTAGACAATTTAAGTTATGTATAAGTAAAGCCAGTTTTATTTCTTTGTTTCCAATTTTTCTGCCTTTTATTTCCATTTCTGGCCTTATTTCACAAGCTAAGACCTCCAGCTCAATGTTAATTAGGAGTGATGAGAATGGACATCTTTGTTTTGCTGCTGACGTTAGGGTGGAAGTCATTCAATCTTCCACCACTAAATACGATGTTAGGTGTAGGTTTTTCAAAGAAGCCCTATATAAGGTTGAGAAATTTTCTCCTTTCCTAGAATGTTAAGATTTTTTAAAAAAATATTATTTATTTATTTATTTATTTGACAGAGAGAGACAGCAAGAAAGGGAATTAAGCAGGAGGAGTGGGAGAGGGAGAAGCAGGCTCCCCACTGAGTAAGGAGCCCCATGTGGGGCTCGATCCCAGGACCCTGGGATCATGACCTGAGCCGAAGGCAGAGGCTTTAACCCACTGAGCCACCCAGGCACCCTGGATATTTGAATTTGCCAAATGCTTTTTATGAACCTATTGAGATGCTTATATGGCATTTTTTCTTTAGTCTGTTAATAAGATAAATTATATTGCTTGTTTTTTTAAAGTTGAACTAGCCTTACATTCCTGAGATGAACCTCACTTGGTCACATTATGCCATTATTTTGTACGTTATTGGATTCAATTTTCTAACATTATTTTTTTAAAAGATTTTATTATCTATATGACAGAGACACAGCAAGAGAGGAAACACAAGCAGGGGGAGTAGGAGAGGGAGAGGAAGGCCCCCCGTGGAGCAGGAATCCCGATGCAGGGCTCAATCCCAGGATCCCAGGATCATGACGCAAGCCAGCCAAAGGCAGATGCTTAATGACTGAGCCACCCAGGCGCCCCTTCTAACACATTATTGAGAATATTTGTGTCTCTCTATATATTTTTAAAGATTTTTATTTATTTGTTTGTCAGAGAGTGAAAGAGAGCATGCACAAGCAGAGGGAGTGGCAGGCAGAGGGAGAGAGAGAAGCAGGCTCCTCACTGAGCTGACAGCCCAACAGGGAACTCCATCCCAGGACCTTGGGATCATGACCTGAACCAAAGGCAGATGCTTAACTAATTAAGCCACACAGGGGCCCTATTTGTTCCTATATTTATGAAGGAAACTGGTCTGTACCATTATTGTAATATTTTTGTCTGGTTAGCATATCGGGTAGTGCTGGCCTCATAAGATGTATTGGGAAGTATTCCTTCCTCTTTAATTTTCTAGAAGAGTTTGTATAACTTACTTGCTTCTTATTTAAATATTTAGCGAAATTCTTCAATAAAGCCAGTGGGTCTGGAGTCTTCTCTGTGGGAATATTTTAACTAAAAATTCAATTTAATTAAAGATACAGGGCTATTTAGGGTATATATTTCCTGTTTAATGAACATTAGTACCTATTTGTAGATAACATGGTCCCTGTGGATTTGTTTTGGTAACTTTTATATATAACATTTTTGTAACTCTGTTCATACATTAGATTAGCCTGTAGTTTAAGTTCATCTATGTTTTTGAATTTATTGGTATAAAGTTGTTCATTATTGAAGAGAATACTTCTGACAACAAATATGTGGGGGTTTTCCCCATACCAACCAATTCTCCAACTTTTCCAACATGAATTAGATGTCCTAAAATTCAATTAGGACACTAACTACCTGGAGTCAGCACAGATCCCACAATCCCACAAGACTCCCTGCCAGAATCAGCCAGTTGGAAGAGATGCATAGGACAAGATGTAAGGGGAAGGGCATGGAAATTCTAGGTTTTTCACCTTCTCAGCACCTCCACGTGTTTACCAAGTTGGAAGCTTTCAAAATCTCTTCAATTAGAGTTTTTAGGGGGGCCTTATTTCCTAGGCATGATTAATTAAACCAATTAATCAACCTCTAGTCTTTTTCCCCTCGAATCAGGAGGAAGGGCTGAAAGAACAGGTTTAGTTCCTCTAGCAAACAGTCCTCCAACCTTAGGGGCTTTCCAAAAGTCACGTCGTTGTCATAAATTCAGGTGTGGTTGAAAGGAGTTTGTTATGAATACCAAAAGATGTTCCTTTCATCTTTGTCACTCCAGAGCTGTTTCGGGAGCTAGGGGGGAAAAAACCAGTTATTATAACAAAGGTGATTCAGTTGCTCTTATCACTAAGAAAATTACAAAGGTTTTAGAAGCTCTGGTGAGGAACTGGGGATGAAAAATCAAAATATATATCTTATATCACAATTATACTCCCTCATTATCCTTTGAATGAGTATATGATCTGTAGTAATATCTCCTCTCTCTTTCCTGAAACTGGTAATTTGTGTCTTCTCTCTCTTTTTTTCCCGATTAGTCTGTCTAGAGATTTATTTTTTTGTTTGTTTGTTTAATTTTCTCAAAGAATCTGCTTTGATTTCATTCTTTTGACCTACTGTTTTTATTTTTATTATGTTTTCTCCTTTGCTATTTTCTGCTCATATCTTTTTATTGTTGTTGTTGTTGTTCAGATAGCTTTAGTAATATGACAAAAATCACATTTTGTACAACAT
>CM053612.1:75755441-75771374 GCA_028646535.1 Procyon lotor
TCTCGCCTTAAATGATATCAATTACCCCAAACAGCATACGTGTTACTCCAGAGCCCGAGGAATGGCCACCGGAGGACGGAGAAGGCGTGGGACGTCGCATTGGGTTTGGCGACCAGGACCGGGGAGAGAAGCGGGGTGGATCTCAGGGAGGCGGCTGTAGCCCAGGGGTCCGTGAAGGGCCAGGACGCAGCCGGGGCGCGCGAGGGTCGGGGACACAGAAGGCGGGGAGAGAGGCGGTGGCCGTCCGGGCAGTGGGGCGCGGGGCAGTCCGGGGTGGGAGGCAGGGGTCGCGGCGCGCCGGGCCCTCACCGCTGCTGAGCGTGGAATCGCAGTGCCAGCTGTCCAAGCTGGCGGGTTTCCGGCAGGACTCCCACAGGGACAGGTAGTACTGGTGGTCGGCCGTGACCCAGGCCGGGCTCAGCACGGCCCCCAGGTCCAGACACAGCGCCAGGAAGATGCACACCAGCCCGACCAGCTTCAGCGGGGTCAGCACCGACACGCGCACCTCCTCCATGCCGCTGCCCGCCGAAGCCATGCCCCGGGCGCCGCAGCTGCCTGCCCCGCCGGAGGTGAGGTCGCCAGGCGGGTCCGGAGCCGGACCTCCTTCGGAGGGAAGCAGCGGAGCCGCTGAGCGACCTGAAGGTAGGTCTGCGGGGGGGCTGCCTCTCGGGTGGAGGTCTTCCGACAGCCGCAGCGACGCCGACATTCCCCGGACCTTTGCCGGCAGCCCCACGCCTCACTTTGTCCCTGCTCGCCCAGCCGCTCCAGGGGCTGCAAGAGGCAGGAGGGCTGGCACCCAGCGGTGAGGGACAGTGGTTTGCACCACATCGGTGGCCCCTGACTCTTGTTCCACGTGCGAAAGGCTGGCCCGCGCCCGCCCCTGATCGCCCCTGCCCCCTCTGTGCAGAGCCAGTCCCCTTCTCTGTCTGAACCTGGAGGCTGGTGCGCTCAGAGCAAGCGCCCCCATCTCCTGGCTGGCCCTGGATAAATGGGTCCTCCTCGTGTATCTCATACACGGGTAATCATATAGTATTTGTCCTTTGCATCTGGTTTATTTCACTCAGCATAACGTTTTTAAGTTCTTCCATGTTACAGCATGTATTAGAATTTCATTCCTTTTTAATGCTGAAAAATATTCCATTGTATAGTAGTCCTCCCTTATCTGCCAGGTGGTTCCCTCCAAGACCCCTGAAACTAGGGTTAGTACAAAACCCTATATATACCATGCTGTTTCCTATACAAACCTAAGATAAAGTTTAATTTATAAATTAGGCACAGTAAGAGATTAACAACAATAGGACAATTATAACAATACACTGTAATAAAAGCTAATTTAACGTGGTCTGTCTCTCTCAAAATATATTATCCTGTACTCACCCATCTTCTTGCGATGATGTGAGATGATAAAAGGCTTACCTGATGAGATGAAGAGAAGCGAATAGCATGGGCAATGAGACATAGCTTTAGTCTACTACTGGCCTGAGGATTTCTCAGAAGGACCATCTGCTTCCCAGGCTTTGGATGACTGCAGGTAACTGTTGAGGTGGAAAGCGAAACTGCTGATAAAGGGGGACTATGACATATATATACTACATTTTGTTTAACCACTCACCTGCCTGTGGACATGTGGGTTATTTTCACCTTTTGGCTCTTGTGAATCTTTCTGCTTTGAACACGGGCATACAAATATATGTTCAAGTCTCTACTTTTGATTATTTTGGGTATATACCCAGAAGTGGGATTGTTGGATCATATGCTAATTCCATTTTTAGTTTTTTGAGGAAGTATACTGTTTTGTTTTTTTTTAGTACTATACTGTTTTCAACAGCAACTCACCACTTTACTTTCACATCAGCAATGCACAAGGGTTCCAATTTCTCCACATCCTGGCCAACACTTACTTTCTATTTTGTTTTTTATAATAAGTATTCTAGTGGATGGGAAGTGGTATCTCACTGTAGTTTTGATTTGTGTTTCCCTAATGATTAGTGATACTGGGAAGTTGTGTATTTATTAGCCATTTTTTATCTTCTTTTGTGAAATGTCTATTCAAGTTCTTTGCCCATTCTTAAATTGCATTGTTTGTGTTATTGTTGAGTTTTAGGCGTTCTTTATATATTCTGGATATTAATCCTTTATTAGATATGTGATTTGCAAATATTTTCTCTCATGACCTCGGTTGCTTTTTCACTCTCTTGATAGTGTCCTTTCATGCACAAAAGCTTTTTTGATGAAGGCCCGTTTATATTTACATATTTTTTCTTTTGTTGCCTGAGCTTCTTTTGACGTCCTAGCTAAGAAATCCAATGTCACAAAGCTTTCTACTGAGTTTTGCAGTTTTAGCACTTATGTTTTGGTGTTTGTTTAATTTTTATTCTTTTTCATGATACAAGGTATGGGTCTAGCTTCATTTTTTTCATGTGGATATCTAGTTTCCCCAGCACCATTTGATGGAAAGACTGTCCCCCCCACCCAGAACTACATAGTTTTGAATTATTAACCTTTTGGACTACTTGAGAAGTCACAAGTAAGCAGTGCTACACTATGAAGAGTAAAGCCCTGAATATCTCGCTTGCCTCTTCAGATCCACATCTATCCCACATCTCTCTTGGTCCCATCCCTCCCTCTTCTCCCCATCTGCTCATTCAGTAAATTCCATTCCCAGTGCTCTCAATCCTTGTTACTCGATGTGTGGTCGAAGGATGCCGCCAGGGCTGGAATCACTGGGGAGTTCACTAGAAATGCAGAGCCCTGACCTCTCCCCAGACCTACTGAATCAGAATCTGTAGTTACTGGGATCCATAGTGATTTAGGTACAAGTTCAAATTTGAGAAACATTGGCTATATTGTCTTCTCAGGTGTCTCAGGGCTCAATTTCTACTACAAGTAGTGGTATCAAAGCAGTTGCTAAGCAAATAAAAATTCACCACTTTATGCCCTACCTTTCAACACATTACCTGCTGCTCAGATGAATGGTGTTTCATTCATGGCCACTTCTCAGCAGGCTCTAACTGTCTTTGAGTTTGGTGCCACTGGCAATGATTAGTCAGTGTTGTCAACCTTAGTTGGCATCAGAGTATTCTAGTCTCATTGGTTCTCATCCACCTTGTTTTGTTTTGTTATGCTCCCACTTCTGAGAGCTATGCATCTCATGCATCTGGTGATATGTTAATTGATGGGTGAAGATAAATAATGATGCCTTACCAAGGGTATCTCAAATAACCATCTTTCAGATTCTGAGGGAGGTGGGACTTCTAGAATGGTGGTATGAGAAGTTTGGGGAAATCTTACCCTGGAGAGACATCTCTTAAGCTGGTGAAACTGGTATAGACAATCACTCAAAGTTTCTAGAGATCCATCGAAGGACTTACAAACAAAGTGAGAAGCATTTATTTAACTAAATCTATGGGAACTAAAAAAGAATGGGGGAGGCCATGGCATTTAAGCTAGAGATGGCACACAGGACTTCCAAGTTTCACCTTGCACAAGAGCTGTTCCAGGGGACTCAGCATCTTAGGGTAGCTCCCATCTCCCTAGTTTATTGGGTGGAAGAACTATTCTGAATGGAATCCAGTTAACTGGGTAATGGAGAGAGAATTAAAGTAAAAGACAAGTAAAGTTAACTTTATATTAAAATTATAAAAGCTCAACTTATATAAATAGTTGGTAGGTCACATAAAAAGTTGAAGAGAGGGGCGCCTAGGTAGTTCAGTCGGTTAAGTGCCCAATTCTTGGTCTCAACTCAGGTCTTGATTTCAGGGTTGTGAGTTCAAGCCCTGCATTTGGCTCCACCCTAGGCATGGAGCCTACTTAAAAAAAAGTAAAACAGAAATAAAACTTATTGATTATTAGAGTTGACAATAAAGACTGAGAGATAAGGTAGTAACCCTCGCAGGGAGCAATTTTTCATGGCTGGCATAGACTCAGGGTGATCAACACCGGAGTTCTATTTTTTGACTACTACCTTGGAGTTAAGCAACTGAAAGTGTGATTTATGATAATGCTTTATTTTTACTTGATAAGATATCACAAATTTTAATAAATCAAGAAAGATATAGCAGAATCATAAACATACAGATATGTATATTTCCTTTGATATGTTCTTTCCTTCAGTGCCTACTGAAACATTTTGTTAATGTTTTTACCAATTCACTGTCACTTTCATTCCAATCTTTGAACACTCTTTTGGTCATATGTTTTAATATTTTGTGTGTGCCTCAGAGGGGGGCACATAATTTTCTATAAACTGAATTAAATATGCACTGCTTATGCTCATGATTGTCATAGAATAACTTTTCTTTTTTTAGAGACAGTCTGCATTTTAAGAGAAACAAGTTTATGTCTTGAGTGAAGACATCTGGCATGCAGAACTTCTTAAAAAATTTTGTTATAATCAGTTTAAAAATGCTATTATTTGTGGCCATGTGCTGTGTTGTAAAAATAATCCTATTTTACAGAAGTAGTCTTTTAATTTGCATTGATTAAAATAAGGACCTTAGACTTGTGTAGTCTAGAGATAATATTGTATTACATAATGGATGCAAAGCTCTTTACATGCACTATAAATATGTTTTCCTCTCCCTTTTCCTTTACCATCCCCCAAGGAATCCCAAGTGATTCCCTAGTCTAGAACATCTCTTCATTGGGTAAGGTTGTTATCAATACTGTACAAAGAAAGAAACTGAAGTCCTAGAAGATTAAGTGAGAGAGAATAAATATCAGACCACCTGTGCTTTCTAGTTCAGATTTCTTTTGTACCTCAATACTTCATATGTTCTTTAATAAACCAGGAGCTCATTTAACAACTCTATGTCTACTCAACCAATTCACTAAATTAACTAGTGCTCTCCAAGGTCTCTGTAAAGCAAGCCAACTGATGCCCAGGGCACACTCAAGATTCAGAGCTTGTAGGCTACTCTGCTGTAGGCCCACTCCATGGAGAGATGACTGTTTAACAAGAATGATCTGTGTTTATTTTGATACCTGTTTACAGTATTGCACATCTTCTGATAACTGTATAATTTAATTATTATTTAAAAGCAATACAGGGGTGACTGGGTGGCTCAGTTAGTTAAACGTCTGCCTTAGGCTCAGGTCATGATCTCAGGGTCCCTGGATCGATTCCTGCATCTAGCTCCCTGCTTAGTGGGGAGTCGGCTTCTCCCTCTCCCTCTGCTCCTGCCCCTGCTCTCATATAAATAAATAAAATCTTTTTAAAAAGCAATACAAACAACATAAGAGAGAGTAGCTTATATGAAAATTAGATTGAATACTTTGGTGTGATTCCATAAAGGTAAGACAATTAAAAAAAAAAAAAAACCTGGCAAATTAAATGTAGGAAAAGCAATAAGAAAACTTATAAATATTCTGAAAAAATCTAGATAGAGTCTAAATCCAGTGTGACTCCTCAGTATCTGAGTTCTTTTTCTATTTAAAAATAACGGAATAAATAACCCCAATAGGCCTATATCTATTAAAGAAATTGAACCAATAAATTAATAACCTTCCAAGACAGAAAGCCTCAGAATCAAATAGGGTTACCAAACATTTTATGAATAAATTATATTAATTCTCCACAATCTCTTCCAGAAGATAGTAGCAGAGGGGACACTTCCTAACTTACGCATTATCCTAATACCAGAATCTGACAAAGACATTACAAGAAAACAGACTAAAATTTCTCCTGAACATAGATATAAATATCCTCAATAAATATTGTAAATCAAATTCAACAGTGTATAAAGAAATTATGCATTAAAACCAAGTTGGTATAAATAGGTCCTTAGAGAGTGTTACGTCCAAATCACTGTAAATATTGTAAATGATTTCCACCACTCTAGAGAAGCAAGGCCACATCTGACAGAGTCTGCATCTCAGCAAATTGCCAAGCCTAAAATCATTTTGCTTCATAATCACATTTTTTATTTTTAAAAATAGCATACTTACAAAAAGAGGTACATCAATTTAATGAGCAATAATTACATAAGTGGTTGTGTACCCAGTGCCACATTTAGAGTAAAATATTATCAGTACCTCACAACCCCCTGTATGCTCCTCACTGATCTCCCCTTCCTCTCTTCAATTTAGATATACTCATAGTTCAAAAATTTATATGACTTATTCTTTTATTTTCTATTTTTTTTCAAGATTTTATTTATTTGACAGAGAGAAACACAGCGAGAGAGGGAACACAAGCAGAGGGAATGGTAGCGGGAGAAGCAGGCTCCCTGCCGAGCAGAGAGCCCGATGCGGGGTTCGATCCCAGGACCCTGGGATCATGACCTGGGCCGAAGGCAGACACTTAACGACTGAGCCACCCAGGTGCCCCAGCATCACTCATTTCTAAACTTCTCTGTAGCCTCCAGCTTAGTTTTTCTCCTTAAAATCTGTGTATAGACTGCTGAATTGTGAAGTCCCAGGGTTTTGCCAAGAGCTAACCTCAGCTATATTTCATACAACCACATGCCCCTGTATAGGCTAACTGTTTTCTTGACTTCTTCCTGTGAATGTGAATGGTACTGCCAGTCTCCTGTCCTTATCCCAGCCACACTGGTCAGCAATATCATTCATTTTCTACCTCTGTCTTTTCCTTTTCCTCACCCCTCAAACACAAGCAGTGGTTAGGATATGAGTTCAAAGTCTGGCTTGATTGTTCTTTCCTTCAGTTTCCATTGCTTCTAGTTCAAATGATCTTTTCCTCTTACCTACCCCTAAGTGATTTTCTGGTCACCATTTTCTCTTTGTTCCAGATACTAGCTTAGATTTCTCTGTCACTCAATGTCTATATAAATATGCCCCTGATTCCATCTTGGTGATAGAATCTCCTACCTCCATTTATGCCCCACCAATTTGTTGCTTACCTTATCCACATTCTTGGTATGCCTTGCTTCTTACCATATCTGCATATCTCACGTGTGTCTCTTTTTTAATCCTGTCAAAAGCCTCCATTTTCATAAAGCATTTCTTCTTTAAGCCCCTACAATACCTCAAATTCCTCTGTCTAGTAATATTTATCACAGGCTTCCTATAACAATGGTTCCTGGATTTTTAAATCTCTTTCAGGTCATAAGCCATGTTTGATTTATATAGTATCTAGTCTCATGTTTTATACTTAAATTTCATCATTACTGGCTTATACTCAGGGAATTTAAAAAGGAAGAAAGTTTAAATCATCATAGGTTTATGGAAGAAATACATTAAATAAACAAATATAACTAAGTTTGAGAACACAAGAAATTTAGAACACAAATTTAGAACGCAAAATCATGTATTCAGGTATCGTGTATTAGAATATCAGGCAAAATCTTATATTGCTGTATTTCTTAAACAGAAAAATTCTTAAACTTTCCTAGAAATCCCAATCATTAGAGAAACTTAAAGATAGATAGATAGATAGAAAGAAAGAAAGAAAAAGGAGATATATGTGTTCATCAAACCTTTTTATCGTCCCAGACCTTTTGCATAGAATTATATTATTGGCCTGCTCATAGGGGAATTCAGTAGGCATGGCTTGAAACAATGGCTCAGTGGTGGGTTAGGCTACATAATCTCCATTTTAAACCTCAAATTAGTTGAATTTATAAACATCTGTCCCTAAAAATGACCTGGGGAAAAGATTTTGTCATTATATTAAGAAAGTAGTGGGGCACCTGTGTGGCTCAGTTGGTTGAAGAGCAGACTCTTGATTTCAGCTCAAGTGATGATCTCAGGGTCATGAGATCCAGCCCTGGGTGGGGCTCCTAGCTCAGCAGGGAGTCTGTTGGAGATTCTCTCTCGCTCTCTCTCTCCTTCTCTCCCCCTCTCCATCTGTCCCTCCCCCCATGCACACACTCTCTTTCTCTCTCAAATAAAATAATTTTTTTAAAAAAGTAATATAATAAAAAAATAATAATTAAAAAATAGTGTATTTTTGGGCGCCTGGGTGGCTCATTTGGTTAAGCAACTGCCTTCGGCCCAGGTCATGATCCTGGAGTCCCGGGATCCAGTCCCACATCAGGCTCCCAGCTCCATGGGGAGTCTGCTTCTCTCTCTGACCTTCGCTCCTCTCATGCTCTCACTTTCTCTCTCTCTCAAATAAATAAATAAAATCTTTAAAAAAAAATAGTGTATTTTTCTTCCTATTTATCAGAAATACTATAAAATACCAATTGTTAAAGGAAAATGTGAGGTGCCTGGGTGGCATAGTGGGCTAAGTGTCAAATTCTTATTTTTGGCTCTGTGCTCAGTGTGGAGTCTGCTTAAGACTTTCTCTCCTTTTCCCTCTGCCCCTCCCCCCAGGCACTCTCT
Source organism: Procyon lotor (assembly GCA_028646535.1). NCBI lineage: Eukaryota > Metazoa > Chordata > Mammalia > Carnivora > Procyonidae > Procyon > Procyon lotor. The sequence continues at coordinate 75,763,728 of CM053612.1, forward strand.
CTTTCAAATAAATAAATAAATCCTGGAAAAAAAAATAAAAATGTAAGTAATTTTCTAAAGCATATATAGTATGAAACAGAAGAACAGGGAGTGATTAGTTTAAGCAGAGTGTTAATGATTTATACTACAAAGCCATGTAGATCCTATAAAATGAAGACTGTTTATTTATGCCTAATGTACATTAAGAATTAAAAAGTCATGATGCTTAGTAAAGGCTTAAATGTAGTTAGAATTTAAGGCTCCATTTACTTTGCTAGCCCATTCCTGTTGGTTGTCAACATATTTTTGTTGTTATTTCATTGACTGGGTGAAGATTTCACAAAGTTCAAGTTATAGAATAGTTGACTGACAAGATACTCCAAGATAAAAAGAGTTAATACTAATATATATAATTGCATTAAGAAATAAGATGAGAAAAATGCAGCTCTTCTTACAGAATAATTCTAATTAATAAGTGAAGAAGGAATGAGGGAAATAGAAGATCACCTTTAGGCAATCATCACAGTAAGAATTGGTACAGGCAAGAACTGTTGATTGATGCTAAAATTAGTGGGAAAGTATGGTGAGAAACAAGATATTTGCATAGTCTCAAAAGCCTGTCCTCACAAGATGTTTATTATCCACAAAAGGAAAAAAACAGCAGCTTTTTATTTTTATTTAAAGAAATATAACAGACATCACCTAATCAAGGAATCACATTTAACATCACCTGCAATAAGGTACTTCAACATCATGAATCCTGTGATATGATTCACTGAACAAATTATTTCTTTGGTACTCTTGCCAAAAATACATAGCCTCATTCTACTCATAAGGAAAAAACAGATAAGTCCAAAGTGAGGAACATTCTACAAAGTACTGACCAGTACTGGCTTTTGAAAGTGTCACTATTGGGGCACCTAAGTGGCTCAGTGGGTTAAAGCCTCTGCCTTCATCCCAGGTCATGATCTCAGGGTCCTGGGATCGAGCCCCACATCAGGCTCTCTGCTCAGCAGGGAGCCTGCTTCCACACACACACACACACACACCCCCGCCCCCGCTCTGTGCCTGCCTCTCTGCCTACTTGTGATCTCTCTCTCTGTCAAATAAATAAATAAAATCTTTAAAAAAAAAAAGTGTCAGTATCATGAAAGGCAAGGAAAGAATAAGGAACTGACATAAACTAAGATATGAATACTGAATGCAATGTGGGGAGCTCTGTTGGATGGTGGACTCAAAAAAAACCGACACTATTGAGAAATCTAGCAAAATTCAAATAAGGTCTGTGGTTTAGTTAATTGTATTTTGTTAACATTAATGTCATGATTTTGATAATTTGCATTATGGTTATGTAAGAGCTTATCATTAGAAGAAGCGAGTGAAGTGTATACAGGCACTCTGTACTATTTTTTTGCAACTTTATTGCTTCAGATAGACACTCCTTTTAGTGTGAGTGACAGAATATACATATAGAAACAAGGAATCATTGGTTGTTGATACTGATATGTAATAAGCATTTTCTTTCTCTTCAAACAGATCTTAGGCAAATGTGTTTTCTTTTTCTTTTTTTTTTTTTTTTAAGATTTTACTTATTTATTTGAGAGAGAGAGAGAAAGTGAGAGCATGAGAGGAGAGAAGGTCAGAGAGAGAAGCAGACTCCCCACAGAGCTGGGAGCCTGATGCGGGACTTGATCCTGGGACTCCAGGATCATGACCTGGGCCGAAGGCAGTTGCTTAACCAACTGAGCCACCCAGGTGCCCAGCAAATGTGTTTTCTCAAAAACCCAAAGGTTCATACAGAAATGGAAAAAAAAAAAAAAAAAAACCACCAAGTGCCAAGTCCTAAGGACCCAGTTCTTCAAATAAAAGAAGAGTATCACAGAAATACAAGGCATCATAGCTTCATTGATCATCTTTCTACCTGGGATATCAGAATGTTTGTCTAGTACAACATAGATATTATGTTCTATATGTTATCATGTAACAACATAGAACATACAATGTCTGTGTTCTTACATATTATTTATTTCTGCTGAATAACTTGTAGCAGGGCTATTAATCAAGAGAAAAATGAAGCTGCTTTTTCGTGATGAAAATCACTTTCCAGTGACTGATTGCACTAATCAGTCTTCTGAAAGGGAAATCAAGAGTAAAATGGCACATAATTCCATAGCACTGCAGTGCACATGAAGAAAAGTAACTCATGCAGAGCACAAAAAAGCAACTCTTGAGAAAATGTTGTGGGACAAGTAAGTTTGGGAAGCACTTCTAATTTGAAAATTCTCGCTGAATATTTGGAACAACAAAGGTTTTAAGAAGTGGAGAAACTGGGGCGCCTGGGTGGCTCAGTGGGTTGAAGCCTCTGCATTGGGCTCAGGTCATGATCTCAGGGTCCTGGGATCAAGCCCCGCGATCAAGCCCCGCATCGGGCTCTCTGCTCAGCAGGGAGCCTGCTTCCCCCCCTCTCTCTGCCTGCCTCTCTGCCTACCTGTGATCTCTCTCTCTGTCAAATAAATAAATAAAATCTTTAAAAAAAAAAAAAAGTGGAGAAACTGACTTTACTATTTCCCATTTTATTTCACAAGTTTATTTGATCTCAGATTCCTTTTTTTTTTTTTTCATCAAACACCATGTAACATGTCCAGAGATGTACATGTTCTGAGGATCTTGGGTGAGAAATGCTAATGTAAAGAAGGACAAGTCCCTGAGGGGATGGTATGACCAGTGTTACATTTTGGACAAGGAATCCTGTGGAGGATGAAGTGGAGAGAGAAGGAGCAGGGGGGCAGGGAGAGCAAGTCTGAGCAGGGAGGGTGGTGGTAACAAGAAAAAGATTAGTGTGCAGGGATAACCAAGTGAGAACACACAAGGTGTGAAGACATTAGCTGGCCAACTCTCTCCTATTTACAGAGCAACAACTATGGTATTAAATAGACCTTTTTACATGTGGAATTTCTATTGTCAGGTTTTGGACTAGTGTTTGCTGTAGCCTTGTAGGAGTTTCATTATTACTTTCTAAAATTTACTTTGGTTTATTTATTTTACCTGAGTATATATAAGATGTATTTTCCTATTTTATCTGAATGATATATTTCTGATTGTACCTGTTCAAGAATAGCCAGTGATCTCTGAAGAAAAAAGCAGATGACGGGCATAAAGAAGAAGAGGTTCTACAGTTAAAAATATATTCTTAAATCCTTTACATCTAGTTCCTCATCAGCGGCTAAGGAAGTATCAACCTCTAAAGAATTCGTCCGCACACCCTCTTCTTCCCTCACCCCACCCGCCCCAAATAGCTAAGCCTTTTGACTCCTTACTTCCAGGAGAGGAAAGTGGGAATTTTTACCCTCAGTGCACTTTCTGGAAGCATTTATTACATACCGTGGATCTGAAATTGCATAATTTAGGTGAAATTTCCATCAAGAGGCCAGGGGGAGAAAAATGCCGCATATAGTTGGAAATTTCCAGTTTTCCAAAGATAGGTGACTTTCATTTCTATGTGCAAGTTTTAGTGTAAGTTAGTTTGAAAGGTTTATCTAAACAAATCTATCATAAACTTGTTTGTACTATATCCTTTACTTAAAATCTGTCTAAAATTAGTAACAGTATTCTCAGCTTTGGTAACAGGTATTGCTCTGGAACTTTTGCTACCACTGTGCCTAACAGTTCTCTGCCACGGCCCGCACTGCAGCTTGAGTTCTGTAGATTTGTTCTGTTTTCACTTGAAAGCAAAACTGAATAAGAAATGGCAATTGTACTGTAATTTAAAGTGATATTTTAAAATGATATAAAAAACTTGCAGAATGAGAACGTATGTTTCTAAACCTCAGTCAGTCATTGAGAGGCTTGCTTTTTTACCTCTTCCATGTTTGAAACAGATTCTTAATAATGTGGTAGCAATCTGTTATAAGGCATTTATAAAATGGCACTTCATAGAATTATTATATGTCTCCTGAATGTGATAAAAACACTTTTATAATAAATTATTACAGAAAAGGCAATGCTATTATTCATTGATTATTAATAGCATATTAATGTTTCTTTATAATAAAGTAGCATATAAATAGATATTTAATATTGAAAAAAGTCGACTGAAATAAGAATTTTTCCAAATTGCCGACTCCAGACTAAAGTAGCTGAATTTTTACCTTTTAAAAATTCTTGGGGCACCTGGGTGACTCAGTGGGTTAAAGCCTCTGTCTTCAGCTCAGGTCATGATTTCAGCGTCCTGGGAATGAGTCCCGTATCAGGCTCTCTGCTCAGCAGGGAGCCTGCTTCCTCCTCTCTCTCTGCCTGCCTCTCTGCCTACTTGTGAGTTCTCTCCTTTCTGTCAAATAAATAAATAAAATCTTTAAAAATTCTACTTGTAGGTATGAATGTAGATGGAAAGAACATGTTTGAATTTTACAAGGTAAGGTATCCAGCCTCTAGAGTACAAAAAGAGTTCTGTGGGAAAATAGTGAGGTAGAAAAAAATTAAAATTGGGTTGTACACAATAATTTTAAAGTACTCTCTACCATTCTTAGCCAGGAAAGGGTCTTTAAATATTTATTTGAATATGTTACTATTTAGTGTATTTATGCCACTTTCTGCAGTGGTCCCTTAAGCCAGGAATGTCTAAATTAACAGGCTCTGATAGCAACAGATAATTTGGTATTTACACACAGAATTTTTAGCCAACATTCTTTAGGTTGTACGGAGTGCTATAAAACCAGAGGCCACAGTAGTGGGTCTCCTTAGTAAATAGAAATAGAGTGATTTTAGAAAATCATTGATCTTTTAATCCTCTTGCCCTAATATACCAGAATAGATGCTAAACACTCAAAAAAAAAATACTGTAAAAATTAAACATTTGGAAATACCAAGCATTTATGAAGAGCTGGAGCAATCAAAACTCTATTTCACATAGTGCTAGTGGAAGTATAAGTTGGGAAACAGTTTAATATTTTCCAATAAAAGTAAACAGGAGCATACTTTATGATCCACAATTCTACTCCTTAGTACATAACACTTACACATATGCACTAAGCAATGCTTAGAGAATGTTCTTAGCAGCATTGTTCTTAAAGGCAAAAAATGGAATCAGCCCAAATGGCCTTCCATAGAAGAATGGACAGGGGCACCTGGGTGGCTCAGTGGGTTAAAGCCTCTGCCTTTGGCTCAGGTCATGGTCTCAGCGTCCTGGGATCGAGCCCCGCATCAGGCTCTCTGCTCAGCAGGGAGCCTGCTTCCTCCTCTCTCTCTGCCTGCCTCTCTGCCTACTTGTAATTTCTCTCTCTGTCAAATAAATAAATTTTTAAAAATCTAAAAAAAAAAAAAGAGTGGACAAATATTCATTCATTGTATGAATAAGCCCTGGAATATTATACAACAGAAAAAGTGAATGAACAGTGGCTGCATGCATCAGTATGGATGAAGTTAAAAAAAGTCACATTAAAAGACATATTGGGGTACCTGTTGGTTGTCAGACTCTTGGGGCGCCTGGGTGGCTCAGTGGGTTAAGCCTCTGCCTTTGGCTCGGGTCATGATCCCAGGGTCCTGGGATTGAGCCCCTCATCAGGCTCTCTGCTCAGCGGGGAGCCTGCTTCCTCCTCTCTCTCTGCCTACTTGTGATCTCTCTGTCAAATAAATAAATAAAATCTTTTTTTAAAAATTGTCAGACTCTTGGTTTGGCTCAGGTCATGATCTCAGGGTTATGGGATCCAGCCCTGTGTGGGCTCCCAGCTCAGTGGGAAGTCTGCTTGTCCCTCTTCCTCTCCCCCTGTTTATGTTCTCTCTCTCACTCTCTCTCTCTCTCAAATAAATAAAATTTTTTTTTAAAAAAAGACATGCTCTAGGATTATATTCATGTAGCACTAAATGAGGTAAAACTAAATAGCAAATTATTTATTAAAAATAGAAAACAGGGGCGCCTGAGTGACTCAGTCGTTAAGCGGCTGCCTTCGGCTTAGGTCATTTTTAAAAAAAAAAAAAAAAAAGAAATGAGTGATGCTGTTAAACATTTAATTAATTCGATTATATATGAAAAGCTGTACTGTTCTTGCATTATTAATAAAGGAGGTATATCTTGTTGACTCACATATTAAAATACATAAATACATATTTACTTTGATAGTATAAGTCATTTAAATATTGTTTTATTTATATTCATAATCTTTACTATCTGGAATCAGGAAGAAAAAAATGACAGAAATTGAATGTCAAAAAATTTTTCAATGTGGATCAAGAAACTGGTTAGCTTATTCATGGAATAAAGGTCTACTGAACATTAATTATGTTTGACACTGAAACAATTATGGTGGAAGATACAAGAAAATATAAGTATATCCCCTTCTCTTTAGTGACTTACAATCTTGGTGAAGTCAAATAGTGTTTTCTTCTGAATCCTGAGTAGCCTATTATATTTTCATTTGTTACATCACCTTAGATTCTGTCACTGAGACTGGACCATAAGCTCCTTGGAGTAATGTTTTCTACATTCTTTTAGCAGTAATAAATACTGTTGACTACTTCTTCAAATTATTAATGACACACAATGAAGTCCACATATTCCTTTCCTTAAAATTATAGTCTTCAGTTATAAATAACAATGGTTTGAAAGATTTTACAGAGACCCTTTATAAAAGTGGGTAAAATATTACTGTGTGGTAACTAACATAAGTAAGTTAAACTTAATACCTATTAGTCTGTGCCTCCTTTTTGGGAACTTATTGAAAATGGATTGACTTGAGTTCAGTAGCTGACACCAACACAAGTGAATCTTTTGTTTCAGAACTTAATATATATAGACAAGTATTTCCTAGAATGAGGTGGAAAATAATGCATAAACATCAACCATTGATTACTAATTGAAGCACTTCAGAAATCTCATGTGATGCACTAAAATTAATTAATAGGGCCATAGTTGAAGAAGGTGTAGTAGTAGAGAAAATGGCCCCCAGATCAAGAGGGCAGGTGCCAAAACTTTCAAACCAACCAAATCATCATGACCTGCTTAAATGTCTACTGTGTAAAATATACTATGCTAGGTGCCTGATAAAAAGATAAATAAGATGTAATGTTCCCTGTCCTCAAAGAGCTTACAACCAAATTCAAAGTAAACCACATGCCTCCAATAAGAACACAACAAAAGACACACAGAAAATAAAAGAGAACTCTATTACAATAGTTTTTGACAAGTTATATGAAGAGTAAAGCAAAGTCCTTATAATGAAATTGCCTGAAACAAAAGATGAAAAAATAGTTTATAGCTATTAAAGGCTCACAACATGCAATGTAGGCAGATAAGGAAACTGTGGCACGAAAAGATGAAGTAACTTGTCCAAGGCCATACAATGGTACTCAAAACCAGGTCAAAAAGATTCCAATGTCCAGGACTTTCTGTATGTCATGCTACTTCCCCCCTGTGGACTGAACTGTGCCCCCCCAATTCATATGTTGAAGTCCCAAACCCAAGTGTGACTATATTTGGAGGCTGGGCCTTTAAGGACATAATTAGGGTTAAATAAGATCATAAGAGTGGAGCCCTATCAGAGAAATACAGATCAAAACCACAGTGAGATACCACCTCACACCAGTCAGAATGGCTAAAATTAACAAGACAGGAAATGACAGATGCTGGTGAGGATGTGGAGAAAGGGGAACCCTCCTACACTGTTGGTGGGAATG
>CM053612.1:75771874-75787094 GCA_028646535.1 Procyon lotor
ATGATCTCTCTGATATGAAGAACTTGAGAGGCAAGGCAGGAGTTTGGGGGGGTGGGGGAGAGAAATGAAACAGGAAGGGATGGGGAGGGAGACAAACCATAAGAGACTCTTAGACTCAAGAAATGAACTAAGTGTGGCTGGGGGGTATGGGGGGGTGGGTAGGGATATGGTGGCTGGGTTGTGGACATTGGGGAGGGTATGTGCTGTTAAGTGCTGTGAAATGTGTAAGCCCGAAGATTCACAGACATGTACCCTGGGGCAAATAATACATTATATGTTAATAAAAATTAATTAAATTAAAAAAAAAAAAAAAGAGTGGAGCCCTCATCTAATAGGAGTGGTGTCTTTATAAGAAGAGGAAGAGATACCAGCACATGCTCTCTTTACCTCTCTCTCTCTCTCTCTCTGTCCATGCATGGAGGGAAGACCATGTGAGGACATAGATGCCTCATCAGAAACCAATCCTAATGGCATCTTGATCTTTGACTTCTAGCCTCCAAAACTGTGAGAAAATAAATTCATGTTGTTTAAGGCACCCAGTCTGTGGTATTTTGTTATGGTAGCCCTAACAGACTAAGACACTTCCTATAAAAGAATAGACATGAATCATCTCTTTTACCAACAATGGAGCAACATTTAGTATTCTCCACACACAAACCCATTTATTGATGTGGGATAATTAGAGGAAAAGCACGGAGTAGGGCATCATACTAGGCAGCTTTCTTTAAACGGGAGTTTGCTGTGCCCCCCAGTCAGGAGTGGTGCCGATCTGATGCAAGTCCCCTTTGTGCTGGGGCTATCTACCTAACATTGCTGCTTACACAGTTCCTCTTGAAGCAGCCAGTTGGAGAAATGCAGATTCACAGAAGACTCTGAGGCAACAGTTCCCAAGGCAAGATTGTGTTCTGTCAGAATACACTCCTCTACCTGAGCTTCTGGAGAGTAAAGTCAGAGAACTGGGAAATACCTGTGAAGGCAGTAAGTGAAAACAGCATCATGCTGACTAAGCCTTCCTGAGAGAAGGAGTTCACAGCCTCTATGAAACATGTGCTGTTGTCATCAGAACCCCACACACCACACTCCCAAGTCCCTTCAATAGGCGTATCTCTATAGGTTTTATTCTTTCTGCATAAAACCTCATTTCATATTTACTTTCTCCTCTTCCCTACCATGTGTTCTACGGCAAAAAGTTGTGAACACGAACACTATCTTATTAACACTCCAGAGGGGCAAAGGTATTGTAAATTATTTGTAAAGAATCAAGGAGATACCAGGTAATGAAGAATAAACAACATTCAACTGGAAAATGGGAAACCCGTGTTCCTCTTCCAAGCTCGTGATTAACTAACTACTGGGTAACTCTGAGGAAGTGACAACATCCCTGGACATAAAGCTTCTCACGTGGGCAACAAAGGATTGGATGAGATCTTATCTGGGTCCGTCCCATTATAACATTATATTCCAGTGACTACTGCACAATTTCTTTGTGTAGTCACTATACTGAGCACTTTCCCATTTCCTTTGATTGTCATAATACCATTGCCATCACCCCCATTTTGCTGCTGGAGAGTCATGTCTAAGGAACGTGCCATAGACTCAGCCTGCAAGTAGCTTAGCTGGTTCTCTGTATCCTAATAACTATGCTGTGCTCCTCACTGGACCAAAATGTTATTAATGGGAAAAGCTATATTTTGTTATAAAACTACCAGTGGATTATTAGCCATTTCTCTGAGCTGCCAGACCTCCTCGTTACTGCCTTAGACATCTCCCCGCACTACCAAATGATCCATTTAGCAACTAAGGGGGCATGTCTGGCACAGCCTTCTAGAGTCCAAATAGCTCTTTTAGAGCGTTATTGCCAATCAAAAATCTAAAGGTGGTATATAAGGGGTGTAGGCAACAGCATTTGCTGACTTGAAATCCCGCAGGGTAAGCCCTTTATGAAGTGCTCCTTGAGATCTGGTGATGTCAACTTAGGCCTCGAGGTCAGATATATTCTCACAGTATCAAGCTCCTTGGTAGTGGTGGGCCGCCAAAGTCCTTGATCTGGCCCTTGTAAAAATGACAAAATGTTACCATGTGTTAGCAGACAAATGAAGGTCTCTATTAACATATAAAACTATTAGCCCACATGGGGTCATGGATTAAACAACCATTCAAATCTGAAGCACACATGATTTCATTGATTGGTGACACACTAAGTAATGCGGTATGGAGAGGAGAAGACAGAAAGCAGTCAGAATGGGAAGGCAGAATATTTTACCACAGCCTCAGGTTAGCCAAAGAACAAGGCACTTGACTCTCAAGGGTTGGGTGGGAGGTGGAGATAAGGACAGAGAAGCTTTGACAGGGTGAGTCTTCCTGAAAGTCCACTGGGCCCAGCTCTTCCCTGCTGATGTAACTCAGAGGGAGACAATCCAGTAATGGGGTCTCTCTGAAACAGAGCCAGGGAAAGGCAAAGATGCCCTGTTCAAGCTCGTCTCCGAGTCAGTCACCTGTCTGGGTGCCTTAGTCCCAAGCTATTCTGCTTCACTTATATTGTTTTGTGATGAGAGTCTTCCCTCTCCCTTCAGGAGATATTTGGGGATGAACAAAGAGGAGGTCTGTGAGGGTCACATAAGAGGTAATTATCTCACTGAAGTTGGTAAGTGTTGGCATACTGTCTCACACATCCCTGTTATAGTCTTATGAAATGCAGAGCTATAGAATTGGTTGAGTTGATACTGGTCATCATTTTATTTACAACTCTGATTTATAAATGCTAACCTTCACATGATTTTAAATGCAATTTTTTTTTTGCTTAGTTACATATGTAATTCTTGAGTTACTTATTTATAAAACAAAAGTTTCTAATTTCCAGTTTAGTATCTGGATTTACAGACCTCTGACTCTTCATTAACTTCTTGATTTATAAACAATGGACCAATGGATAAATGCAAAATCTGCTGAATTTACATCCTCTAATCGAGTCCTGCTATGAATCATTGTCACATTTCCAAATGTTCTCATTAGTTATTGCTTTGACTGTCTGATTTGAAAACACCTTCTATCTTCACTATTAAATTCTGATTTGTCATTTTAATATACAACTCATTCTGATAATTTTTACTACCAAGAGCTGATTTAGAAGAATGCTAATAAATCTTATAACATAAATTTTAAAGGCTTTGAGTTAGATATGCTAAATTTTTGAAAGCTTTATGGTTGAAAATGAGTCTCAGAAGCAAGAAGTACATTTTTCGACCAACATCCTACAAAACAAATAATGGAGCGCTGACCATATTAATGTTTGCCTTTTCTTTCCATACTGTCTCCCTACCCACTGCATTAAGAATTTCCTTAAAAAAGAGAGAGAGAGAGAGAGATTTTCCTTTTTAAACAATTGTATACAGTTGTGGGCTGGACCTAAGGAGACTTCCAAGGGCAGAAAGTATTAATGTTTGACCTTAAGAGATTGATATGACTACTGGGTACTAAGTGTCTTCTTGAATTTGGGGGGCCTGCATGCTTTCATCAAGGTTCTCCCTTTCATCTGTGCTTTTCATCTGCTGGGAACACACTGGTGCACATCCGGACTTAAATCCCTGCTTGGGAAGCTTAGAACACTGTCTGGGCAGCCTGTTCATTACATATCTTTGAATTTATTTATTATTTCCCTGGCTAAGGGCAGAGAGATTTATGTTTATCAGTTTTATGCCTTTGCCTACTGGTGACTGAACTAGTGGCCACTGTCTGAGAGAATTGCCCCTCTGGGGGATAAGGGCAAGGCCTAAGAGCACTGAGTAAGGATTAGCATTTTAAAGTGATGCTATTCTCAGAAGTGTTATGCATAATAAAGGATTTTCCTCTTGATTATATCAAATCCACAACTAACATGACATCAATGGTGAAAGACCGAATAGAAGCAAAACAAAGATGTCTTCTGTCACCACTTTAAAAAAAATGTACTTTATTTATTTATTTTAAAGAGAGAGCGCATGCATGTGAGCAGCTTGGAGAAACAGAGGGAGAGAGGGAGGGAGGTGGAAAGAATCTTAAGCAGACTCTGTGCTGAGCATGTAGCTTGATAAGGGGCTCCGATCTTACAAACGTGAGATCATGACCTGAGCTGAAACCAAGAGTTGGTCGCTCAACTAACTGAGCCACTCAGGCAGCCCATTCTGTCACCACTTCTATTTAACACTGTGCTAGAAGTTCTACCCAAGGTTATTAGGAAAGAATAAGAAATAAAGGGGCGCCTGGGTGGCTCAGTCGTTAAGCGTCTGCCTTCGGCTCAGGTCATGATCCCAGGGTCCTGGGATCGAGCCCCACATTGGGCTCTTTGCTCGGCAGGGGGCCTGCTTCTCCCGCTACCATTCCCTCTGCTTGTGTTCCCTCTCTACCTGTGTTTCTCTCTGTCAAATAAATAAAATCTTTAAAAAAAAAAAAAAAAAAAAAAAAAAAGAAATAAAATGCATCCAGATTTGAAAGGAAGTAGTAAAACTTTGTGTTCATAGATGTTATATCCAGAAGTCTTCAATAACCCACAAAAATATTAAAGCTAATGAGTTCAGCATAGTTGCAGCATTCAAGATCAATATATAAATATCTATAGTATTTCTATACACTTGCAATAAAAAATCCAGAAAATGAAATTAAGAATATAATTCCATTTATACCAGCATCAAACAATAATATACTTAGTAATGAATTTAACCAAGTAAGTGCAGGACTTGTACACTGAAATTTACAATGCATTGTTGAAAGAACTTAAAGAAGACGTAAATAAATGGAAAGGTATCCTATGTCCATGTACTGGAAAATTTAATTTTGGTAGGCTGGCAATACTAACCAAATTGATCTACAGATTCAATAAAGTCACTATCATAACTCCAAATGTGTTTTTTGCAGAAATAGATAAACTGATCTGAAAATTCATATAGAAAACCAAAGGGTGAAAATATTTCCAAATTATGTATCTGATAAGGGCCTAGAAGCTAGAATATATAAATATCTCTCATCACTCAATGACAAAAAAAACAAACAGCCCAATTAGATGAATATGTATTTCTTCAAAGAAGACATACAAATAACCAATAAGTACAGGCAAAGATGCTTGACATCATTGATATATAAGGACTGCCTCACACCTACTAGAATGATATGATAAAAAAAAGATAAGAAGTACTTGTGAGGATGTGGCAAAACTAGACCCCTCACACACTGCCAGTGTGAATGTAAAATGGTACAACTTGTGTAGAAAACATTTTGTCTGGTCGTTAAAAAAATTTAATCGTAGAGTTACCATATGACCCAGTGATTCTACTTCTTAGTATATACCCAAGAAAATTGAAAACATATTTTCCCACAAAAACTTGGACATAAATGTTCATAGCAACATTATTCTTAATAGCCCAAACCTGGAAACAATCTAAATGTCCACCAACTGAATGTGTGTGTATAATGAAATATTAAATCATAAAAAGAATGAAGTATTAATACATTCTATCACATGGATGAAACTTGAAAACATTATGCTAACTAAAAAGCCAGATTCAAAAGGCCACTTGTTGCATAATTCCATCTATTTGAAATGTTTATAATAGATAAATCCACAGAGACAGAAAGTAAATAGTGGTTTCCAGGAAGAGAATAATGGAGTGAGTGCTTACTGGGTCCAGGCTCTCCTTTTCGGGTGAGGAAAATGTTTTTGAATTATTTATTGATAGATGTATAACATTGTGAGTATAATAAAGCCATTGAATTGTACATTTTAAGATGCTTAAAATGGTGATTTCTGTTATGTGAATTGTATCCCAATTAAAAAATTGCAAAAATGATAAAAATATAATTCAATAGGCAGATGACTCCTTTGGAAAAAAAAAAAGCAATATCGGCAAATCAACCTGCCAAGTGACTATGAAAAATGTCCTGAAAATCTAAGAAGAGAATGGGCATTTTTAATGATCATGATGCTAATGCTCAGGAAAAAATAAATGAAAGGCACGTCATTTTGTAAGTATTTAATTCAATTTATACGCAGTCCTTCTATATTATCTTCCCCATGAGATCAGTTTAAATACAGATTTGAATGAAAAAATGCAGCTTTGTCCCTTCTATTAACATTTTTTTCCTGCCACAGTCATCTTCTATACCCCATGCCTAGACTAGTGCCATCAGAGTCATTTCAAATCTGTGCCATGGGTCTTCTGGTAAAAGATAAGACAGACAGACATAGAATGATGTCCACCTTCAGAAAAGATGCTTGTGGTACAGACATGTACTGGTGTTTGGATATGTCCTGTTCAACATTTTAATAAGTGAGTTGAATAAAGTCACAGGAAGAATGTATGTTTTTAAATGCATGGATAATGCAAAAATGGAAGAGTCAGCTTATATAATAGATGACAGAATCAGTGTCAAGATCTTGACAAGTGGATATATGAGCTAAAATCAGCAAGGTGATGGGTTTATATCCTCTAAGGATACATAAACTTCTTTACTCAGGATTTAAAAAAGTGGTCATTTATGTTAAAACTATAACAACAATAGCAGCAGCAAACCAACAAGCAAAACTAGAGTTTTAGTTGACTTTAAGCTCAATATGAGTCCCTGGTTGCAAGTCCACTGCCATGAAACTCAATTTTGGAAAATGTGATGAAACTATATAGCAAACTTGCCTTTGGGGGATGAAATACATTCTAGAAATGCTCTGGTAGGAAGTTCTTGCATTCTTTTTGATATATGAGTTCTTGGACAGCACATAGCTTATTTGTGTCAGGGGAAGCCAGCAGCACTGCATACAAAATATAAGAAATTAGCAACAGAAGTTCTGCTTACATCTCTCTTTTCCATAGCGTCATTTATTGAAATGCCTCACTTGGTTTACCTAAAATTAGAACTAAAAAGAGCCACCTTCCAGCATTTTTGTAGGGTTAAATTTGATATAAAGGGAAAATTATATTAAATTCAAAAGTACTATGCAGTGTTAATTTTAGATCACATCTTTCTATAGATTTATCCTTAGTGGGGTCATAAGTACGTGAGAACTCTTAGGAAAATAGGCCTTTGAAATAGCTGAAGGATATTTTTCAATGTATGTGTTTTAATCAAGAAATTCCATTTCTATTAATTTTTCCTACAGAAATACTCAAAAATATTTATAAAGCTATAAGTAAAAAGGATATTTACTCCAGTATTTTATTTGTAACAACAAGATACTGGAGAAAAAAATTTTAAAAGGGCATTAATAGGGAAATACTTTGGAATCATTAATTATGGTATGCAAATACTGCCTTAGTTACCTTGGGCACTATAGCAAAATACCATAAAAGGGGTGGTTTAAAAAACACATATTAATTTCTCACAATTCTGGAGGGAAGAAAGGCTAAGATCAAGATAACAGCAGATTTTTACTTTTGGTGATGGCCCTCTTTCTGGCTTGCATAAGACCACCTTGTTGCTGTATTCTCACATGGCAGAAACAGAAAGTTCTAGTGTTTCTTCTTATAAAGACACTAATTCCATCATGGAGACTCTACCCTCATGACTTCATCTAACCCTAATTACCTCCTCCTTTTTGGTTCTAGGACCCCATTCTAATGTTTGTGTGTGCAAGGAAGGGGTTTCCCACAGCACCAAGCAATGGTCAGATACTAGCACAGTGTCTGCCCCACCTCCCCCACTTCAGATGCCAGCCATAACGAAGACTGTCTCTTTCTAGGGCAAAGGTTGGGCAGAATTGCTAGCAGCTCCCTTTAAAAGATTATGGTTTCCAGGGTGCCTGGGTGTCTCAGTCGTTAAGCCGCTGCCTTCAGCTCAGGTCATGGTCCCGGGGTCCTGGGATCGAGCCCCGCATCGGGTTCCCTGCTCGGCAGGAAGCCTGCTTCTCCCGCTACCATTCCCTCTGCTTGTGTCCCCTCTCTCGCTGTGTTTCTCTCTGTCAAATAAATAAAATCTTTAAAAAAAAAAAAAAAAAGATTATGGTTTCCTAAAGTCAGGGTTTAAGCATTCAGATGTTACCTTTTTCTGCCTCTGTGTATATGTGTATAGTGAGGGAGTAGCAATCAAGTTTTTCATTTGAGGTGATAAAGGGTAAATCCTGGGGGCACCTGGGTGGCTCAGTGGGTTAAAGCCTCTGCCTTCAGCTCAGGTCATGATCTCAGGGTCCTGGGATCGAGCCCCGCATCGGGCTCTCTGATCAGCAGGGAGCCTGCTTCCCCTCTCACTCTGCCTGCCTTTCTGCCTACTTGTAATCTCTCTCTCTGTCAAATAAATCAATAAAATCTTTAAAAAAAAAAAAAAAAAAGGTAAATCCTGTAAAACCAGCAGCTTCATGTAAAACTATATACATCCAGATGGCAGACCTAGACGCAATCACTGAGAAAAAGTTACAAGGTAAATAGAGGTAAAATTTTGATCAATATAAGGAAAAGTTTCCAAATGTTAAAACAAATGAATAGGCAACTTCCCCATTAGTAAATCTCTATTGGTCCCTATGACCAATATTGTTTTTCCAATAAAGAGTTATTTTTTTAAAGATTTATTTATTTATTTGATAGAGAGATCACAAGTAGGCGGGGTGGGGGGGGAAGCAGGCTCCCTGCCCAGCAGAGAGCCTAATGCAGGGCTCGATCCCAGGATCCTGAAATCATGACCTGAGCCGAAGGCAGAGGCTTTAACCCACTGAGCCACCCAGGCACCCCTCCAATAAAGACTTATGATGAAGGCAAAAAATGTGTATACCCAATGTGCAAGGGTCCTCATTTGGTGAGGTGATCATTGATTAGATTTAGTGCTAAGTGCTTAAAGGACCTTCTCAAATGAACTTGATCTTTCTCTCCCTTCCCCGTGTTCTCTCTTCCTCTTTACCCACATGGGTTGGCCTCATATGAGCAGCTCTACTCATTCACACCATTCAAGAGTCGTTTCTTGTTCATAGAAGTGGGGTCTAAGGGCCATGATTTAACATGAAACTGGGTGTAGCCTTTTGTCTAGTTGCAATAGTAAACAAAATAATTTTCATTGCAGATCTACGGAAGCCAGAAAGAAGGCCACTCAACCTGCTTTGATTCTGAGCTCTAAGTATCTCTCTCCTCCAGATTATATGACTTTGGACCATGACAGGTGACCTACACAGAGCTCTGTGTACACCACTGACTAATAAAATACCTCTTTATTTTCTGTGCCTTTCATGTATCTTCCTCGGAAAGGAGATAGGGAAGATCCCTCAGGGCTAGGTAAGACTGAAGTAATTCTGGGCCCCTGGCTCAGAGGCACAGTTAACACCATTCCCCAAAGGGACCCCAATCATTTCTGCTTCCCAAAAAGCACGGACAGGAATACTGATGAAGAGTATCTTCTACTGGGCCAGAGCAGTTAGAGTAGAGGCCTTGTATGAAGTTTCTATAAAGTTTCTATAAAGTATTCCAATCATATAAGTATTGCTTTTTGTATCATTCATATAAGTATTGCTTTTTGTATGAACTTCACTTATCACAGGAATTAGTAAATTAAGGCCGTAAAATGGAGGGAAGTATAAAACTTTAAATGCTTATCTGCAAAAACATTCATCTTAATACTTATTTTATTATGTCTCACTGTTTTACATACCAAATTACAGATAAATTCTGTATGTCAGCGAAGTCTGAGAAGATAGATATCAGACAAATCTCAAGTGTCTTTCAAAATCATTCTGTCACAAGCACTGAGACCTAATGTCCATGGCAAGTAAACAATACATTAATTCATCTCCCTCCTGCAATTTTCCATTCCTCCCTTTTCACATGTCAAAAGCAACCAGAATGCCTGCATGTTTCTTAGAGCAATTTTACTGGAGTTTTCTAACCTTTATTATTGGCATCTTTATCTTTCTTTTGGGCCTATTTTCATTTTATAGAGACATCATCCTATCAAACTTTCCAGACAGGGAAGATGGGGACTGGCCTGTCCTACTCAAGTAATGCTAATAGAAATCCCATCCCTTTTGTTACCCCTTTGGAAATGCCAAGCAATGATTAACAACTCCTCATCATGCAGGGCTTTTATGAAAAAGTTACCCAGATAGTGTGGAATATTCCTGAATAGTGCAATGGAGGATGAAGGGCTATATATTGCAGGAATGTCTTGGAGGCTTTGTGCACTGAGGATGAGGCAAGAACATCTGTGAAGAAAGAAATAAAGAAAAAAAAAAATAATGGAGCTCAAACTTGAAGCCTGTTCTCTAGAATCCTTGAGAGCAAAGCTTGAAAAAAGGATCATATCCTGTATTTATGGAAAGTGATGTTTAATTATAACTGAATAATATAACAAATAGATGTGCTAAAGAAACTAGAAATAGGACTATATATACATATACATGCATATAAACACATATATTATACATCCTAAGTATAATATATGCCCGTGCTCTTTCTTTCCTGAGCATTTTTCACAATCCAATATATTTTGGAAAGGGTAAGCAAACTTTCTGTAAAGGGCCAGATAGTAAATATTTTAGGCTTTGTGGGCCACACAGAGTTATAATTAATCAGCTCTTTCATAGTACCTCTAAAGCAACCACACACAATAGGTAAACAAATGGGCATAGTTGTGCTCCAATTAAATTTTATTTATGGACACTGAAATTTCATACAGTTTTCATATGCCACAAGGTATTATTCTTCCTTTTAAGGTTTTCCACTATGTAAACATGAAAAAGCCATTGTTAGCTTACGCAGTGTACAAAAACAGACGGCAGGCTAAATATGGCCTGTAGGCCATAGTTGGCTGACCTTTATTTTAGAGGGTCGAGATCCATGAGATGAAACAAAATTTGACGCTGTCTAAAAACTTAAAATACTTTAGATTTGTGGAATATCTCCTAAACACAATTCATGCATTCTATTTAATATGACTATTTTGAAGTGCTAAAAAAATCACTAGGTGGCTCTGTACTCCGTTTCCTCTGTACTTGTAACAGCATGTCACCCATTCTCTGCCATGCGCTCAGCACTAGATGGCACCAACAACTGACAATGTGCTTTGTTTTATCCTTTGAACTTAATATCCCTAAATATAGAAATTATTTCTCATTTCCCCCGTATTATAGGAAATATACCATCAATCTCAGTTCTTACAATCAGAATGCTAAATAACTGCTGTAATGTCAGCTTAGAAAGTAGAACTTACCTATACACCCTTATCAAAAGGAGCATTTTTGTATAATAATAGATTCAAATAATGCATCTGACCAATAGAAGCAGAGGGAAGCAGAATATATCACTTTGGCATGTGGATTATTTTGAACAGAAGGCAGTAAGATCCAGCAGACTCCAGAAAAACTTTTACATTTCTTTTAACTACCTAAAAAAATTTAGAGTAGGGGGCCTGGCTCAGACAGAGAATTATTACCAGAGGTAACTTTTATCTGAATGACCCATTTGTATGGCAGGGCAAACATCTAATTACCAAACACCTGCTCTTTTAATTGTCCTGTGAATTACCTTCCCCTTCTCTGAAGTCCCAGGCCCTTATCCTATTTGTTGGTTCAGAATGGCATATAAAACCTGAACGCCTACCTTGCTTTTGGGCCTCATATTTTTATGGGGCTCTTATACCTATGAAATTAAATTCGTTTTCCTCAGGGTGCCTGGGTGGCTCAGTTGGTTAAATGGCTGCTGCCTTTGGCTCAGGTCATGATCCCAGGTTCCTGAGAATGAGCCCCGCATCAGGCTCCCTGCTCAGCTGGGAGTCTGCTTCCTCCCTCTCCTTCCCTCCTGCTTGTGCTCTCTTACTTTCCCTCTTAAATAAATAAATAAAATTGCTTAAAAATTTTTTTGTTTTTCTCCTGTTAAACTCTCTTATGTCTGTTAATTATTAGACCAGCCAAAGAACCTCGAAGGGTAAAAGAGAAAATTTTCCTACTCAAGAGAAGCTATACACATTCAAGAGCTACAGAAAACTAACCTGACACATTCAAGTAGTTCCCAAGTATCTAATTCTACATAATATTTGTAAAATATGCATTCCAAAGAAATGACATATTAATACACGCTCAGTGAAGCAGAATCAGTCCTACAGGTCATTGACTCCTTGGGTTAAAGTTGCTTGCAAAATCTTATTATTAGCACTGTTGCATTGCAGACCTCTAAATCTATTACAGTAGAGGCAGGATTGTATTTCTTATAACAGTTTGCTAGCACTTCGAGTAGACCTGATTTTCCTAAATTGAAAAAGACTGAGCTCAGTAACTTGCCACAAAGGCAAACTTCCAAAATTTACAAGTTAAAGAAACGTGTTAAAGTAATATGTAGATAAATAAATCACTGGAACATTTAAAAATGAAATGTTTTTGAAATAGTTGGCTTTACTTATAATTGGCTCATTTTACCTTCTTTACCACCTTCTTAAATTTAGGTCTCTCTCAAGCTGGAGAAGAATAGATGAAGGAATTCAACTCTGTCATTTTATTTTACTGCCAAATCTATACTCTACTTTCTTTTCCACATGCTGTTTTCCAAATGTCATGAGATTAAAATGCTGTTTGTTTTTATTCAACTTTAAGTGGTTCTGTATATGAGAAATGAATTGCATTATGTGTGTGCATACCCAGTGCATCTCCAAGAGAAAGAATATTAAAAATAGCTCATCAATCAACAGGCTTAAAATCTAATAAAAATGCTTTCAATGTGATACAATTCATTGCAGCAGGGTTGAGCAAAGCATATGTAGTTACCTCGGTTTCATCATTCCTTTTCATTTCCACATGAAAAATGAGTTTTGCATTGATTTCTTTTTATTCACATGTACATTTAATCAAGAAACTACATGACACATACATTTCAGGAACTGACAGAATGCTGTTATCAACCCAAAACAATGTCTATTTATTGTCATAACTATGTATCAGTGGAGTAATAAAGGTTATATATTATTCTTGAAGCAGCTTCTCTGATGATGGTAGCTTTGTTTTGCATTGAACACAATTTCATCTCTCCTTATCATTCATTAACTAACCCATATTCCTCTGAATAAGAGATCTGAACACATTATTTTTATTAGTCAGGACATTTTGTTCCACTAAAGAAACAAATTCTGCTCTTTCTCAGAGATTTTCAGCTAATATTTTGGGAGGAGTATATTAAAAACAAAAACAAGGAAGGATGTCTGTGGCTTAAATTTCACTTTCTTTGGCACTTGGGTGGTTCAGTTGGTTAAGTGACTGCCTTCAGCTCAGGTCATGATCCTGGAATCCCCGGATCAAGTCCTGCATTGGGTTCCTTGCTCAGATTCTGCTTCTCCCTCTTACCCTCTCCCCTCTTATGCTTTCTCTTACTCTCTCTCAAATAAATAAATAAAATCTTAAAAAAAATAAATTTCATAAAAAAAAAAAAAAAAGGGGCGCCTGGGTGGCTCAGTCGTTAAGCGTCTGCCTTCGGCCCAGGTCATGATCCCGGGGTCCTGGGATCGAGCCCCGCATCAGGCTCCTTGCTCAGCAGGAAGCCTGCTTCTCCCGCTACCATTCCCTCTGCTTGTGTTCCCTCTCTCGCTGTGTTTCTCTCTGTCAAATAAATTAAAAAATAAATAAATAAATAAATAAATAAATAAATAAATAAATAAATAAATAAATTTCACTTTCTTGGTTTATTTATATTCCTCTAATGGAAATTCTCATTTAAACTGCCTCTCTACAGGATAAATTTCAAAATGTAGCTGACAATTATCTAGTAGACTTAGTTTTAAGGAGTAAGTCTAAAAATAAAATTCATATCTCAAGGAGAGGTGGCTCAGTCAGTTAAGTGTCTGACTCTTGATTTCAGCTCAGGTCATGATCTCAGGGTGGTGAGATCAAGCTTCATGCTGGGGGTGGAGCCTGCTTAAGATTCTCTCTCTACCTCTCCTGTTTTTCCCTTGCCTTTCTCCAAAAAAAAATATTTTTTTAAATTAAAAAAAAATCATATTAATGATCATCTAACCTATTTCTAAGCAATTTCCCTTATTATCATTAAACTGCTGTTTTTTAACTACATGCAACTGACAAGCCAACTGATAAACCAACTCAACATGCTTCCATCTCCCTTCCTACATCTGGTAAACTAAGCACAAATGTAGTAAGATAGCATAATCCTATTGATTGCTGTCAATATAAATTTATGTTCCACAGCTAAATTTTCTCTCTAGTTTTAATACTTTGTTAGTTGGTTATCTTGAATTGTTCATAAACAATCATACTGTCTGCAAATAATATATTTTCATCATCTCTTTTATGGCCACACTCCATATTTTTTCTCTTGTTTTACTGCAATGGGTAGGACTTTGAGCATAATGCTGTTATTATAAGGATGCATGATTTTATTCCTGACTTTAGTGTAAATTATTCTAGAACTATGTATCTTATACTGTACATATGTTTGTTATAGGTGTCTGGTAGATACACTTATGAGAGCTAACTTTGCCAAAAATATTTATCATAAATAGTTGTTGCATTTTATTCAATGGTATATTAGGACTTATTATTAATGAAATATTTCATTTGTTATTTTAGTGAATTACTTTGATAAATTTTCTAATATGGTGCTATTCTTTAAGTCTTGAGATCAGCTGCTGGTTGTGATATAATTTTTATAGTAAATTCTTGACTATAGGTTTGTTGACAATCTAGAATTTTTAATTTTATGTTTATAGGTATGATTAACCTAAAATTTTATTTTCTTGTGATTTTCAGTCTTTAGGGTCACAGTCATTACTAACCTCATAAAATCAGTTACATAGTTTCCCCTCTTATTTTCTGTATTTTGGAACAGCTTTCATACAATTGTCCTTAGCTGCTTTTTTAAGATTTAGAAGTGACCTATAAGTCCATATAGGACTGCCATCTGTTTTGTTGAAGAAATTCAACTACTCTGTCATTTACTATATAGCCTTCTTTTTCTTATTAACCACCTTGTGAATTTATATTTTCCTAAGAAAATTTTCCATGCTGCTTAGCTTACATATAACTATAAATTATAAACTTGTTCAAAGTATACTGTTTTTAATTTATTTTTAAAATCGTAAGTTATATTTCCATTTTCCACTACTGATGCTTATTCCTAGCTCCTCTTTAAAAAACAAAACAATACTTGATAGAATATTGTTTCATTTTTTTGCCAAAAATGAGAAAAATTTAATTTATAGATCAATTCTGTGTGCTTTTTTTTTTTTTTTTGGATTTGGAATTATATTAATTGTCATCCTATTTTGGGTGCTTCTTTTTTTTTTT
>CM053612.1:75787194-75802446 GCA_028646535.1 Procyon lotor
CTTGTACAATAGCTTCAGGAAATTTGAAATTTTATTTGTACTTTTATTTATGTTTTTGTAGTATTGTATGAATGCCCATCCTGCTTTCAGCTTCTTTTTATAGCTCTGCTAAATTTAACCTGATTAAACTTACAATGAAAGGTTCACTTGGAGTTGCCTCTGCCAACACGGATGCACCAAATTCATACAACCTTAGCATAAATACAGTTACTATTTTGTCCAGCCTTCTAGAGAGTATTAAAGAAATTGTTACTCTTTCCATCTCTTTACTGATGCATAAACTTGCTGTACTTAACTTTGATATTTTGCCACAATCAGTGGTTGTTTTGCCTCAATAGTGCCAAGAACCTCAAATACTTAGCCTCTCAGATTGCATAAATGTAAGGCATTTCTCAGACTCAGATTGTGACCACCCATCCATATCTCAATCGTCTGCATTGTCCATGTTCAAATTCTGAAAAATATCTCATTTTTCAATTGCTGTTTCACTTAGGTATGGGGGAATATATTCTCCATGGCTGTATATGAGTATCTAATCTTCTGATTAATTAGAAGTGGCTTCCTACTCCAAGTGGGGTTACCCTTGGCTGGGGTAAGGATAGGAAAGGTCATATCAAATGCACCTCACATGTCACTTCAAATTCTCCTGACCTTATAAGTCTCAGCCCTTTGGCACATGTTGTGGTCCAGTTGTTATTGTGACAAGCATTTTGGCATAGATTCTGATGAAATTCACAAAAGTGGAAACCAATAGCAATTCTCATGTGACATTTCTCTAGGACATCCCTGTTTGACTCTCAGACCTGCAATGCTGCAATATCTGCTTAGTTCTAATGCAAATGCCACCCAGAAGAGCAGCGAAATAACTCTTGAAACAATGAGAACAGTGGACAATGGGAAATTGGAGCCAGCAGGTTGTTTCCTACCCTTCCTCTGGATGGACTGTCCTGAAATGCAGTTGTTCATATGGCATCTTAGAAGTTGGTCCCAAGATATGGATCAACCAACAGTACTTGATACCAAGCATTTGTCAGTCAGAAGTGCTATGTTGTATTAATTTATGTTCCTCCTTTACCTCGCTCCTCCCTCCTACTCCTAAGGTTACACTCCCTAATAAAGTAGTAGCACCTAAACTTTTGTGACACCTGGTGCTTTATTTAAAATCCACACTAAGAAAAAGGTGAAGAAATATATTGTAGATTTTTATTTTCTTCTCTCTGTAGCTTTTAGGGTTATGGTATATTTCACACAAAAATGACATGTGAGCTAATATCCTACAGATACTTCCAGCCCTGAACTGCATATGTCCACAAGGACAGTGTAGTTCACAAGCTTGCTTACATTGCTTACATATGCAAACTATAGCTTGCATAGTTCATTGTACAACCTACTCACTGCCTTGAATGATGCTAAAAGGGTGAGAGAGACACATTCAATTCTTATATAGGAGTGTCCTGCAGTGTAAACTCAGGTTCACAAGACGGGAGTGACCTCAAAGATCCTTTTCATCTCTGGATTTTCTCTCCTGACTAGAGAAAGTTACTGAATTGATTCTGTTCAGTTCTACCCATGTCCATATGCAAGAGACTTTTCCTTTCAAATTCACTTCTCAAGATGGCTGAGGTTCCACCCTACATCTCAGGGTTTATGAATGTTTTTAGACTTTGCAAATGAGGCCTGTCTTGACAGGCTAAGTTACACGGGAATTGGGAAAATCTGGAGCTCAGATTGACATCACACTGCTGGACAGTCAACAGGAAACAAACTGTTACCAAAGGGATATTTCCTCTTTTAATCTTTGCCATTTACCCACAGTAGACAACAAAACTGTCCCTTAAGTTGATGGTCTTTATTAGTCTCTGTTCCAATCCATTGTTCATTCCAAGATAGGTCCTTTTTTTAAAATATTATTTTATTTTTTCATTGTATATCTATATCTATCAACTATCTATCTATCTATCTATCTATCTATCTATCTATCTATCTACCTATCTACCTATCTACCTATCTACCTATCTACCTATCTACCTATCTACCTATCTATCATCTATCACATTTTCTTCATCCATTCACCCGCCAGTGGACACTTAGGTTGTTTCCACGATTTGGCTATTGTGAATAATGCTGCAATGAATATAGAAGTGCAGGTATCTCTTCAAGGCAGTGATTTCACTTCCTTTGAATGGATATATACCCAGAAGTGGGACTGATGGATCATCTGGTAGTTCTATTTTCCATTTTTTGAGAACTTCCATACTGTTTCCCATAATGGCTGCACCAATTATGTTCCTACCAACAGTGAACAAGGGTTCCCTTTTTTCCACATCTTTGTCAACACTTATTATCTCTTATCATTTGATAATAGCCATTCTAACAGATATGAGATATCTCATTGGGGTTTTGATTTGCATTTCCCTAATGAATAGTGATGTTAAGCACTATTTCATGTGCCTGTTGGCCATCTGTATGTCTTATTTGGAAAAATAACTACTTAGGTCCTCTGCCCATCCTTTAATTGGATTGGTTTTGTTTTGTTTGCCCCTGAATTATATGAGTTGTAAGTTCATTACATATTTTGGATGTTAATGCCTTAGCAGATAAATGCTTTGCAAACATTTTCTACCATTCCATTGGTTGCCATTACATTTTATTGACTGCTTTCTTTCTTAAGCATAAGATTTTAGTTTGATATAGTCCCATTTGTTTATTTTCACATTTGTTGTTTGTGCTTTTGGCATCATATACAGAAAATTGCTGCCAAGACCAATGTTGAGGAGCTTTTTCCCTAAAATTCTTGTGGGAATTTTAAGGTTTCAGGTCTTTTAATCCATTTGGAGTTAATATCTGTGAGGGGTTTAAGAGTCCAACTTCACTCTTCTGCATTTGTCTAGCTTTTCCAACACTATTTATTGAAGAGACTATCTTTTCCCATAAGTATTTTTAGCTCCCTTGTTAAATATTGGTGGACTGTATATGTGAGGGTTTATATCTGGGCCTTTGATTCCATTTCACTGATCCATGTGTTTGTTTTTATCTCAGTGTCATATGTTTTTGTTACTATAGCTTTGTAACATAGCTTGAAGTGGAAAGTATGATGCTCAGAAAGTATGATCTTTCTCAGGATTACTCTGGTTATTCAGAATCTTTTTGTAGTTCCATAAAAATTTTAGGATTGTTTGTCCCATTTCTGTCAAAATACCATTGGAATTGTGATAGTGATTGCATTGAATCTATAGGTGGTTGTGGGAAGTACAGACATTTTAACAATATTTATTCTTTGGACCCACAAATATAGGATATTGTTCCATTTTTTAAAAAGATTTATTTATTTATTTTAGAGAGAGAGAGAGCACGAGCAGCAGAAGGGGCAGAGGGAGAGAGAAAATCTCAAGCAGACTCCCCACCGATGCAGAGCTTGATCTCATGACCCTGAGATCATGATCTGAGCCAAAATCACGAGTCGGATCCTTAACAACAAACTGAGCCACTCGAGTGCCCCAGGATACCATTCCATTTAGTATTGTCTCCTTCAATTTCTTTCATCAAGGTCTTGTAATTTTCAGTGTCCAGCTCTTTCACTACCTTAGTTAAATTTAATCCCAAGTATTTTATTGTTTTTGATGCTTCTGTAAATGGGATTATTTTATTTTTCAAATATTTTATTCTTAGTGTATAGAAATGCAACTGATTTCTGTATATTGATTTTGATTCTTGGAACTTTACTGAATTTGTGGATTAGTTCTAACAGTTTTTTTTTTTTTTTTTGCTGGAGTCTTTAGGATTTTCTATATATAACATCATTTCATCTGCAAAGAAAGATAATTTTACTCCTGATTTAAATGTCTTTTACTTCTTTTTCTTGCCTAGTTATGAGAATAGGCATTTAGTTAGACATGAGCAGGAGGGAAGGACAGTGATGAATAGGTTACACATTAAAAGCCAGGAGGCACAACATCATACGTTAGAAGCCTGGGAGCACAATATCCTGGCCTTGTGGCTTCCAAGACCCTGATGCTAACAGGCCAAGAACCACAGGTGCAGAACATATGCTCTCTTCTTCTACCTCTGCCTCAGGGTAACCCCTAGACTCATTATAGTGCATTTGTATTGCAGTTATAGCCATCCCATGGAGGAAAGCTGCCATGATGTTTCCAGTACAAGCTTTATAAGGTCAAATACTCCCCCTCCCAACCTATAGGAGCAAGTTCCCCAAGTTACTGGAAGCAGCCTCCATTAGAGACCACCCTGTCCATGACCCAAGTCACTCTTCTTCAACCCTGCATGCACACACACACACATATAAAAGGAAAGGATCCCTGTAGCTCAAGGGCAGTTGCCACTTGTTGGCCTGCCCACTCTCCCTTCTTAAAAATGTACTGTCCTTGGGGCGCCTGGGTGGCTCAGTGGGTTAAAGCCTCTGCCGTCGGCTCAGGTCATGATCTCAGGGTCCTGGGATCCAGCCCCACATCGGGCTCTCTGCTCAGCAGAGAGCCTGCTTCCCCTTCACTCTCTGCCTGCCTCTCTACTTACTTGTGATATCTCTCTCTGTCAAATAAATAAATAAAATCTTTTAAAAAAAATGTACTGTCCTTAATAAACTGCTTTGTGTTTGCTACTTTCTTCTGGCTATCTTTATTTGAGCACAGATTCTCAAATCTTTCATGGGAAATTTAAGAAATGAGATCTCAATTCACACAAGGCACTCTCCCACCACTGACAGTTACTCTGGCTAGAACTTCCAGTACTATGTTGAGTAAGAGTAATTAGAGTGGGCGTCCCTGTCTTATTTCTGATCTTAGAGGAAAGCTTTCAAACTTTCACCTTTGAGTATGATGTTAGTTGTGATTTGTCAGGTATGTCCTTTATCATGTTGAGGTACAGTCCATCTATATCCAATTTGTTGAGAGTTTTTATCATTAATGGATGTTGAATTTCGCCAAATGATCTTTCTGCATCTATTCAAGTAATCATGAATTTTATCTTTCATCTTCTTAATGCTGTATATAACATTTATTAATCTGTGTATGTTGAATAATCTTTGAACCCCAGGGATAAATCCTGTTTGATCATGGTGTGTGGTCCTTTTCATGTGGTAGTTAGTTTGCTTGTATTTTGTTGAGAATTTTTGAATTTATATTCATCAGGGATATTGACCTGCAAATTCTTTTCCTGTGCTGTGTTTTTCTGCCTTTGATATCAAGGTAATGCTGGACTCATAAAGTGAGTTTGAGAGTATTTTCTCCTCTTCAGTTTTTTTGGGAAGAGTTTGAGGATTGTCTTTAATTCTTCTTTAAATGTTTGGTAGATTTAAATCTACCAAATTGTTTGGTAAATTTAAACTTAATTTAAATTTAAAAGTTTAAATTTAGATTTTCAAATGTTTAAATGTTTCACCAGTGAAACTATCCGATCCTAGATTTTCTTTATGGGAGGATTGTGATTACTGATTCAATGGCCTTACATGTTACTGGTCTGTTCAGACTTTCTCTTTCTTTATTATTCAGTCTTGGTAGGCTGCATGTTTCTAATAATCTATCCATTTCTTCTAGGTTATTCAATTTGCTAGTGTATATAATCATTCATAATAGTATCTTATAATCATTTGTATTATCTGTGGTATCAGTTATAATATCTCCCCTTTCATTTCTAATTTTGTTTGTTTCTTAGTCTACCTTCAGCTTGTCAATTTATTTTCCACAAACCAGCTTTTAGTTTTGTCAATCTTTTCTATTTTTTTGCTGATCTCTATTTCATTTATTTCTGTTCTGATCACTGTATTTCTTTCCTTCTGCTAACATTGGGCTTACTTTTTAAATTCTCTTTTTAGTTTCTTGAGGTGTAAGGAAGTTAGGTTGTGTATTTGAGATTTTTCTTTTTTCTTCTTGTAAGCATTTTTTACTCTCAGCTGCCCTTTTAAAATTGCTCTTGTTGCATCCATATGTTTTGGTGGCTGGATTTTCATTTTCATTTGTTTCAAGATTCTTTTAAATTTCTTTTTTGATACATTCATTTTTCCACCAAATACTTTTTATTTTTTCAGTGTTACAAGATTAACTGTTGATGCACCACACCCAGTGCTCCATGCAATACGGGCCCTCCTCAATACCCACCACCAGGCTCGCCCAACCCCCCCACCTTCAGCCCTCCAAAACCCTCAGTTTGTTGCTCAGAGTCCACAGTCTCTCATGGTTCATCTCCCCCTCCAATTTCCCCTCATTCACCCTTCCTTTCCTTCTCAAAATACCCTCCGTGTTTTTGCTTATGCTCCACACATAAGTGTGACCATAAGATAACTGACTCTCTCCACTTGGCTTATTTCACTCTGCATAATCTCTTCCAGTTCTGTCCATGTTGATGCAAATTTGGGTATTCATCCTTTCTGATGGAGGCATAATATTCCATTGTATATATGGACCATATCTTCTTTATCCATTCATCTGTTAAAGGGCAGCTTGGCTCTTTCCATAGTTTGGCGATTGTAGGTAGCCATTGCTGCTATAAACATTGGGGTACATGTGGCCCTTCTTTGTTAGAAGTGTATTGTTAATTTCCATGTATTTGTGAAATTTTCAGCTTTCCTCTTATTTCTTGGAGCTGTATCCAGGTCTATAGCCAGGACAATGATCAGCAAGTTAGTTGCCTGAATGGAGGCCTCTTTTCTTAAAACAGCTCTCCTTACTCTTGGACTGTACTGGGGTTTCACAACCTTCTACCTGGATCTCACAGCTTTCACAAAGGCACTTTTGTTCATGGTTACATGTCAAATTGTTATTGTAGGAGGAATATAAACAAAGTATTTCTTATTTGACCATCTTGCTGATGTCATTCCCTTTCATCCTAAATTCTAAACCCTCACACAGACTTTTATCACTTTTCACATTTCTGTTATTAACTTGAATCACCAAATCAAGGAGTCTTTCTTCAACTTATCATAGCTTCTTATAAATTTATTATCTCTGAATACAAATTATTCCTATTCTTTTGATCCTAGATGTTTGAAATTCAAAAAGCCAAAGCTGATTCATGCCAATGGCTATTAAACTGAATAAATGAGATTCAAAGGGCAGGAAGAAATATCCGAAAGAAGGTAAATTTGTTTAGTTCTTCATAAACATCATCCTGCCACATTCCTGTTGCTGATTGTACTCCCATTTCTTTTTCATGACATTCTCTTCCCTTCACTTTTACCTTCTGCCAAACCTGCAAAATCAGGCATTTAAAGGTAGAAAACACCTTTTGGCCTTTAGAAAGATGAAGATACATCATTTCATCACCGAGCAGAAGAAACTGTAAAATGGAACTTATACTATTGTTAAGCTATGTAGGGTACAGTTTGCATAAATTACTTTATAGCATTTTGTAAAGATCTATATGACCCTGGAGAACTTGAAATGGCAGCTATAGGAGGAAGACATGGAGGAGTAACTTATAATTATGTATTTAATTGACTTTGAAGGAAAATAAGTTGTATAACTGATAGTGATTATAATTACATAAAGATTAAAATATATTACCAAACAAGTTACCTAAGTTATTTTATGGTATTATTAGAATCACATAATGTCTACACTCTGAATTATTTTGGCAGTGCTAAGATAACTACCATCCTGCTTTAGAGCTGAAGGAATGGAAAGTAGTTAGGAGATAAAATAAAGCATACCTTCCATTAGTGTTTTAGTATTGTATTTTCACACATCACTTTGAATTGTCAGATTTGTAGTTAATAGAGTTAAAATATATAATTTAAGTTGGCTTATTGAAATTGCACACTGTATTGTGATTTTTTATTGGAAAAGATTATACTTACGTCTCTATAAAAATATTAGTATTATAGGAAGTGTTATGTCTCTAAGTATTTGTTACCTTTCAAATAATTCCAGACTGAACAAATGGCAAACTATACCATTATTTGTGAAAAGTAAAACATTATTTAATTACATACATGCACACATGCAAGGACTATGAATGTTATGATTATTCTGACAAAAATAAATTTTGAATTCTCATATACTAATGAAGTACTGAATTTTAGATTTGAGATTTTCTAATAAGTAAAAAACACTTAGTTTTAATTATTTTAATTATGTATCTATTATATTTAAATATTTATATGATATATAATTGTCTATCTCCTCAAAAATATTGTGTGTAAATTATACAAAATAAAATTCCTTAAATAACAATGTGTATAGATGATGCAAATTGGAGATGGCAATATATGTAGGCCTATTTTATTAATAATAAAAAGGGTCATTTTATCTATAATTTAGCTTAAATGAAAAAAATACAACATTTATATGTTTTATTCTGCTTGAAAATATAATTATTTTTTTTCATTTATTAACTGCTTGCATTATATTATTAATCCTCATGAAATGTGTAATTTTTACATATTCAGACATGTGTATTTAGCTCATATTTCATTTGTAACCAGAAAACCTGGAAATCAGAAAAAATAGACTTTAATGTTCCCATCCTGTATTTGAAGGTATTAAGGTATTCAGACATTGGAACTCTTGCATAGCATGTTGGTGGCAGAATCCTTTTCATATGTTTAATAATTTAGTAGTCCTATTGTTCATATAAATATTATTTTCATACCAGACATGAAATAGTAAAGGCCATACATGTTTGTGAAGCAAAATACTATGAGCACATAAATAGTTGTTGTCTTTGATAGTGCTCTTTGACATTGGTATCAAAAATAGAATTTTCCAGGTTAACAACATGAGAAATAGGGGCACCTGGGTGGCTCAGTGGGTTAAGCCTCTGCCTTCGGCTCAGGTCATGATCTCAGGGTCCTGGGATCGATCCCCACATCGGGCTCTCTGCTCAGCAGGGAGCCTGCTTCCCCCTCTCTCTCTCTACCTGCCTCTCTGCCTACTTGTGATCTCTCTCTCTGTCAAATAAATAAATAAAATCTTTAAAACAACAACAACATGAGAAATAACTAAATAATGGTAGTTATGTATGCTCTGAGAGACAAATAAATAAACACTCCATGGAAATAAAGTTTGCTGCTGTTGTCTGACTCCCCCCACTCCCTGACCCACTCCCATCATTTCCTCTAGTGAGTTTAAATATAGATTCCATGGCAGCAATATTGCAAGGCCCATGACACTACTAGTTAACTACAGATTGAGTACACTTCCAGAAAAAAATGCCCCCCTCCCTAACTCAGTTTTCTGGTACATACGATTTATGTTATTTTCAACCTTGTAAAATCAGTAAGTTTTCTACATGTGTCTTCAGTGTGGATAGAGCTAAGAAAATTGCTGTTTTAAATAATGACTAAGTTTATATTTTCCAAAAGCAACTGTCCTAATAGCTCTTTCAGACATTCTTTAGAGGACCAAAAGCAGATGTAAAAAGAAACACACTGGCTCATATAAAAGTAGAATTCGACTGAGATACTGTATATAAGGGGAAATAGAGAAATTTTTAGAAGTTTTAAAGTAAGAAATAATTGCTGTTTAATATGAGAGAAAGCCAGAGTACCTTCTGAAACCCAGAAGATAGATCAGTCACTTGACATGATTGGCAGTGATTTGGGGTGAAAATAGGGAGCTCTAAGAACACATGACAACAATGAATTATTAGAGCTGCAGCTCAGCTATTTATAAATATACTTCTGTTTAGAAATTTGTTCACTGCAGTGATGACTCTCAGAATATTAGCCACAAAACATCTGGCAATGCTTAATGCCAGAGGCTGTCTGCCTCCATCTTAGGCTGCATTAAAGAAGTAGTGTCCAGTTTACACTAGGGAAGAGTCCCATCGTACTGATCAGAAATCACTTTTCTGAAACCATCCCAAGTGTGGTCTGAGGTAAATAACCCAAAGTAATGACATAAGGAGTGGTAACAATATTCTTTGATATTTTTTATCTAGTGTGAAGTAGATTCCTGGGAGCACCATTTAATTCTTCTAAAGACTCTTAGAGGTCTTATGGAGAAAATAATTTGACTTAGATTTTTTAAAAATCTAAAAATAAAAATATTTATTTTAGAGATAGAGGGAGAGCACATGCAGGGGAGGGGCAGAGGGGGAGGGAGAGAGAATCAAGTAGACTCCCTGCCAAGCACAGAGCCAGACTTGGGGCTTGATCCCATGACCCCAAGATCACAAACTGAGCCAAAACCAAGAGTCAGACGCTTATCTGACTGAGCTACCCAGGCACCCCTTAGATTGTTTTGTTTTATTAAAAAGCAATAAAGACTTCAGCTCCTTAGATAAATGGTCTAGTGGCACAATAAGACTTCATATCTACATTACAAACTCTGGGGTAGCATGGTAGATAATCAAGGACTGATTTGCCTATGGATTTTAGAATAATTTTGAATTCCCCAGACACTAGAAATACAACACTGCATAAAAGAGGAAGAATACATAAAGCTGGTCTTCTATATACTGGAAAGAAATAGTGCTCTCATTAATGCAGGAAAGAATAAAGACTTAATTCCCTCTTCCCAATACAGAGCAGGAAAAGGAAAAGTAGCTGTGCAGGATGCAATAGGACCATACTGAAGAGCTTGACAGCCAATCTGAAACTTCATTTTTTTTTTTTTTTTTTTTTTTAAGCATCAACAAGGAGGAAGGCACTGAACATGAAATGCAGGATACTGGGCTAGAAACTATGAGTACAAAGAATATGAAATAGTTACTGGAGGTGGAACTTCTGCAATGATGGTGTAAGAAGCGTGGCAAAACCCCTGCCTACCAAAATAATTTTACCAGTAAAGATTACAAAATGAAAAAATATTTTAAAGTTTCTGGGCATTTTCCCCAAACTATACTGCATAAGAGAAACATTTATTTTTTAAAAATCTGAATCATGGTAAGAACAGTGAGAATCTGTGGCATTTGAGCCACAACCTAGTCCATTACCCACCTATTCACACTACTGTGTTATAGAAGTTCTACTCCAGACTATGCAGCAAAGAATATCCTGGATCCCGGTCATTGCAGCTTCCAGTCTGAAGCTAAATTTTTATCACAGGAGGGGAATAGTGCTAGCTTTTCTTACTCTTCTCACTCCCAAAGTATAGAACCTCTATTCTGAGTGGGAAAAAGAGAAGATTGGTCTCCCTTCTCACATCCAGTTCCTACTCATTGAGTGAAAGCTCTATCTCAGTTGCTGCAGGCCAAGAATACTGGCCCCAACTGTCAGAGTCCCAGCTCACTGAGTTGAAGTTTCACATCTGGAAGGCAAACTGAGAAAATTAGGCATAATATTTCAGTCTGTCAGTGCCCGTTGTAAGAATGCGATTGTTACTCTAGAAAAGTGGGTCCTCACCACGAGCTTCAGTGCAGTGACATGGGTTCTTTCCAACAATAAAGATAAGTTTTATGGGCCAAGAATTCCTCAGCTCTGACTAAGGGGATAGATGAACATTATTTCTAACAGCGAGTGGAGAACTCATGCCTAAGGGTTTGATGAAAATAATGGAGGCCTTAGTGGACCAAAGGTGGTAGTTCTGATATAAACAAATTGGCAGAACAAACAGAACTTTAATAGTGAGAACCAAGGAATAAGCCATGAAGAGCCCTCTTGGGATCACAGCCAACCCCAGAGTTGAAGAAATCTGTGCATACGCATTGTACTGCCTTCATTCAGAAGCAATTAGAGTAGGACATGAGGCAGAGCCACACATACATCCATTAATACAAGGCAGAAGTTTGTTTTTTTTAAGATTTATTTATTTATTTATTTATTTGACAGAGAGGAGAGAGATCACAAGTAGGCAGAAAGGCAGGCAGAGAGAGAGGAGGAAGCAGGCTCCCCGCTGAGCGGAGAGCCTGATGCGGGGCTCGATCCCAGGATCCCGAGATCATGACCTGAGCCGAAGGCAGAGGCTTCAACCCACTGAGCCACCCAGGCGCCCCACAAGGCAGAAGTTTTATTGGCACAAAGGGATTAACTAAAACCTCTGACAGTGAAGTACTCTAACCCAAGTACTTTCTAAGAAGAAAGGCTTAAAAATAATATCACAGTCATCTCTGGCAGTCTGGAAGACTGTATACATACCCAAAGCTGTACTCTATCTAGAGTTATCAGAGATGGAAACTTCAAACTACTAATGCCTAGCTGAATATAAGGCAAAAAATATAAATTCCCTGAACTCAAATAGCAGTCTCTAAACCACACAAACATCCAATGGTAAAGAGTAAAAATACAACTGGCTAGGAGGGCTTAAACACAACCTTGACCAATAAGTGTCTTGTAAAATCACAAGGGAACTCTATGTAGCCAGACTGAAAGACAAAAATAAGGGGAAAATAACTGAGGGAAAATACACTTTGTAGAAAGAGTTGAGCCAAATCACAAAACAAACTAGCAAAAAACAACAACCACAATCACTTCTAGAGAAAGGTCAGTATCCAGAGTTACTACAATAAATTATCTAGTATATCCAGCTTTTTTTTTTTTTTTAAGTATGAGATATGCAAAGAAATAGGAAAGTGTGACGTATACATAGGGGGAAACGATGGCAGTAGAAACTGCCTATAAAGCATCTATAACAGTGGATTTACTAGATTAAAGACTTCAAAGCAGCTATATATGTATGTTCAAAAACTAAAGGAACTCATATTTAAAGAATTAAAGAAAGGTATGATGATGGTGTTGCATTCAATAAGGAATATAACTAAAGATGCAGAAGTTATTAAAAAGAACAAATGAAAAATCTGAAGTTGAAAAGTATAATTAACATTTAAAGTTCAATAGAGGAGCTAACAGTAGTTTGAACTGGCAGAAAGAATCAGCAAACTAAAATATAGATTGAAAGAAATTATACGATCTAAAGAACAGAGGAGAAAAAAGAAGAAAAACAAAGACTGAGAGAAATGTAGGAAACGATTAATCACACTAATATACGTGTAATAAGAACCCTAGAAGGAAAGAAGAGAAAGTTAACAGAGAAATATTTGAAAAACAATAGTTAGGAAAAAACCCCTAACCTACAAATTCAAAAAGCCCAGCAAACTCTAAGAACTATAATGCAAAGAGATTCACATCCAAACA
The DNA here is from genome assembly GCA_028646535.1 of Procyon lotor. Classification (NCBI taxonomy): domain Eukaryota; kingdom Metazoa; phylum Chordata; class Mammalia; order Carnivora; family Procyonidae; genus Procyon; species Procyon lotor. The sequence goes on from CM053612.1 coordinate 75,800,219, forward strand.
CATTGTAGTCAAAATGCTGAAAGCCAAAGGGAATTTTGAACATAGCAGGAGAAAAAAAAGTGACTCATCACATTTGAAGGAACCCCATAAGATTAACAGATGACATCTTATCAGAGGTAATAGAGGTCAGTGATATCAGCAAGATGGCAGACTAGGAGAGCCTGATGCTCATCTCCTCAAACAAAAACAATCAAATCAATGAAAAAAACAACCACAAAATGATGAAGATAGCTCTCCCCAGAAAAGTTCCAAAGTGAAAGGAGTCTTCAGAAACACTGTAGAACACACAAAAAATCCCAGGATTACTGCATAGAAAGACATAGAAAGCATCTTTCCTGCAATAACTTATCCTCCATTTTGACAGAACTCAGCATCCAGAGGAATCTGCTCAGCCACAATCATAACCCATGTGAAAAAGAGAGTGAGAAGATTCCAATGACCCTTGTCATCACCACAGACACCTGCAGTGTTTGCCACTGAGGAGGAGTGCAGTCTTCACCAATGCTGAGCCCAGATAACAAAGTAGCTTGTAGTCCACACTGCCACATCTCCACCAAAAAAGAGCCTACACTGTGCTCCATCCAATAAGGGTGTCACCATCACATGTCCCCTGGAGAAGGAGTTATTGCTGTGCACTCCCAACTGCCAAAGGTTGGGATTGCCATGCACCTTCTCCCACCCAGCCCCCCAAGGTTGGAGCCAGCGCTTGCAATATTGTCCCACCTTTCCTCCCCTGCCTCAGGCCAGGAGCTGAAGCTGATTGTTACCCTCCCTGAGAATGAGCGACTGCTATGCCCTCATAAGGAAAAGAGTATATGCCACACACTGCAGAAGGAAGGAATTACTAAAAAATAGAGCTTAAGTAAGGCATATGAGAATAGAAAAATAATACAAAAATCAACAGTTTTTTAAATAAACAGAATCAACAAACCATTAGCTACATTAACTAAGAAAAAAAAAGGATGACTCAAATTACTAAAATCAAAACAAGTCAGACAACAAAAAGAAATAAAAGGTATTCAAATTGGCAAAGAAAAAGTCAAACTCTCTCTTCACAGATGATGTGATACTTTATGTGGAAAACCCAAAAGACTCCACCTCCAAACTACTAGAACTCATACAGCAATTCAGTAATGTGTCAGGATGCAAAATCAATGCACAGAAATTAGTTGCTTTCTTATACACTAACAATGAAACTGCAGAAAGAGAAATTAGAGAATCGATTCCATTTATAGTAGCATAAAAAACCATAATATACCTTTGAATAGACATAACTAAAGACATAAAGGATCTATACTCTAGGAACTACAGAACACTCATGAAAGAAATTGAAGAAGACACAAAAAGATAAAGCAATCCATGCTCCTGGATTGGAAGAATAAACATCATTAAAATGACAATGCTACCCAGAGCAATCTACATTTTCAACATCATCCTAATCAAAATACCAACAGCATTTTTCAAAATGCTGGAACAAACGATCCTAAAAATTGTATAGAACCAGAAAGGACCCCAAATCACCAAGGAAATGTTGAAAAAGAAAAACAAAGCTGGGGGCATCACATTGCCTGATTTCAAGCTATATTACAAAGCTTTAATTACCAAAACAGCATGGTACTGACACAAAAACAGACACATAGACCAATGGAACAGAACAGAGAGCTCAGATATGGATTCTCAACTCTATAGTCAACTAATCTTCGACAAAGCAGGAAAAAATATCCGATGGGAAAAAGATAGTCTCTTCAATAAATGGTGCTGGGAAAACTGGACAGCTATATCCAGGTGAATAAAACTGGACCATTCTCTTATATCATACACAAATATAAACTCGAAATGGATGAAAGACCTCAACGTGAGACAGGAATCCATCAAAAAGAACACGGGCAGTAACCTCTTCAACATCAGCCACGGCAACTTCTTTCAAGACACGTTTCCAAAGGCAAGGGAAATAAAAGCAAAAATGAACTTTTGAGACTTCATCAAGATAAAAAGCTTCTGCATGGCAAAGTAAAGAGGCAACCCATAGGAGAAGATAGTTGTAAATGACACTACAAAGGGCTGATATCCAAGATCTATAAAGAGCTTCTCAAACTCAACACCCAAAAAACAGATTATCAAGTCAAAAAATGGGCAGAAGACATGAGCAGACACTTCTCCAAAGAAGACATACAAATGGCTAACAGACACATGAAAAAGTATTCATCATCATTAGCCATCAGGGAGAT
>CM053612.1:75802946-75817952 GCA_028646535.1 Procyon lotor
ATTTTGAAGAGGAATTCAAGTGGTAGAGCAAGATATGCCACAGTGAGGGTGGGTGACATTACGAAAATAGCAAATAACAGTTATCTGAGTGGGCTTGCCACCCTAGCAAGATGTGATGGCCCTTCTTTCTGTCATGCCTACTTCCACACTTTCGCTCATGTCTTTACTCAACCAAGCTGAACTCCTAAGTCAGGCCCAAGATGTTCTATTACTAAACTGTTTTCACAACAAATGGCATAACCCATAACAAAGTAGTACTGGATTATAGCCTAAAATATAAAACAAATATCTATGAATCCATACTAAAATACATGAATGATTGAATAAATAAATTGAGGAAAAGAGAACAATCTCCCATACAGAAAAATTCCAAATAATTTTAAATAGATACTCTACCCTCAGGGAGGTAGAGCATCACTCATGCTTCTTAGGTGTGGGCTGCTTATGGTGACTTCCTTCTCAAAAGTACTGTGATGGGAAGGGGAGAAAAAGAGTAACTTTACAATGGAGAAACCTGACAAACGCTGCATTAGCCAGGTGATCGAGGTCAACATCAACAGTGATAAATCATGCTGATATAATGTACCCTGGATAGGATGTGTGAGAAGGACACTTCATCTCTATGATCTTCCTCCCCAAAACTCCTACCCCTAGTCTAACCATGAGAAGAACATCAGACAAATCCCAACTGAAGGACATTTATGGAACACCTGACCAATACTTCCCAAACCTGTTAAGTTCATCAAAAATAAGAAAAGTCTGAGAAACTATTACAACCAAGAGAAGGGTAAGGAGACATGATAACTAAATGTAATATGTTATCCTGGATGTGATCCTGGAACAGAAAAAGAACAGTAGGTAAAAACTAAGGAATTCTAAATAAAGTATATGCTTTAGTTATAATGTGCCAATATTAGTTCATTAATTGTGACAAGTATATCATATTAATGTCAGATGTTAATAATGGGGGAACTGGGTATAGAGTATATGGGAGCTCTGTATACAGTCTTGGCAGTTTGTCTGTAAATCTGTATTTTTCCTAACAAATTATTTTTTTTAAAGGGGATTAAAGTTCCCAAGAGCACACAACTTTACATATGTAAACTGGGATTCAAATGTCGGGTTTTCTGATGCAGAATTCTGTACTCTTTTTATTACACCACACTGCCTCATTTCACAAGTCCCTCTAGGGTGTACTATGTGTGGCCATTTTTAGTTTTCAAAAATATCCTCATTTTATTTTATTTTTAGAGATTTTATTGAGAGTGAAAGAGAGAGAGAGAGAGAGAGACTGAATGAGCAGGAATGAGGGGCAAAGGGAGAGGGACAAGAAGATTCCCCACTTAGCAGGGAGCCCTTCTTTGGGTTAGATCCCAGGACCCTGGGATGATGACCTGAGCCAAAGGCAGATGCTTAACTGGCTGAGCCACCCAGGTGCCCCAAAATGTCCTCATTTTAAAAGAGTGAAACAAAAGAAGGAAAGTAACAACTCCTGTCTGATTCTGCATTTAAGGGTAGAGAGGGGCATAAAGAGGAATTAACATTAAGGAAGCAATTTAGTGCCTAAGACTCCTCGATGTGCATGTGTTGCATGTGTTATATTCTCCAATTCTGATAACAACACATGGATATTTTTGTCAGTCAAAGACTCTGTCAACTGCCATGTAATAGAAAACTCAACTGCTTTTATTCTTTTCTTGTCCTCTCCCTCATTATATTGGCTTCTTTACCCATTTTACTTGCCTTATGAATATGTAATCTATGCCAGGCTTTTGTCCATTTAATAGGCAGGAACAAGGAGTAATGGAGCTAAGGGGAGATACCTATATCAGAAAAGTAAAGTATTGCCCTGCACACTACTACTTACAGTTTATTGACCAGAACTGTGTGAAGAGGGAACCTCTCATGGCAAAGAGATCCTGGAGAAGCAAGTATTTAGGCTGAACATGTTGCCTGAACAACATAATGGTTCTCCTTGTAAAGAAGAATGGAGAATAGATCCTAGGTAGGCACCTAGCAGATAATTGCCCTTTTTTCAATTGTATATATGAAGAATTTCATAAGAAATTTTTTGTATGAAAATTTTGTAAGATATATAAGCTACCTTCCCTGATCATAGGTAACATGTGGAAGAGATGAAATTTAACACAGAGCTGACTAGTTGAAAACATTTCCTTTTTCCTTCAAACAAGTCTGAGAGAGCGAAAAAATCTACCTACTCCTTTTTGCCTAATGAATCACTTCTCAAAACCTAAAGAATAGATTACTTACTTAAAATCACATAATTGGTGGAAAAGCCATATTAGCACATTATCTTCCAGACTTCTATCTTTGATTTAAAATTTTTTTTAAGTTTTAATTTTAATTTGATTTACTTAACATACAGTGTTTTAATAGTTTCAGGAGTAGAATTTAGTGACTCATCAGCTGAATATAACACCCGGTGCTCATTTCCTCAAGTGCCTTCTTTAATATCCATCACCCAATTCCCCCATCCCCCTACCCACCTCCCCTCCAGCAACCCCCAGTTTGTTCTCTATAGTTAAGAGTCACTTACAATTTGCCTCCCTCCCTGTTTTTATCTTATTTCATTTTTCCTTCCCTTCCCCTATGTTCAACTGTTTTATTTCTTAAATTCCACATGAGGGAAATAATATGGTATTTGTCTTTCTCTGACTTATTTCACTTAGCATAATACCCTCTAGTTCTATCCACATTGTTGCAAATGGCAAGATTTCATTCTTTTTGGTGGCTGGGTAATATTCCATTTGCTGTATGTGTATACACATACATATTTTCATCCATTCGTCTATCACTGGACACCTGAGTTCTTTCTATATTTTGGCTATTGTGGATATTGTTGCCCCTTCAAATCACTATTTTTGTATCCTTTGAATAAATATCTCATAATGCAATTGCTGGGTCATAGGGTAGTTCTGTTTTTAACTTTTTAAGGAGACTTCATACTGTTTTCCAGAGTGGCTGAACCATTTTGCATTCCCACCAACAGTGTAAGAGGGGTCCCCTTTCTCCGCATCCTTACCAACATCTGTTGTTTCCTGAGTTGTTCATTTTAGCCATTCTGACCTGTATGAAGTGTTATCTCATTGTGGTTTTGATTTGTATTTCCCTGATGCCAAGTGATGCTGAGCATTAAAAAATTTATTATTGGCTATATTTCCCATGCAGCACTTTTCATTTCTCTGACTTACTCATTTTTATACTTGGGAGTTTGTGCATCTTAATCCCCCTCACTTATTTTGCCCATGACCTCAACCTCTTTTCCCCTGGCAAGTACCAGTTTATTCTCTGGATTTAAGAGTCTGTTTGTTTTTTTTTTTTGTTTTTTAGATTCTACATATAAGTAAAATCATATGGTATTTGTCATTCTCTGTCTAGTTTATTTCACTTAGCATAATACCTTCTAGGTCCATCCATGTTGTCACAAATGGCAAGATTTCATTCTTTTCTATGGCTTAGTAATATTCCATTTTGTGTGTGTGTGTGTGTGTGTGTGTGTGTGTGTGTGTGTGTGTACACACCACATCTTCTTTATCCATTCATCTGTTGATGGATACTTGGGTTGTTTCTATATCTTGGCTATTGTAAATAGTGCTACAATAAACAGGGCTGCATACATCTTTTTGATTTAGTGTTTTTATTTTCTTTGGGTAAATACCCAGCAGTGGCAATACTGGATCATATAGTATTTCTGTTTTTAATTTTTTGGGAAACCTCCATATTGTTTTCCACAGTACTTGCACCAATTTACATCCCCACAAGTGGCACATGAGAGTTCCCTTTTCTCCACATCCTTGCCAATGCTTGGTAGTTCTCATCTTTTTTATACTAGCCATTCTGACTTGTTTTAGGTAATGTCTCATTGTAGTTTTGATGTGCATTTCCCTAATGATTAGTAATGTTGAGTATCTTTTCATGTGTCTCTTGGCCATCTCTGTGCCTTCTTTAGGAAAATGTCTATTCAGGTCCTCTGCCCATGTTTTAATTGGGTTTTTTTTCCTTCTGTTGTTGAGTTATATAAATTCTTTATATATTTTGGGTACTAACTCGTTATCAGATTAATCATCTGCAAATATATTCTCTTTTTTTAAAAAATATTTATTTATTTGACAGAGGGAGAGATCACAAGTAGAGAGGCAGGCAGAGAGAGGGGGGGAAGCAGCCTCCCTGTTGAGCAGAGAGCCCGATGTGGGGCTCGATCCCAGGACCCTGAGATCATGACCTGAGCTGAAGGCAGAGGCTTTAACCCACTGAGCCACCCAGGCGTCCCTGCAAATATTTTCTCTTATTTGATAGATTTTCTTTTCATTTTGTTGGCTGTTTCTTTTGCTTTGCAAAAGCTTTTATTTTTCAGTTTATTTATTTATTTTTAAGAAATTCCTGCACCCAATATGGGGCTCAAACTCATGACCCCGAGATCAAGAGTCACATGCTCTTCTGACTGAGCCAGTCAGGTGCCCTCAAAAGCTTTTTATTTAATTTAGTCCTAGTAGTTTACTTTTACTTCTGTTTTCTGGCCTCAGGAGATATATCCATAAATATGTTGTAAGGCCAATGTCCAAGAGATTATTACCTATGTTGTCTTTTAGGAATTTTATGGTTTTAGGTCTCACATTCAAGTCTTTAATCCACTTTGAGTTGATTTTTGTATATACTGTAAGATAATGGTCCAAGTTTTATCTTTTGCCTGTAGCTGTCCAATTTTCCCAACACCATTTATTGAAGAGACTGTCTTTTTCCCATTGTATATTCTTGCCTCCTTTGTCATAAATTAATTGACTAAATAATTGTAGGTTTATTAATGAGATCTCTGTTTTGTTCCAGTAATCTATGTCTCTTCCTATGCCAGTACCATACTGTGTAGATTACCATAATATTGTAGTATCTCTTGAAATCTGGGACTGTGATGCCTCCAGCATTGATCTTCTTTCTCAAGATTGCTTTGGCTATTCGGGATTTTTGTGGTTCCATACAGATTTTAGAATTATTTGTTATGTTTCTGTGAAAAATGCTATTGGTATTTTGATAGGGATTGCATGGAGTCTAGATTGCTTTTGGTAGTATAAATATTTTAATGATATTCTTCCAATCTGTGAGCATGGCATACCTTTCCATTTGTATCATCTTCAGTATCTTTTATCAATGCCTTATAGTTATTAGACTATAGGTCTTTCACCACTATGGTTAAATTTATTCTTAGATATTTTATTCTTTTTGATGCAGTTGTAAATGGAATAGTTTTCTTAATTTCTCTTTCTGCTAATTTGTGATCAGTGTATAGAAATGCAGCATATTTCTGTATATTAATTTTGTATCTCACAGCTTTACTGAGTTCGTTTATTCTAATAGTTTTTTGGTGAAGTCTTTAGTTTTTTCCAAATATAGTATCATGTCATTGCAAATAATGACAGTTTTACTACTTTCTTACCAATTTGGATGTCTTCAATTTCTTGTATGATTGGATTTCTAGTACTATTTTGAATAAAAGTGGTGTGAGTGGACATCTTTACTTGTTCCTGTTTGTGGAGGAAAAGCTTTCAGTTTTTTACCATTGAGTATGATGCCACTTACGGGTTTGTGAGTGTCATTTATGGCCTTTATTATGCTGGGGTATGTTCCCTCTAAACCCATTTTGTTGAGGGTTTTTATCATGAATGGCTAGAAGTGAGTTTGTACCTTGTCAAATGCTTTCTGTGCATTTATTGAGATTATCATATGGTTTTATCTTTCCTTTTGCTACTATGATGAATCATATTGATTGATTTTCAAATACTGCACCACTCTTATATACCTGTAATAAACCCCACTTGATTGTGGTGAATGATCTTTTTAATTTATTGTTGAATGTGGTTTGCTAATATTTTGTTGAGGATTTTTTTCATCTACGTTCATTATGGATATTGGACTACGCGGTTTGGTTTGGTTTGGTTTTATAGTGTCTTTGTCTGGTTTTGGTATCAAGGTAATGCTGATTTCGTAAAATGAATTTAGAAGTTTTCTTTCTTCTATTTTTTGTAATAATTTGAGAAGAAGAAGAATTTAAAAAATGTATGGTAGAATTCACCTGTGAAGCCATCTGGTCCTGGGCTTCTGTTTGTTGGGAGTTTTTTGATTATCCATTCAATTCTTGTTTGGTTGTTTTTTTTTAAATTTAAAAATCATTTCTTCACATTTGTATTTTTCAAAAACCACATTGGTAAATGTCCAATTATGAGTTCCTACCAGCTGTTCTATAGAATTCTGATTCCCCTGAGGTTACGTATACTTTATTTGATTTGTCAACATAACATATCCTTTGTACAGCTCATCCTTTGTACAGGTCATCTGTAAGCTTTTTCTGTTGCCCACCTTCTTTCCCCCTTTCTATTTCAAATTTTGTTAGTTGTAAATATATAAATTCAGAAAATATAATAGTTAAATCTTGTTTTAGCATGCTTTTTCAAAACATTGTTTTGATCTTAGATATACAATTATACAAATTCATCAAGCCTTTTTCTGAAGTTTTCCTAATCATCTCTTGTTGGCTGAAGCTTATAACCTCTAGGTTATTCCTCAGGAAAGACTCATAGAAATTATGTCACCTAGGTCATTGAATATATAAAACTCTTTGTCTATAATCTTTATTTCTGAGGGACCGCTTGTATGGATGCAAAAGTATTGACTCAGACTTTCCTTTAGAAGTATGTCATAGTCTTAGTTCAGTGTCTCCTGTCATTTAATGTTGCTGCTGAAAAACAAAATACCAACCCAGTTTTCCTCACCTTTGCATTTTACCCGGATGGCCAAAGAATTATTTCCTCATCTTAGTACTTCATGATTTTACCAGGAAACGTCTTGAGATTTGTAGTCCTGAATCATTTTTTTTTATCAGGTACATGGTGTTGCCATTCAAATGTACATTAAAATCTTTATTTCAAGAGTATTTTCTTAAATAATAGTTTTGAAAATTTGTTGCATTGTTTCTGTCTTCTTTGAGGACTCAAATTATGTACATATTGCACTTTTTTCTGCCTAATTTTTATAGTTTTGTGAGGTTTTTTGCATTGGATTTGAAGAGAGTTTCTCTCAGAAATCAAAGCTGACTCAACTTTGGAAAATATATAAAAGACATATGAATCTATAAATCCACATCAGTGGCTTGGAAGAGCAAAATAGTAATATCTTTACAGAAGCAGAAAAATCTTTTTACAAAGCTCAACCTTATTTTGTGATAAAAACAGGATCAACTAAGAATATAAGGGAATCTCCTTAACCTAAAGAAAATTTCTGTAAAAAAATTCATAAAAGAAATGTATTTCAGGAGTGTTCCTTTTATTAGTGTTTAATTAGTTTAGAAATATTTTCATGTTTTATTATAGAATATTATAATAATAAAATGGAGAAAACAGTATAATGGACCTCAATATTGTTTCATCTATACACCTACCCACTTTCTTAACAAACATGTAACGCATCCCCCACCTCACTCTTTTGAGATTATTTTGAAGCAGATCCCAGCCATCATGTTATTCCATCTGTAGATATTTCTGAATGTACCTCTAAATAAAAAAGACTCTAAAAACAAGAATATTATCACCCCTACATTGTGAGGAGAATATCTTGATATACATTGTCTAGCCTATACATTGCAAAAGGTTATGTCCCTGACTGTTTTTATTGATAGAATGCCTCTCTTTCCTTTATTTTCTTGCCATTTATTTTTTTGGGGCAAAAAAAAAAACTGAAGGGTTTCTTCTATACTGTTTCACACGATCTGGATTTTGCTAATTGAATCCCTGTAGTGTAGTTTAGCATGCTCCTTTGTCTCTTGTATTTTATGCAAATTCTTGATTAAATCTAGAGCTTTCATTTGATTCTGATTTGCATTTTTAGCAAAACAGCTTCATAAAGGGGATGATGTGCTGTTGTTAGAAAGCATTCAATATGTAGTACTCTTTCTGTCACAATAACAACCGTTGATGGGCTTTGCCTTGTTCCATTATTTCATTAAGGATTGCAAAATGATGCTGTTCTAATTCAATTATTCTTTTTTCATGTATTAGCTAGAATGCCTTTATCAAGAGGTACCTAAAGTTATAGTGAGTTCTGGACAGGCAAGACTGATGCTTAATACTTTTATTTATTTTCTAAATGATGAATTTATTCTTTTGCATTCCCCAAAGTTGACCAATGAATGTGATGAGGTGCATGCGTGCGTGCGAGTGTGTGTATTAGAAAGTACTCATGGATCTAAACATTTTTAAAAATTTACTTGTTTTCCATTCATTGTCATAATTATTTATGCTCAAATGTTCCATTTTTGACAAAGTATGATTCTTCTCTAATTGGTTTGACATGATTTATATATTATTTAATAATCTTCCTGTTTTCTAGTATGAACAGATGTTTTGGGCTCACTTTCTACATTTTTATCTCCCAAGTGTGTAATCACCCATTTCTATAAGATGACTTGATTTTATTGTTTTAAATCTTTTTTTTTTTTTTACTTCTGTGTTTATAGACCTTGCTTTACATTTATTTCTTCTCTATGTTTTGCTGTGATTTCTGTAGCAGTTATTCTATGTTTCTTGTAATTTCATCTATATTTAAAATATTTTTCTATTTGTTTTCTGAATTCTGTTGATTCACATCTCATGGCATCTTATTTTCAGGCTATCACTACCTGTTTTCTGATCACTTTTTTTTTTTTTTTGAGTTCTTATATTTGTACTCCTTGGTGTTCCTTCATAACTATAATTGCTTTTTCAAGCTTTTGTTTTTATTTGTTTTCACTTTCCTTCTTAAGTTCTTATTGTCAAAATGAGTTTTCGGTGAGTTTTCCTATTTATAGGAATCAATGTTTCTCTCATTCATCATTTATTCTGTGGTATCTTTGTGTGTAGGTGGAGCTTCCTCATTTCCTGTAACTTGCATTTACATGGGATGGATTTTCCTAGACTGCTAGTAGGAGATGAAGCAAGGGAAACAGGTGTGACAGGACATCATTCCAAGTTCATAGTTCACATCTCCCTCCTCTTTCACTACAGTGTGTGTTTTATAATACATTAATTCCCATAGCCAGTGCTGCTCTGACTCTCAGAGCCCAGGCTAGTCCTGGTGACCTTCTCTCATGGGCCCTGGGTTTCCTAGTCCCCTCCACAGCCCTTTCTTTCACCATGATGTACATTCAGACACTATTTCTTGCTGGTAACATCTGCCATCTGCCACCTCTGGCCTCTTGGACACTTTCCAAACCTGTTTCTTCTCTTTCTTCCCCAACGCTTTTGAGATGCTCAATCTCAGTTATACTCACAGTAGTCTTTGCCCAGATTGGTCTTTACCCAGACCTGGAGAGGTCTAAGGTATACCAACCCTCGGAACCCCTTTCCCCACTCTGCCCTCTCCTCAGTCCTTAAAATCACCAGCTTCTGTGTGGCATCACCTTTGCTGTAATCCTTATGTAACTGGAAGTCTGTGAGTTTTCTCTGTCTCCTAGTTTCACTGAAAATATAAAGTTTTTCATTTCTTTTTTTTCTCCATATGATTTCCAGAAGAAAGGAGACATTCCAAAATGAGTTGCTTGGTTATAAAACTCTTGGTTCTAAAGTTTGATTTCCAGACTTTTCTACACAGTTGTAAGAGTAGGTATCACTTACTATGGCCAGGCTTAGTGCCATGCCTAGAGATATAATGACTCAGTAGAACAAACCAGGGGGCTAATTGCTGCCATCATCTCAGTAGCAGATGGAGTAACCGAGGCCCAGGAAGGGTAAGTAATTTGCTTAACTTGCCACAGAGAGGATAACTTAGAAGAACTGGGATTTAAAACCAATTTCTTTTAAATCCGGAAGCGAAATTCTAATCCCACAAAATGGCTTGCCACATTTTCTGCAGATTTTAATATTCCAAGATTAAAATACTTATGTGCGTTTCCTATTGTGGATGAGTAGTATATTCTGTCATGGTTTAATGTGGACCAAGCATAAAGACCTTGATTTATAGACGGAACTGAATATAATTTCCTGAGACTTTCACATATTTTCCATTCCACTTGAAATTGGAAATCGGACCTGTAATATTAACATGAAAAGATAAATATGGTATACATTGCAGTAATATATTAAAATAAAGGGAAATATCTAATCTTTTCTCCAAAACTTGACAAAAATGCTGAGTTAAAGGTAAGCATAGAAAAAAAAAGGGCGCTTGGGTGGCTCAGTGGGTTAAAGCCTCTGCCTTCAGCTCAGGTCATGATCTCAGGGTCCTGGGATTGAGCCCCACATCGGGCTCTCTGCTCAGTGGGGAGCCTGCTTCCCCCTCTCTCTCTGCCTGCCTCTCTGCCTGCTTGTGATCTCTCTCTCTGTCAAATAAATAAATAAAAATCTTAAAAAAAAAAAAAAGATATTTTGAACATATTGCACATATTGAAGTCCTAAGATTTATATCAGGGTACATATGTTGTCCACCGAAATGATTTGTACCTATTGATCTGTCAAAATCTTCATAAATTTGTACTTAGTGTATTAGATTTCAAACAGAAACCATATCATAACTATAGTTTCAAGGTTATACATTTGTGTGGTTTAAAACCAAAGTGTAGAAGCTAACGTTTAACAAACATCTATTATAAGGCAGATATTATTAAATACATAGATTTATACATATGGAACTGTCACTTAAGAATTTATATTTTTAGGGGCGCCTGGGTGGCTCAGTCGTTAAGCATCTGCCTTTGGCTAGGGTCATGATCCCAGGGTTCTGGGATCGAGCCCCGCATCGGGCTCCTTGCTCGGCAGGAAGCCTGCTTCTCCCACTATCATTTCCTCTGCTTGTGTTCCCTCTCTCGCTGTGTTTCTCGCTGTCAAATAAATAAAATCTTAAAAAAAAAAAAGAATTTATATTTTTAATATAATATATAAAAATATATATGCTATATAAATGTGTTTCTAAATATATTATAAATAATATAAAATAAATATATCTGTATTTAATAAATATTTAAATATTATATGTATTTATATTTTATATATATATATATATGTATATAAAAAACTAGTTGTCTATTGCTTCTGTAACAAATTACCATGAACTTAGTGGCTTAAACAAAAGAAAATCCATCTCTTACAGTTTTGGAGGTCAGAAGTCTGAAAACACTTACACTAGACCAAAGTCACGGTGTCCACATAGCTGGTTTTTTGGAGACTTTGAGGGGTTAATCTGTTTCCTTGCCTTTTTCAGCTGTAGTGGCCATCTGCATTTCTTGGCTTGTGACCCCTGCTGCCATCTTCAATGTGCATGATTCCATCTCTGCTTCCATCAACACAACCTCTTCTCCTCTTCTATAATCAAATCTCCTTCTATCTCCTTTTATATAACATTTGTGATTACATTTAGGACCCAGGATAGACTCCCCATATCAAGATCCTTAACTTAATTACACCTGCAAAGTTCTTTTTTCCATAAAAACTCACATCCACAGGTTCTAGAGATTAAGACCTAGATTTCTTTAGGGACCATTATTCAACCTACTGTAAATACACTAAATATACTCTTCAGTTAATACATATATGTTATTTTTTATTATAATTTAAACATTTCTATTTTGTTATATGGCATGAATGTAAATATATATGTATATATTTATGTCTATATCTACATTACATACCTTTAAAAAATTTATTTTAGAGAGCACAAGTGGAGGGGAGGGGCAGAGGAAGAGGGAGATAATCATTTCCAAAGTCCTTCCTGATTTTCTTAAAGAACTAATATTTCCAGTAAATAGAAATTATATCTTACAAAGATGTGAACTGGAACAAAAGAAGGAAAAATTAATTTGAAGCTTATACTGAGAAGTTAATTTTATGCTGAATTCTGATTTTGTAAACACTATCATTTCTGGATCAAAATTATTTAGACATATTTAAGAAGTATTCGCACTGCTCAAAATCCATGGAGATAACATCTGGTATTTCTTGTCCTGGTATCTTTCACTTGAGGTCAAAGCCTGAAGGCAGAGCTAGACTGGCATAGGATTTCAAAGTCATATACCCTTGTATTAGTCAGCACAGGATGCCATACCAAAACACCATAGACTGGATGGCTTAAATAATAGGAATTTGTTTTTCAGTTCTAGAGACTAGAAGTCCAAGATCAAGTTGCCAAAGGGATGGATTCTGGTGGAAGTTCTCTCCTTGGATTGCAGATGGCAACGTTGTTGTGTCATCACATGACCTTTCCTTGGTGTGTGCATGTAGAAGGAATAGTGGAGAGGATAGAATCTCTTTCTTTCTCTTCTTATAAGGCCACCAAACCTATTAGATTAGAACCTCACCCTTAGGATATCATTGAACTTTACCTACTAAAAGCCCTATTTTCACATGTAGTTACCAGTGGTGGTTAGAACTTCAACTTAGGAATTTAGAAGGAACACAAAACTATTGAACTATGAACTACATGACCTATAGAAAAGCTATATGAACTATGAACACTGCTATTTCAGTCCATAGCAACATTGGACACTAATATACCCTTTCATAATATTAAGTAATCCACATGACATAATTACATAACTGTGTTTTCAGCTAATATATCTTTTAATTATGATCAAATACATTGAAAAGGCATCACACACAAATTCGTGTTTTTCTTTATACCGTTCATAGTGCATTAGTGGAATGAGTGCATGTGAGATAAGTAAGGCAATCACCAGTTCTTCTTGCAGCACACTATTACAAAGCTTATGGAGCTCTAAGTATATAGGAGCAAGAACCATTTCATTTTTCTTCATTAGATTGTGAATATTGAGATCCAATTCTTAACAAATGGAAAAAAGTTGAGTTTCTGTTCAGACATTTATGACACTGAGCAGTCTGACTGACTTTGACTGCACAGTAATTTAGAGTATATATTACATTTTAAAGGTAAAGAAATGTGCCTCATTTAAGTGACATCTGCTAGAAAAAAATGGCACAAGTGTTCAACAAATGTTGGAATTCAGTAAATCAGTGAAAGTGAAGAGGTGATCAGATATTCATAGTAAAAATTCATACTTTGAGGGAGACTTCCAGTTTCAGCTCCAACATGTAAAGAACTTGACCTCATCATTCCTATTCTTAAATATATGAAAAAGCTGAATAAATTGAAAATTTATGACATTTCTTGAACTCATGAGAGAACTAAGGCCACAAGGCAGAGTGCCACACTGAAATCTGGAGAGATGTGCTAATCCAGAGAGTAACAACTAATGTTTATTTGCTTGGAGCAAAAGACACTGGAGCCATCAACTTGTAGGAAGACATATAATTTTGAAGAATTGTTAGAGGCTGAGTGTGGACTAGTTTGAGAATGAGAAACATCTAGGAACTACTGTCTTAGTCCCTTCCTTTCTTGGGTCTTACTACAAGAATTCCTCCTAGTTCTCACAGTGAAAAATAAGGAAGGATCCATTCATGACTCTGTCAAGAGGAGGAGAAAAGTAACCATCAAAAAATATCTCCAGAGTATTCCTCATAACAAAGGACCACTCTTCAGGGGAAAAGATTTAGCCAGAGCCTTATCCCACTTCGAGGAAGAGAATTTCTCTGACCTTAGCCTTCTCCAGTTTTCCTTTCTTATATAGAAGTTATGGGAAATAAGAAACACTTGTGAAAATCACAAACCAAGGCCACAAACCTACTGAAAGACTGAGTTTTTTGTTTTGTTTTTTTTCTCTTTATTTTTATTTTTCCTCTTTTTTAATTTTTTTTATTTTTTCCCCAAATATGTTTATTTTATTTTTTCAGTGTTACAAAATTTATTGTTCATGCACCACACCCAGTGCTCCATGCAATACGTGCCCTCCTCAATACCCACCACTAGGCTCGCCCAACCCCCCACCTCCTCCCCTCCAAAACCCTCAGTTTGTTGCTCTGAGAATCCTGTTCTCAATCAAAAGGCCATTCCACTGTGGAGTGAAAGACTGAGTTTTAATGAGTTTTAATCATAGGATTATAGACCAATTATTACCACCATCACCATCACCCCTTTACCACCATGCCAATAAAGCTTCAGTATAATTATTGTGAGTTGCAGCAGAAGTTGCTGCAAGATCCAGACTCGATCTAAGGAGGAGTTTTGGGAGAGCCCAAAGACAACAGAGACAAAAACAATGACACTGGAGGGATTTGAAGACTCTGGGAACTACAACTTTAACAACCATTTAAAACAGCTCAATTCTGAGTGAGATTAACATAAAACCACACCCTACAGTCCTCATTTACGTCAGTTCCTATTACTTAATACTCTATTTTGAGATTTTAACTAAAAATTACAAGGCATGCTAAAAGGCAAAACAAAAGCAAACAACAGAAAATCATGTCTTAAGAGACAAAGCAAGCATCAGCACCAGACTCAGATATGACACAAGTTTTAGACTTATCATATTTGGAATTTAAAATAACTATGATTTGTATATTAAGAGATCTAATAGAAAAAGAAGATAATGTGCAAGGCACAAAATGGGTAATAAAAGCAGAGAGATGGGGGACACCTGGGTGATCTAGTTGGTTAGGCATCTGACTGTTGGTTTCGGCTCAGGTCATAATCTTGAGGATATGAGATCGAGCCCTGAATCAGATTCCATGTGCAGCATGGAGTCTGCTTAAGACTCTCTCTCCCTCTGCCCTTCCCCCCTCAAATAAATGAATGAATCTTTAAAAAAAAAAAAAAAAGAAGCAGAGAGATGGGAACTCTAAAAAAGAATCAAGAGGAAATGCTAGATATCAAAAACATTTTACCAGAAATGGATGCAATTCCTGGTCACATCAGTAGACTGGATACAAATAATGAAGTAATCAATGAGCTTGAAGATAGATCTATAGAAACTTCCCAAATTAATGGTGAAGAGAAGAAAAGCATTTAAAAAACAGGTTGGGGGGCACCTGGGTGGCTCAGTGGGTTAAAGCCTCTGCCTTCAGCTCAGGTCATGATCTCAGGGTCCTGGGATCGAGCCCCACATCGGGCTCTCTG
>CM053612.1:75818452-75854372 GCA_028646535.1 Procyon lotor
TACGCTCAGCATGTAAGTGAGACCATAAGGTAATTGGTTCTCTCTGCTTGACTTATTTCACTCCACATAATCTCTTCCAGTCCCATCCATGTTGATACAAAAGTTGGATATTCGTCCTTTCTAATGGAGGCATAATATTCCATTGTGTATATGTACCATATCTTCTTTATCCATTCATCTATTGAAGGGCATTTTGGTTCTTTCCACAGTTTGGCAATTGTGGTCATTGCTGCTATGAACATTGGGGTACATGTGGCCCTTCTTTGGAATGCATCTGCTTCTTTCGGGTAAATACCCAGTAGTGTGATGGCAGGGTCAAAGGGTAGCTCTATTTTTAATTTCTTGAGGAATCTCCACACTGTTTTCCAAAGTGGCTGCACCAGCTTGCAATCCCACCAACAGTGTAAGAGGGTGGAGACATGTCTTGAAAGAAGTTGCTGTGGCTGATGTCGAAGAGGTTACTGCCTATGTTCTCCTCTAGGATTTTGATAGATTCTGCCTCACCTTGAGGTCTTTTATCCATTTCAAGTTTATCTTCATGTGTGGTGTAAGAGAACGGTTGAGTTTCATTCTTCTGTACATAGGTGTCCAATTTCCCCAGCACCATTTATTGAAGAGACTATTTTTTCCACTGGATATTTTTTCCCTTTTTGTTGAAGATTATTTGACCATAGAGTTGTGGGTCCATATCTGGACTCTCTACTCTGTTCCACTGGCCTATGTGTCTGTTTTTGTGCCAGTACCATGCTGTCTTGGTGATCACTGCTTTGTAGTAAAGCTTGAAATCAGGCAATGGGATGGTCCCAGTTTTGTTTTCCTTTTTCACCATTTGCTTAGCAATTCGGGGTCTTTTCTGGTTCCATACAAATTTTAGGACTGTTTGTTCCAGCCCTTTGAAAAATGCCAGTGGAATTTTGATCAGGGTGGCATTGAAACTATAGATTTCTCTGGGCAGTATAAACATTTTAACAATGTTTATTCTTCCGATCCATGAGCATGGAATGCTTTTCCATCTTTTTGTGTCTTCTTCAATTTCTTTCATGAGTGTTCTGTAGTTCCTCGAGTACAGATCCTTTACCTCTTTGGTTAGAGTTATTCTAAGGTATCTTATGGTTCTTGGTTCTATAGTAAATGGAATCAATTCACTAATTTCCCTTTCTATATTTTCATTGTTAGTGTATAAGAAAGCAACTGCTTTCTGTGCATTGATTTTGTATCCTGTCATGTTACTGAACTGCTGTATGAGTTCTAGTAGTTTGGGGGTGGAGTCTTTTGGGTTTTCCATATAAAATATCATGTCATCTGGGAAGAGAAAGAGTTTAACTTCTTCTTTTCCAATTTAAAGCTGGGGTAGCGATCCTTATATCACATAAATTAGATTTTAAGCTAAGGACTATAATCAGAGATATAGAAGGACACTAAATCATTCTTAAAGTGTCTATCCACCAAGAAGATCTAACAATTGTAAATATTTATTCCCCTAATATGGGAGCAGCCAACTACATAAGCCAACTGTTAATCAAAATGAAGAGTCATATTGATATGAATACATTAATTATAGGGGATCTTAACATGCCACTCAGTAATAGAGAGCTCATCCAAGCAGAAAAATCAATAAAGATATAAGAGCTTTGAATGACACATTGGACCAGTTGGACCTCATAGGTATATACAGAACATTCCACCCTAAAAACAACAAAATACTCATTCCTCTCGAGTGCACATGGAACTTTCTCCAGAATAGACCACATATACTGGGTCACAAATCAGGGCTCAACCAATACCAAAAGATTGAAATTATTCCCTGCATATTCTTAGACAACAAAGCTTTGAAACTGAAACTCAAGCACAAGAAAAAGTTTGGAAGGAATTCAAACACTTGGAAGCTAAAGATCATCCTGCTCAAGAATGCTTGAATCAACCAGCCAAATGTTTTAGTAGAGCGGATTCTGTGAAGAATTTAGGTGGAGATAGGGATGCAAAATTCAGAGTTTGCAATGATAATCCACCTCATGAATTTCATCTATTTCCAAAGTATACCCAATAACATTAATGTAGGGAATTTCCAGACAAAAACCTGGTTACTTATATCTTATCTTTAATAAAACTAAAATGATGGAAGAGCCTTAGCTTAGATATCCTTCCATCATTCCTTTTTTTGGGGGGGGGGGCAAGAACCTTCAACTCCCTCCCCATCATTATTCATGTTTCAAACATATCTTTCTAGATAAGACATGACTTTTAATTGTTCAACATATGGCAAGAGTGTCACACCTTTTCACCACAGAAAGCCCTCCCTGATTTTTCTTATGGAAAAAACTTGTTAAAAAATGTGAACAATAAGTAGAAACATTTACAATCTCTATGCTGCCTCTCAAATAGCTTCTCATATATCCTTAGCTAACTCTGTATTTCAAGTTATCTGCCAGAAAGTTGTACATTTCCCACAAAAACAAAAAGCTAAAAAAGCAGTTTAGAATTTCACTCAGCTGAATTTTTTAAACAGGTTTATTGAGGTAGAACTGATATACAAAAAACTGAATATACTCAATGTGTAGAATTTGAGGAGTTTGGATGTATGTAAGCATCTCTGATACCATAACTACAACCAAGGTAACAAACATCCACCATCACATTTCCTTGTGGCTCTCTCTTTTTATGTGTGACAAGAACACTTAACATAAGATCTACCCTCTTAAATTTTTAAGTATACAAAACAGTATCTTTGACTATAGGCACTACACTGCACAAGATATATCAAGAACTAATTCACTTTGCATAACTGAAACTTTATAACAACTAACAACAATTTCCCATTTCCCCTTTCTCTGGATACTCATTACTACCATTCTATAATCTGTATCTATGGATTTAACTATTTCAAGTACCGCATAAGTGGAATCATGCAGTATTTGTCCTTCTGTGACTGGCTTATTTCATCTAGCATAATGTCCTATAGGTTCATTTATGTTGTCACAAATGACAAGATTTTCTTTTCCTAAAGCCAAATAATATTTCATTTTATGTATATACCATATTTTCCTTTTCAATTCACTCATCAATGGATATCTGAGTTATTTCCATATCTTGGCTATTATGAAAACTGCTGCAGAATTTGAAAATCTAGAATTTACGAGTAGACAAAATTTACCTACAATGGAGCTGGTTACTGGGTTCATTAAAAGCAAAATAATAATATGTAAAAGGAACTGTACTGTGATCTAACTTGTTACTTTTTTTTTGTAAACTTTACCCCCCATGTGGGGCTTGAACATGGAACCCCAAGATCAAGTGTCCCATGCTCTACTGACTAAGCCAGCCAGTTGCTCCAATTTCTTACTTTTTTGAAGTATGATTAAATATGACTCACTAAGGATGAAGATAAATATGTGACAGATACAGGACCATCTCTTCTCTTACAGCATCCCTGAGCACTTACTGGGCAGTCACAGATCACAGAGGGCTCACTGTACCCTTGTCATTTAAGCAGTGGGGGCGGACAGGGGGCCAGGAGGAGGAAGGCTTCTATCGAAGGGATGTCAGACAAGCATCAGTTTGTTAGAGTCTAACCTAAATTCTTTCTTTTCTAAAACACCTACAAATTTAACATAGTGGCATTTAAAAATCATTAAAGCAATTTTTTAAATTTCTGGAAAAATTTGTATCTTAATTTTTAAATTATTTAATCAATTTTTTCATCATGATAAACACACTCTTTAATCCCCATCCCCTATTTCACCCATCCCCCTACCCACCTCCCCTCTAGTAATCATCAGTTTGTTCTCTGTAGTTAAGTCTGTTTTTTGGTTTTCTCCCCTTCTTTGCTCATTTTTTTTGTTTGTTTCTTAAATTCCACGTATGAGTGAGATCATATGGTATTTGTCTTTATCTGACTGTTACACTTAGCATCATATTCTCTAGTTCTATCCATGTTGTTGCAGATGCCAAGATTTCATTTTTTATGGCTGAATAATATTCCACTGTCTATATGAAACTAAACAGCTTCTACATAGCAAAGGAAACCCTCAACAGAATGAAAACCAACCTACTAAATGGGAGAAAATATTTTTCAAATCATATCTCTGATCAGAGACTAATATATAAAATATATAAACTCTATATAACTCAATAACAAAAAAAAATCTAATTTAAAATTAGGCAGAGGATCTCAATAGACATTTTTCCAAAGAAGACATAAAGATAGCCAGAGGTACATGAAAAACTGCTCAATATCATTAATCATCAGGGAGACACAAATCTCAGGGAAATGCACAAGATATCACCTCACACCTGTTAGAGCAGCTATTATCAAAAAGACAAGAAATAACAAGTATTGGCAAAGATGTGGAGAAAAGGGAATACACATGCACCATTGGTAGGAATGTAAATTAGTGCAGTCACTTTAGAAAATAGTATTGAAGTTTCACAAAAAACTGATAATAAAACTACCATATGATCCAGCAATTCCACTTCTGGGTATTCATCCAAAGAAAATGAAAACATTAACTTAAAAGATATATGCATGCCCATGTTCATTTTCAGCATTATTTACAATAGCCAAGACATAATGACAGCCTAAGTGTCCACTAACAGATGAGTGGATAAAGAAATTGTGGTAATATGTATAAAAATTACATATATGTATATATGTGTGTGTATGTGTATATATATATGTCATAATTTCTTTATACACACACACACACACACATAGACACATAGACAACGGAATATTATTCATCATAAAAAAGAAGGAAATCTTTCCATTTGCAACAACATGGATGGACTTTGAGGGCACCATGCTAAGTGAAATAAGTGAGACAGAGAAGGACAAATACCATGTGATCTCACTTATAGGTAGAATCTAAAACAAACAAATAAACAAACAATAAACTGAGCTCATTAGATACAGAGAACATATAGGTGGCTGCCAGAGGCTGGGGTAGGTAGAGGTGGGCAAAATGGGTGAAGGGACTTGAAATGTACAGGTTTCCAGTTATAAAATAAGTAAGTCTTAGGGATGTAATGTACAGCATGGTGACTATAGTTAGTGATACTATTGCTTATTTGAAAATTACTAAGAAAGTAGATCTTAAAAGTTCTCATCAGAAAAAAAATTGTAACTGTGTATGGTGATGGATGTTAACTAGACTTATTGTGGTAATCATTTCACAATACATATAAATATTAAATCATTACACTGTATACCCAAAACTAATATGTTATATGTAAATTAAACCTCAATTTAAAAAAACCACCTACTAGTCCTCAGTGATTGTTTTTGTTTGATTATTATTACTACAAATGTTCATTTCCATATCTCATTTCTTTTCCTTTGGTAACAAGTTTGAAATATTAATCTTAAAGGATAACTTATCTACAGTTTTATGTCACTGGAACATGTGTTCATCTGTCCATGCCTTCTATTTTCCCAATCCAACTGAAGAAAGTATAGACTTGCGCTGTCCTAAAATATAGCCACTGGACATATGGGTATTGAGCACTTAAATGATGGCTATTTAAATTGAGATCTGCTGTATGTATAAATTGCAAAGTAGCTTTTAAAGACTTAGCATGGAAATAAAAGAGTGTAAAAATATCTCATAAATAATTTTAAAATAATTGTTGAAATGTTAATATTTTAGGTACACTGGGTTAAATAAATTGTATTACTAAAATTAATTTCACCTTTTTTTTCACTTTTTTAATGGACTACAAGAAAATTTTAAACTACGTATGAGGCTCATATTATGCTTCTATTGGACAGGGCTAGTACAGACTATTAACTACAGCCATTCTTCTAGATAGCTGCTTTGCAATGAGGACAGTTCATGCTAAATCATGTAACTTTGGAGGATTACTGTTTGGTAAATTCAATAGCCTCTTTTCAGTCGCAGTACAAGTTCTTTCTCAGTCTGTTTGCAACAGTAGAGATGAAGCATTCATTCAAATATGATGTATTGGGAAATACTGCATCAGGTACTATGAAAAAGATACCTTCATTCAATGGACCATGGAACTTAATATCTAGCAGAGGTGGCAAATAATTGTATCAATAATTTTCCAATTACAGTTGTAAAAAAAGAACTACAAAGGAAATAAACGGATAGGATTATATCAGGGAAGGCCTTAACCTATTATAGGTAGACAGGTGGCTGGAAGGAAGAGCCAAATTTTTTTTTTCCAGGTAAAGTGATATTTAAGCAGCATGGTATAGATATTTATATGATAGTTAATGTTGGAAATGTGTAATTTTGGATTCCAATCCTGCTCCTGACATTTTTAAACAGCCTGTTCCTAGGAAATTTACT
This sequence comes from Procyon lotor, assembly GCA_028646535.1. Lineage (NCBI taxonomy): Eukaryota > Metazoa > Chordata > Mammalia > Carnivora > Procyonidae > Procyon > Procyon lotor. Next base: position 75,824,761 of record CM053612.1, read on the forward strand.
TACAAACTCTGAAGAGTTTCAGTTTTCTCATCTGTAAAACAGGGATAATTAAACCTACCGTTTAGGCCCAATGTAAGGGGAAAATAAGATATATTAAATACCTTGTATGAAGTCTGGTACATTAGGCACTCATCAAATTTAACTGTTGTTCCTCATTTTCTGGCTCTGTACCTGCTTTCTTATTTTATACTATCTCCTTGCCAACTATGATAACAGTCATCTTTATGTCGATGGATCCTAAGACAACATCTCTAAGTCCATATCTATCTCAATAAACATTTCAAAAGTCTGACAGACACAGCCACATAAAGGCTTAACATTGTATATGTATTTATTGTGGTACAGATCCATTGGTGATTAACTATTTCTGTTTTTGTACACCTGAAAGAAGTCTTTATTTTGCTTTCACTTTTGAACGGTATTTCTTCTGGTAATAGAAATTCAGGTTAACAATTTTTCTTTTTCAGTGTTGTCTTCTCACTTGTAAGGTTTCCAACATGATATTTGCTGTCACCCGAACACATTACTCTTTATAAAAACATGACTTTTTTCTCTGACTGCTTGTAAGATTTTCTCTTTATCACTAGTATTGAGCAATTTGATTATGATGAATGTTTGTACAGTATTCTTCATGTCTCTTTTGCTTGGATTTTGAGTTTCTTGAATCTATGTGTTTATAGTTTTCACCAAATTTGGAAGAGTTTTGGTCATTATTTCAATAAAAGTAAATAATTTGTACAGACTTTCTTGTTTGATAATAGGACTGATTAGCCACTGTTAGCCATTTATTATTTAAAATAATTTCAAATTATTTAAAAATAATTTTAAAAAGGGATAGTTCAAATCCAGTGGTAATATTGGTGGCAAGATAAAGATGATTACCTTTTATGATTTCCTATTTTCTTAAATAATATCGCTTATATAATTTAAGCCCTAAGAAAGAAAAACAAAGACAGAAAACAAAATGAAATATGTACTCTGGACTTCGTTAACATAATAATTAAAAAAACATTCATTATAGTGCATAATGTCTTACTTTTTGACAGTCCCCTCAAGAAAAAATATCACATTTTTGTAGTTCAAGGAGGAAGTGCTCTTGAGCAATTATTTGCTTGGATTTGGTAAGCCTTTTGAATTATATAATTGTCTAAACTTAATACTATATAAAGGACATTAGAAATTTGTGGCCTATACACATTAAGTCATAACTGAGCGCATTCTAGCCCAATTCATGGGCATGCTTTGTCCTCACCCTAAATTTTGTTTTCCCTTGGCACAATTTTTCCTAAACTCATTTATTTTCTGATCTTACATATTCTTTTAAGTTTCCTCAAATCCTTTTTTAGAACAACATGGAGTGTAAATACACACAGATTAATATACAAAATGTGACTAAGTGGTTAGTTCTATAATAGTATTACATATAGATATACCCTATCTACTGGAACACTATACCTGTCAAGGTGCTTAGAATATTAATGACAAATGGTAAAGTTATACTCTCATGAATGGAATAATTCTTACTCTTTAACTCCATTTTTAAAATTTCAATAAATCATTTCCTCCATATTATGGAAGCAATACACAAAGCAGGTGTCCATTATTTTCAATCTCACATTCTTTTACATGAATTACATCTCATTGTCTCTGATGGAGACTTGAAATTTGCCTTAATCCTTGGATGATAACAGGGAAACATGCTAGCTTCAGCAGAAATGTTCTCACAAGTCATCTCTAAAAGCTAATGCTCCTATATATGCCCCATTCTTTCAATTCTCTCTTCCTGATTAACAATGTGATCTCTAGTTAGTGGTGTTAAACAGGAAAAATAATTAGTTATTAATTATTATTCCATTACAGTTCTAGGGGTTGATTTGAGCTCAGCCTGACAGAGATTCACTTGTAATCTCTCATGATGTAGCACCTGAATCATGGCTGAAGCTGGAACCATCTCAAAGGCTTCTTTGCATGTCTCGTGGTTGATACTGGTTGCTGATAGGGATTTCAGCAGAGGCAAACAACGGAAAGACCTACACATGGTCTCCCTATGTGGATTAGGGTTCCATATACTGTAGCAGCTTTGTTCCAAAAGGCAAGCATCCTCAGAAAGCCAGTGGGAAGTTGTACAACCTTTTCTATTCTAGCCTCAAAAGTTATACAGCATCACTTCAACTACATTTTCTTTATTAGATGTTGTTAACTAAGGCCCTTCTGTATTCATAAGGGGGTGAGATGGGAAATTAGACTTCATCTCTTGTTGGGAAGAGTGTCAAAGAATTTTCAGATGTATTTTAAAACCATATACTCATCTTGTCTCTGTGATATTAAGACTTATTCCTCCAGTTTAGGATACCTCTTTCCCTTGTTAGGCTCCCTATGTGCAGTGGAATGCCTTCTTCAGAGTCTGTGACCTTCATGACTACATCACAACAGCATACAACATAATGACCTGCAACTCCATATCTATTGCCATTGTGCTTTATTCTAAGGCAATATTACTAGAATTTGTTCTGACTATTTCTATGCTTCAGGAGACAATGGTTTGGGTCCAGATTAATAAGACATTGTGCTCTAAGTTGCTTTGGTAGGGCTACAGGTTTCTCGGGATATGTTGGTTTCTTACATCAATTTAGGTATCTAGAAGACAGTCATAACTCCATTGTTTTTTGTCCTTGCACTGCCACTCTTGACTGGTAAACAAAGGCAAGAAGACTTGCTGAAGATGTTGCAATGTTATGCTAACAGAACTAGGTTGATTTTAAATTCAATTCAATGGTCAATCTGTCTGGTTCAGCAGGTCCTGATTAAAAGGCCAATTTATTCATGGCATGGTTCCAAGGATCAAAAAATTTGAGTGTCACTGAAGGCATGTGAGATGAGTACTGAGTCAATGGATTGACTTTTATAATTACTGCCCCTTTATGTCCATGCTTCTGAGGAATTATTGTCTGGAATAGTATTCTCTGCTGTTTGAAATATGAAACCTTGAAAACATTCTATAGTATAAACCTGCCATTGTAAAGACAAGACCCTAAATATATCTATAGTTAGAGAAGTAAGGAGAATTATGGAAGTGGTAATACTTGCAGTGTTTTTATTAAATGGATATTTAAGACAAATATAGTAAATATTTTGTAGTCTGTGTACCTGTGTATGTAAGCTAAATGAAATGAAGTACATTTGCTAAAGCAATACTCTAAGGTTTGTATGTATAAATAAGTCATCTCCAAATGAATGTAACTTGATCATTCAATTGATACAAGGTGATTAACCTATTTGTTAATCTAATTTAATGTGTTACTTAAAACAATACTTATTTTTAGCCATTAAAATACAAGTTTTAAATCAGGCTGACACCCTACAGTATGGAATTTAATTTGCTTTAGTTAACATCATAAATAAAATTAAAGTCACAAATAAATGGAAAGACATCTCATAATCATGGGAAAAATTAATTCTGTTAAAATGTCCATACTACCAAAAGTAATCTACAAATTTAATTCAATGCAATCTCTATCCAAACTCCAATGGCATTCTTAGTAGAAATAGAAAAAAATACTAAAATTCATAGGGAATCACAAAAGACCCCACAAAGCCAAAAGAATCTTGAGCAAGAAAAATAAAGATGGAGGCATTACACTTACTGATTTTGAAATACAATATAATGCTATATGGTACTAGCCTAAAGACAGAGACATAGATAATTGGACAGAATAGGACCCAGAAATAAACCCATGCATCTATAGTCAACTTAATATTCAACAAGGGTGCCATGAACACAAAATGAGGAAAGGATAGTCTCTTCAATAAACTGTGTTGGGAAAACTGGGTATACACATAAAGAGGAATGAAATTGAACCCTTAACTCACACCATATACAAAACACAACTTAAAATGGATGAAAGACTTAAACATAAGACCTGAAACTGCAATACTACTAGAAGAAAACAAAAGGAAAAAGCTTCTTGACATTGGTCTGAGCAATGATTATTTGGCTATAACATTGGTCTGGTCAATTATTTGGATATGACATTGAAAGCACAGGCAACACAAGAAAAAAGAGATAAGGGAGATTGCATCAGACTAAAAAGCTTCTGCACAGCCAAGGAAACAAATGACAGAATGAAAAGGTAACCTACAGAATGGGAGACATTATTAGCAGACCATATACCAGATAAGGGGTTAATATCCAAAACATATAAGTAACTCAAACAACTCAATAGCAGAAAAGCAAATTACCCAATTAAAAAATTACCAAGTAAAGGATCTGAATAAATACTTCTCAAAAGAAAACATAAAAATGACCAAGAGGTATATGAAAATGTGCTCAATTTCACTAATGATCAAGAAAACAGAAATCAAAACTACAATGAGATATCACCTAACACCTGTCAAAATGCAATTAGCAAAAAGACAAAAAATAGTAAGTGTTGGCCAGAATGTGGAGCAAAGGGAACCCTTGTACACCATTTGTGGGAATGCAAATTGTTAAAACCATTATACAGAGAACAGTATGTGAAGGTTCCTCAAAAAATAAAAAATAGAACCACCTTATGATTCAGTAATGCCACTTCTGGGTATATATGCAAAAGAAATGAAATCAGTATCTCAAAGAGGTTGTTTACACTTCAATTTTCATTGCAGCACTATTCATAATAGCCAAGATAGGAAGAAATCTAAATTTCTATTGTCAGATGAATGGATACGGAAATGTAGTAGATATAATATTCGTGTGTGTGTGTGTGTATTAAGAAGGAAATCCTACCATTTGTGGAAACAGTATAATAGGCAAGACACAAAAAGACAAATACTCCATAATCTCATTTATATGTGGAATATAAATAATCAAACTCACAGAAACAGAGTAGAATGGTGATTGTCAGGGACTGGGGGGGGAAGGAAAAATGGGGAGGTGATGGTTAAGGGGTTCAAATTTTCAGTTACGCAAAATGAATAAGTTATGGAGATCTAATTTACAGTAATGTGAATAAAGTTAACAATACTGTATTGTATACCTGAAATTTACTAAGTGGGTAGATCTTTTTTTTTTTTTTTTATCACAAGTGCACTCTTTAATCCCCATCACTTATTTACCACATCCCCCCACATCCTCTCTGGTAACCATCAGTTTGTTTTCTATAGGTAAGAGCCTGCTTCTTGGTTTGCCTCTCTCTTTTTCCCCACCTTTGTTCATTTGTTTCTTAAATTTAAGTCGACAGACTTTTGTATCAACATCGAGAGGGCTGGAAGAGATTATGCTGAGTGAAATAAGTCAAGCAGAGAGAGTCAGTTATCATGTGGTTTCACTTACGTGTGGAGCATAAGGAAAAACATGGAAGACACTGGGAGAAGGAAAGGATGGGTGAATTGGAGGAAATCAGAGGGGGAGATGAACCAAGAGAGACTGTGAACTCTGAGCAACAAACTGAGGGTTTTGGAGGGGAGGGGAGTTGGGGGTTGGCTGATCCTGGTGGTGGGTATTGAGGAGGCATGTATTGCATGATGCACTGGTTATGGTACATGAACAATGAATCTTGGAACATTGAAAAAATAAAATAAAATTAATTAAAAAAATAAACTGTGTAAGTTTAAAAAAAAATTTTAGGGGCACCTGGGTGGCTCAGTGGGTTAAAGCCTCTGCCTTCAGCTCAGGTCATGATCTCAGGGTCCTGGGATCGAGCCCCACATCAGGCTCCGTGTCCAACGGGGAGTCTGTTAAAAAAAAAAAAAAAAAAAAAAAAAAAAAATTTTAAGTGGTAGATCTTTAGTGTTCTTTTACCACACATACAAAAACAAGAAAATGATAACTATGTGAGGTGATGGATATGTTAATTAGCCTAATTATGGTGATTATTTCACAATATTTAAGCCTACAAAAACATCAAGTTATGTACTCTACATAAAATTTTAAAAATAAATAAATATATAACATTTTTATTTGTTAATTATGTCTCAGTAAACCTGGAAGAAATTAATATGTTCGATTTGAAAGACAACTAAAATTCATTTGCTTAGCACAGCTATATGTAATTTCCAACAGAGGAGTAATTTCCCACTGTGTTAAATTTTGAAATGTACTTAAAGAGGATAAAAAAAATACCAGCACTTTATAGTCACGTGCTGGTGAAAACTGCCTCTGAAATAATTTATGAATTGGGAAAAATGAGATTTTAATAACATGGACTACAAACCAGTTTCTGGTAAGATCTAGCATTTGTACGACATTAGGGGATATTTTGTGTGTAAATATGTTAAATAGTATACTTTGTGTTATGTTAGCATTTTTATTAAAGACCCTAGAGCATTTTAAACAGGCTTACAAAAATTTTCAATTTTCTCTTCTGATTAGGGTAATGCTCAAATCTTATACCTGGTATTTCCCTCATAGTTCTATAATAGTTGCAACAGAGAATTACAGGGCAAGTGAATCTGACTGTTGATTAGAAAAACAGAATTATTTGTTATGAATGACCATAGACTAGAAATTTTTAATAAATCTAAAAAATACATACAAGTCATATATTGTCACCATATGTTTGCTCTTTACAAGATAACTCAAGTCTCTAAAAAGGGAAAGCCTTTTCTATCTCTCTCAGAGTTAACAGTCAAATGTCCTACTACCAATGAAAACAAAGGACCTTTACCACCACCCCAAACACTTGGATTCAATAGAACATGTTAAGGTACACAATTTCAGAAATCACAGTGCTCTTCCTAGTTGCTGTTTTGCTCTCACGAACTGACACCATTATCACAATTTCTTGATCAATTAGTTCTCTAGTCTCTTTACAGCTTCCACGTAAACTACAACTAATTTAATTTTGCATTGCATTCATCTGTCTGAGAAGTGATTGCAACTGGTTATGGAAGACCTAGGTAATATTCACTAATTTTCTAATTGGCTTATGACACTAGATGGCAGCCTTGCAAGTCTTGTAGTGTTTTTAGAAAGTATTTTTTGAATACACACACACACACACACACACACACACACACACACACACACACACAAAGTATTTTTCAAATCCTAGACCATGAAGCGCCAACCATATGAAACGAATTTATAGAATTATTCCTTAACCCAGTCTTGAATGACGTTGGGCTTTTGAGTTTATTTCTCAATGGTAAAAGGAAAAGTGGAGAAGTTTAGGGAAATAATATCCTTCTCTGGCTAGGAAATGGTGGAAAGAAGAGGAAAAGGAAGGGAAGAGGGAAAGGAAGCAGTCACCAATTTCCCCACTTGTGACTGTAGGATATCAAAAAGAGGTGCCTTTTTGTAAATAAGGATAACATTAAAGGCTTAGAAGAGGGCTAATGCTATCACTCTCCACTAAGAGTTAGGAAAAGGTCACATCTTGGGCTACTTCTCCCTTCAACCTTGAATAAGACTCTAGGAACTTGGTCTTATAATGGGATATGACATAAGGAAGCCCTTAAGTTTTCCTTTGCTGAGCCAACCCCAATTCCTGTATGGCACAGACTGAGATCTGACTGGCTTGATAAGAGGGGCTCACTGTAGCTGTCAAGCCAGCAGATGCATGGGGGATCAGTGGCAATCAGTAACTTGTCACCAGTGGAGACCAAGCTGAGGTCCAATTGTTCTGACCAAATTAAGAGATAAAATCACTATGTGAGACTTCAACCATGACTGTCAGAAGGGTTAATCACACCCAATGTTTACAAGGAATCTTATCCCAGAGACTAGAAGAATAGAAGGCATCAAATATGAGGACTTTGGCTCTTTGTCATGTCTGGGAAGTAGTTACAACCCTTCTCTCCCTATACCCTGGTACCACCTTAGGGAGGGAAGCAAGGGGAAGGGAAAGATCTCTGAAAGATTCAATATTTTGTTCAAAATCTGATGATCTGCATTATCTGTGTACCCGAATGATGCTCCTCAATATCTTTGGATCATACTAAGTTCACATCAAATTGCATATTTAGTGATATTTTTCTTCACTGACAAGTTGATGGGGAAAAGTGGTCTTTGTTGTTTTTTTTCTTTTAAGATTTTACTTATTTATTTGACAGAGAGAGATCACAAGTAGGCAGAGAGAGAGGAGGAAGCAGGCTCCCTGCCGAGCAGAGGGACTCGATCCCAGGACCCTGAGATCATGACCTGAGCCGAAGGCAGAGGCTTTAACCCACTGAGCCACCGAGGCGCCCCAAAAAGTGGTCTCTGAATGGGAAAACAAATAAATTACATTTTGAGTGACTTTGCCATGCCAAAAGAGTAGGGAAAGTGCTTCCCTAAGTTTCTCTCTTTGGCAGTGGTTCTTCCTATTTTCTTCCCTATTAGGTCAGTGAGAAAGAGAGGGAACATTACAGGATCCTTGTGTTTCTGATACTTTGTGAGGCAGACTTGATGTGTCTTATCTTGAGATAAAAGATTAAGAGAAGGAGCTCTAAGCTCCATCTTCAAAATACAAATGAGTTTAAAGATTTTATCTATCTATCTATCTATCTATCTATCTATCTATCTATCTAAGAGAGAGAGAGAGAGAGAGAGAGAGAGAGAGAGAGAGAGAAAGAGAGAATGAGTGCAGGGGAGGAGCAGGAGGAGAAGGAGAAGTAGACTCCCTGCTGAGTAGGGAGCCCAACATAGGGCTCCATCCCAGGACCCTGGGATCATGACCTGAGCTGAAGGCAAAGGCTTAACTGAGTCACCCGGGTGCCCCACAAATTAGTTTTTAATTAGAGTACAGTCTACTGAGTATAAGAAGCTGTGATTACAGCTATAAATAGTAAGTGTTCAGTACAAGATGCCATCATCCATGTGAAATCTGTCCCATCATGTTCCCTGTCCAGTCTCTCACACATAAACCAGATCTCCACCATTATTCTAAGTGCTATCTCTCTGGATTTCATGTCTATCAGTCTACCAGATCCTTTTTGGTTTCACTAGTGACTTCTTGGCTTGGATCCCATAAGCAGCTGTGTTAATGATGAAAGTCAAACTTTGTGCCCTATGTTTACATCTTTCAGAGAGGGAACATCAAGTACACCTGTAGTCAACAAAGTTAAGTTTTTGTGGCAATATGGGAGACTAAATCAGGAGGAACAGTGAGATAAGGAGTTTGAGGATTTTTTCCAGGATTTAGATTTATGCTGATTGATTTAGGGGGACCCTCAAAAAGTGAATGTCTGTTCTGGAGTGCATTCAGAAAGCAAGAATAACTTGAGGACTGGGCCATTACAATCTTTTAGGTGGCAGGAGGAAAGGAGTGAGACTAAAGTCATCACTGGGCAAGAAATAATAATTACTTATGTTAGCTAAAACATAATTACTTATGATCCCCCAACTAGAAATTAGTTTGTGGTTGCATGATGACAGACTTCTTATTTTTGTTCTTGTCTTGTTCAATCACAGTCATGGAGAACCCTTATCTGATGATGATATTCTGTGGTTTTATCTTCAGCGAAGGAGCATCATGGTCTGGCTAGAAACAACTATGTCAACTACTAGCTGTCATCTCTCATGGTTCTTATTTTCTTTTTCACATGGAAACCATCATGCTCTGAACTACCAGGTCTGTCACGCCAATTACCAAGCTTTGCTGTCAAGAGTTGATCAGGAGAAAATTATGATCATTTACTTTGAAAATCCAGTACAAATTAATGTTTTCTAACCTCAAGTGCTCCATCACTGTTCCTCAACAATAAAAAAATATATATACTTCTTGTTGAATTTCTGTTATAATGACCATGGAAGCCATTTCAAACCCTTCATGCACTCCTCAGGGTATAATTTAATCACAACATCTCTTACTCTTGGTAAATGAATACATTTACAAACCAGTTGAAAGACTGAGACCATATAATTTAAAAATCCTCTAATTACCTCCTCTTCTTATTCCCTCTAAATGTGTCTGTGAATTCTAGTTCTTCCTCTCTATACAAGAGGAGGATTCCCACATTCCTGTCAGATCAACTGAAGCTTCTGATTCCAAACCATCTAATTGCTTGTGTGACAATGTCCAATCAATGATTTCCTCTGTGTCCACCATCTTCTTTTTGTTCTTTTAATTTCATATACTTAATACAGACTACATGGCTTTGTGCCCCCTCCTCCAAATTCATATGCTGAAGCTTAACCTTCAATGTAACTATTTGGAGATAGGGCCTTTGCAAAAGTAATTAAAGTTAAATGAGGCCATAAAGGTGGGGTCCTAATCCAATGGGATTTGTATTCTTATAAAAGGGAGAGGAGAAACCAGAGCTCTCTCCAGCATCCAAGGACATAGAAATAAAGCAGTCTTCCGTAAACTAGAAGGAGAGTTCTTAGCAGAATCCAATAATAATGGTACCATGATCTTGAACTTCTAACCTCCCAATTTTGAGAACATACTGCTGTATAAACCACTCAGTCTGTGGTATTTTGTTATGCAGCCTGAACTAAAACATACTAAATAAGTTTCCCTTTATAAACATATATTCTCATCTTTCCCCCAACTAGAAATTAGCTAACCTAGTCTTCCTTGTGTTCTCATTTAGTCTCCTTGCCTTCATTTATTGTCTTTATTTTGAAAAATTTTTTGAAAATCAGAAAATAAAAAAAAAATAGAACACCTGTGTTTTTACTATCAGGAATTAATAAGTATTTCTGTTCTGTACGTTAAAGATATTTTCAACAACAAAAAATCTGCCCCTGGAATTCACTTTGTTGTCTTACAGACACTGCCAGAATTATCCTGGCTGAAGGTCAATATAATGTTATAAATACCTATATAATAATATGAAAGCAACCAAGTTCTTTTCTGTAATTTCATTTTTTCTTTTATAATTATTTAGATCACTAAGTCACTATCGTCTGTAATTCTGTTTCTTCCCTCCGGACAAGTCCTTTAAATCCCAATGATTTTTTCTTCTCATAATCTCTCACAGTGGTACTGTCTTTCTATGGAAAATGTCAATATCCAAGTCTTATACTTATTATTTCATGCAGAAATTTCTCTTACTATCCTTCAAGATCTAATTCCAAGTCATTTTATGTGAAATTCACATAATAAAAAATTAACCATTTTATTTTATTTTATTTTATTTTAAAGATTTTACTTATTTATTTGACACAGAGAGAGAGAGAGAGAGATCACAAGTAGGCAGAGAGGCAGGTGGGGGGCGGGGAGGGGAGGGGAAGCAGGATCCCTGCCGGAGAGCCCGACACGGGGCTCAATCCCAGGACCCTGAAATCATGACCTGAGCCGAAGGCAGAGGCCCCAACCCACTGAGCCACCCAGGCACCCCGAAATTAACCATTTTAAAGTGAAAAACTAAATACGACTTAGTACATTCACAACGCTGTGAACTACTTCTACTTAGTTCCAAAACATTTTTACCACCCTAAAAAAACACAAGAAACCATTAAACAATTTTTTCCCTTCCCCTTTCCCCCTAGATTCTGGCAAGCACCAGTGTGATTTCTGTTTTAATGACTTAATCTATTCTGGATATTTCATATACATGGAATCTCACAGTATGTGATCTTTTCTTTTTGGCTTCTTTAACTCAGCACAGTATTTTAGAGGCTCACTCGTGCATCTATGTAATCAGTACTTCAGTTGTGGTATGGCTGAAATAAATATATTTATTATATACATGACATAATAAATAATATAAATACATATTTCACTATTTATGTGCTCACCTGTTGATGGATGATTTCAATAATGTGTCTCAGTGTATATATTTTCGAAATTAGACTATCTGGTTTTTGTTGAGCTTCTTGGATGGGTAGATTCATGGCTTTCTTCAAATTTGGGAAGTTATCAGCTATTATTTATTCAAGTGTTCTTTCTGCCATTTTCCTTCTCTTCATGGACTCTCGTAGTATGTATTGTGCTATCCTTGATGGTATCCCACAGATCTCATAGGCTCTGTTCATTTTTCTTAATTCTTTTTTTTCTATTCTTCAAACTGGATAATTTCAATTGCCCTATCTTCAAGTTTGCTCATTTTTTCCCTTCTACTTGATCAGATTTGCTATCAAAACCCTCTAGTGAATTTTTCATCTTGGGGATTGTATTTTCAGCTCCACAATTTGTTTGTTTCTTCTTTATACATTCTATCTTTACTTTTAAACTCTTGTCCATGGTTTTCTTTAGCTCTTTGAGCATAGTTCAGATAGTTGATTTAAAGTCATTGTTTAGTTTGTCCATATCTGGCATTCTTCAGGGATGTTTTGTCAATCTCTTTTTTCCTGTGCACATACCATACCTTCCCATTTTTTTTGTATACTATTTTTTTTTTTTTGAAAATAATGTTTCAAATATTTTGATGTAATAGCTCTGGAAATCAGATCCTCTTTCTTCTGCAAGGTTTACTGCTAATGACTGCTGTGGCTAACACTGTCCATTTGTTTAGTGATTTTTCCAAATAATTTTTGTCAAAGACTGAATTCTCAGGGCACCTGGTTGGCTCACTTGGTTAAGCATCTGCCTTTGGCTCCAGTCATGATCCTGGGGCGTCCCAGGATCAAGCCCCATGTTGGGCTCCCTACTGAGCAGGTTCCCTCTCCTCTGCCTGCTGCTCCCCCTGTGCTCTTTCTGTTTCTTTATGTCACACAAATAAATAAAATCTTTTTTAAAAAAATCCAAAGATTGAATTCTCTGTTATATGTGGTAAACTGAAGTCTCTGTCCTATTATCCTAGTGGTCGGCCCGTGATCTAACAGGGATATCCTTAAGTGCCTGGAGATTAAAACAAAAACAAAAACAAAAAACTTTCCTAGTCTTTGTTTATTGGTTCTGAGTTGGGATAGTCTTTCAACATGAAGCCAGGCTACCTACAATTCTGTCTCAGCTCGTACCTCCTGCTTGTACAAAGTCCACAAATCAGACAGAGGTGCAAAATCTGGGATCCTCTTAGGTCTTTACTTAAGCATGTATCCTGTTGTGGGCATGAGTTAAACACTCCAGCTTCCTTGGTATATATGAAAGCCCTACAAAGTCTTTATTCTCCTAAATATCTTCCTTATGACTCCTCCTTTCCAGAATTTTTAATCTGTCCATGATATATCTTGTCCATTATCCCTTGCCTTAGGTTTCTACTGCTAGTGTAAATCTTCAAATGATTTCAATAGATGCTGCCAACCAGAAAGCCATTCCAGTTAAAAGTGGACAAAACAATGGACTACTAATACCCAGGGGGATGGGAGATGGTTGGCTTATAGGCAAAACACTGCACTTTCTTGACAAAACTTAGTAGCCTGTTTCTTCATTAAACACTCCTTTGGCAGCTGCAAGTTCTTTTTATTACATTTAAGAGCTCCAAAAATTTTGATACTCAACTTTCTTACAGTTTAATTGTTGCTTCAGTGAAGGTACTGAATCTTTTGAGACTCCACTCTGCCATTTTTTCTTCAACTCATTTCTTACACATCCAGATATGCCGTCTTAAAATACTTCAGTGAGAATATCTCATTTGTTACATCAACAATCAATGTGAAACTCACAAAATGTGTTCATATTCTTTCATGTGACCATCAAATTTTACTAACTGCAAGAGAATTTCATCCTGCTGCTCTGGTAAAAGAACTCTGTAACCCAGCCAGACTCACATACTCACCACTCTCCAATGGCACATTGTTTTTACTGCACTACATTATGCTTCCATGTTTTTTAACCTTTTATAGAATTCAATCTTAATTATTTCTTACCCACCCTTAAGACCACTTGGTCTCCTCTACCTTGTTGACTTATCTGCTTACCCCAGGTCTTGTTAATATACAACTTAGTTTGTGCCTTTTTGAAAGTCTTGTCACACACTATCATACATAGTCAATTTACTTTCTTTATATCTGATTATACTGTTGGAGAAGACTTATTATGGCAACAAAAAGAGCTAAAATCTCTGCTCTTCTAAGTATCACAGTTAACACTAAAAATTCCTTGGCTCAAAATTAGTCTTCCATTTTTCATCTAAATTTATGATGAATATCATACTCATTTAAAGGACTGATATTTTGGAAAAGTGGTTCTCTCATTAAGGAAAAAAAAGGATAGATACTACATGCTCCTTATCATTCTAAAATTGAGTCAACTACTTAGAATTTTTTTCTCAAAACATTTTTGATATTGGAAGAAATGTAAGAAAGTTGGAAAATCTTCAAATATAGAATAGATCCCACACTCTTCAATGTTTATGGTATTAAGGACCAAGAAACTCAAAATGTCTTCTTGATGGTCAGTCATTAGTTATCAAACAACCTATTAAGTTCAGAAGTACTGTCTCTTGGAGGGACATTAGTAAGGTAGTAGAATAGGAACTCCCAAGCTATATCCCCACTCAGAAACACCAATAAAATAATGATACTTTGGACAAAATACCTTTATAAGAACGCCAGAATTCAGCTAAGAATTTGTAACACTTCAGAGGAGTGCAAAACCAAGAAAAACACTTTGAAACATGTAAGAGGAACAGTTTTACTCTATCTGTGTTAGTCCTTTCTCTAGGACACCACAACTCAGTACCACGTGAGATTCACTTAGCCTGTGATTTCTCCTTCAGTGAAAAGAGTAAGTGAAGTATCCATTCAATATCCCTGGCCTTTCATAGAACCTACTATTGAGACCTACTAGAGACTACTTTAGTCTCATCTCATCAGAGTGCTGAGATAACTAACAGAATGTTAAGAGTGCAACTAAAAGAAAGTGGACAGACACTCTCAGCAGCCTTCTGGGCAGTGTGGGCCTGAGAAGGTGCACAATCATGATACTTATCCTTTAGGAGATAGGGAGAGAAAAGGAGCTGCAACTAGCTACTCAGCAGTCCAGTACACTTTCTGAGGGAAAAGAGGTAAGAGGCTCTAGCAACTTGAGCAGATCTGTGGGACTGAGAGAAAATGTACAATATTGAGACTTTTCCTTCAGGAGGTAGAAAGAGAAGTGGAATCTGCACTCAGTCTCCTACCATTTCAGTGAAGTACCTTAAAGAAAAGGGGAAGGTGGCTTATGGCACCCAATATGTCCTGGTGAGATTGGGAGAAGGTTCACAACGCTGAAACCTTTGCATCATGAGGGAAAAAGAAGAGTGAAGCACGCACATCCACAGAGAACCTTTGAGAAACTCCTAGAATCTCTACCGATGCTCATTGCTGAAGGTATTTCCTTACTGAAACCAGCCTATAAGGACTAGAAGAGGTAGCTGCTTCTTCAAATTTTACAGACACCAATGCAAAGCTACAAGAAACACAAAAAAGTCAAATAGAAGATCACTAAGGTGACAAAATAAATCTCCATCAAAAGAACCTAAATAGCCCTTTTGCCTCGTTGCATCCGAGAGAGCAAGATGGGTCACCAGCAGCTCTACTGGAGCCATCCTAGGAAATCTGGCCAGGGTTCTCGTTCTTGCCGCATCTGCTCAAACCGGCATGGTCTGATCCGGAAATACGGCCTCAATATGTGCCCCCAGTGTTTCCATCAGTACGCGAGGGATATAGGCTTCATTAAGTTGGATTAAGTGAACTTTCTTGAATGGGCCGTCCAAGATATGTACCTGCAGATATCAAAGATACCTATCTTAATGCCAACTCATTGTACATAAAATAAAAATACTCAAATTATGAAGAAAAAAAAGAACCTAAATAAATAAAAATCTATGAATTGCCTGACAACTCAAAATCTTAAAGAAACTCAGTAAACTACAAGAGAACAGAAAGACAACTACAGGAAATAAGGAAAGTGTTACATGAGAAAAATTTGAATATCAATAAAGAGAAATCATTAAAACAAATAAAAACAATGAAGAAATTCTGGAGCTGAAGAATAGAACAACTGAATGGAAAAGTTTCAATAGAGAGTTTCAACAACAAGAGTGATCAAGCAGAACACAGAATCATATCACTGAACACAAAGACAAGTCACTTGAAATTATCCTGTCAGAGGAAAAAAGAGGGGGAAAAAGGGGTGAAAATGCCTATGGTATTTATGAGAGACCATCAAGCAAACTAATATATTCTGCGAGTCCCAGAAAGAGAATACAGAGAAAGAGGGATAGAAAATTTATTTAAAGAAATAAGTCATGAAAAATTCTCAAAACTTGGAGGGAAATTGAATCCAGATTTGTGTAATTGAAAACTTCTAATGACGATGAATCTAAAAAGTGTACACTGAGACATACCATAATTATATCGTGAAAAATCAAACAGAGACTTTTTTTTAAAGATTTTATTTATTTGACAGAGAGAAAGCATGAGAAATGAAGGGTCAGAGGGAGAAGCAAACCCCCTGCTGAGCAGACAGCCTGATGCAGGACTCAATCCCGGGACTCCAGGATCATGACCTGAGCCGAAGGCAGTTGCTTAACCAACTGAACCACCCAGATGCCCTCAAATAGAGACTTTTGAAAGCATCAGGAGAAAAAATAATTTAACATGTACCAGGGATCCCATATAAGACTATAAGTGAATTTCTCAGGAGAAAATTTATAGGCCAGAAGGAAGTAGAAGTGGAATGATATATTCAAAATGCCTAAAGTGAAAACCCTGCCAACCAATAATACTGTATCTAGCAAAACTCTCCTTCAGAAATGAAGAACAGATAAAAACTTTTCTAGTTCATTATTAGACATGCCTCACAAGAAATGCTAAAGACAGCTATTCAAGTTAAAAGGAAAGGACAATAAATGGCCACATAATTATATGAAATTATCACAGTTAAAGCTAAATATATAAACATATACAAAATACTAGAATACTGTAATGCTGGTGTATAAATCACTTTTAATTTTAATGTAAAAGTTAAAAGAAACAATAATATGAATAAATATAATCACATTAATTTGTTAATGGTGTCATATTAAAATATACAAATTATGAAATCAACAATACAGCATGAGAGGAGGAAGAGGGTAAAGTTTTTTGTACATAACTGAAGTTAAGTTGCTATCAGCTTAAAATAATTGTTATAACTATAACATTTTATATATGTCTCATGATAACTACAAAAGTATACATACAGAAAATAGACAAAAGAAGGAATCTAAGAACTTGAGCAGCTCTGTGGGACACTATAAAAAACCAACAAAACACAAAAGAAGATAGCAAGAGAGCACGAGAGAAATAAAAGAACTATAAACCAGATAAAAAACAATTAACAAAATGTCAAGAGTAAGTCCTCTTTTCCTACCAATAATTACATTAGAGGAAATGGATTAAACTCACTAATCAAGAAACATAGAGTAGCTGAATGAATAATAAAACAGGACCCAACTACAAAAGACTCATCAAAAAAAAAAAAAAAAAAAGACTCATTTTAGATTTAAGGGCAGACATAGGCTGAAAAGGGATAGAAAAGCTATTCCATGCAAAATGAAATCAAAAGAGATAAGGGGTGCCTATACTTCTATCAGACTAAGAGACTTTAAGTCAAAATTGTCACAAAGGACAAAGAAGGACAGTATATAATAATAAAAGAGTCAATTCATCCAGAAGATATAACAATTACATATATTTATGCACACAACATTAGGGTACCTAAATATATAAAGCAACAGAAATGAAGGGAGAAAAAGCAATACAATAATAGTAGAAGATTTGAATACCTCACTTTCAACAATCAATAGATCTTCCAAACAGAAAATCAGTAAGGAAAGAGTAGACTTGAAGAAAGCTATAGACCAATAAACTCAACAAATTTAAATGGAACACTCCACCACAGCAGAATAAACATTCTTCTCCAGGATACATTGAATATTCCCCAGGGTAGACCACATGTTAGGCTACAAAAGAAATCTTTACAAATTTAAAAACACTGAAATCATAATGAGTATCTATTCTAACCACAATGGTATAAAGCTAGCAATCAATAACAGGAGGAAAACTGGAAAATTCACAAATTTGGGGAATTAAACAACACACCCCTGAATACCCAATGGGCCAAAGAAGAAATCAAAAGAAAAATTTAAAAAATACCTTGAGACAGTTGAAAATGAAAACATAATATTCCAAAATCTTTGGAACACAAAGCAAAAGCAGTTCTAAGAGGAAAGTTTATAGTGTTACAGACCTACCTCCACAATAAGAAAAATATCAAATAAACAACCTAAACTTTCATGTCAAGGAACTATAAAAAGAAAAACAAACTAAGCCCAAAGTTAGCAGAGAGAAAAAAAAAATAATGAATATTAGAGTAGAAATAAATGGAGACAAGAAAAACAATAGGAAAAAAAATCAATGAAGCCAAGAGGTGATTATTTGAAAAGATAAAATTGACAGACCTTCAGCTTGATTAACTAAGAAAAAAGAGAGAAGACACAAATAAATAAAATCAGAAATAAAAAAGAAACATAATAATTTTTGCTATTGCATAAATACAAAAGATAATAAAAGGCTGCTAAGGAAAATCATATGCCAACAAATTGGATAACCTAGAAGAAATGAACAAATTCCTAGAAACATACACCCTTCCAACAATGAATCATGAAGAAAAAGAAAATCTGAACAGATCAGTAACAAACATGGAGATTAGATAAGTAATCAAAAACCTCCCAATAAATAAAATCCCAAAACCAAATAGCTTCAATTAGTGAGTTATACCAAACATACATACATACATACATTTATTAAAAATATGTTATTGATTTATTTATTTGACAGAGAGACAGAGACAGCAAGAAAGGGAACACAAGCAGGAGGAATGGGAGAGGGAGAAGCAAGCTTCCCGCTGAGCAGGGAGCCTACTCGATATGGGGCTTGATTCCAGGACCCTGGGATCATGACCTGAGCTGAAGGCAGATGCTTAATGACTGAGCCACCCAGGCGCCCCTCTACCAAACATTTAAAAAGAATTAATACCAATACTAATTAAACTCATCTCAAAAAACGAAGGGGGAAATTTTAAACTCATTTTCTGAAGCCAGCATTACCTTAATACCAAAGGCAGAAAAACATACTACAAGAAAAGAAAATTACAGGCCAATATCCCTGATAAGCAACGATGAAAAAATCCTCACCAAATTCCTAGTAAATTGAATTCAACAGCATATGAAAAGGTACCATAATCAGGTGGGACTTATCCCTGGGATGCAAGGATGTTTCAACACATGCAAATCAATATGATATGTTCAACACATTAACAAAATAAAGGATAAAAATCAGGTGATCATATTAATAGACACAGCAAAATAATGTGACAAAATTCAATACTTTTTCATGATAAAAAATGCTCAACAAGCTCAGTATAGATGGAATGTACCCCAATAAAAGACATATATGGAAAGCACACAATTAAAATCATGCTCAATAGTCACAAGGTGAAAGCTTTCCCTCTAAGATCAGGAAGAAGACCAGGATTCCCACCTTTACCATTTCTAGTCAACAAAGTACTGGTTGTCCCAGTCAGGGCAGTTAAATAAGTAAAAGAAATAAAAGATATCAAATTGGAAAGGAAAAAGTAAAATTATCTCTCTTTGCAGATGACATGATCCTATATGTATAAGACCCTAAAGACTACACAGATAAAAAAGTTGTCAGAATAAATGAATTCAGTAAAGTCACAGCACATAAAACCAACAAACGAAAATCAATCACAGTTTAGACATTAATAATGAACTATCCAAAAAAGAAATTAAGAAAACCTACCCATTTAGAATAGAATTAAAAAGACAAATACTTAGGAATAAACTTGATCAAGGAGATAAAAAATTTGTACACTGAATATTATAAAACACTAATGAAGGAAATTAAAGGAGGAAAAATAATGCCCAAAACAACTTGTTTGATGGATCAGAAGACTTAATATTGTTAAAATGTCCACAGTACTCAAAACAATCTATAGCTTCAACGCGAATGCCACCAAAATTCCACTGGCACTTTTTACAGAAATTAAAAAATAATCCTAAAATTCATATGGAACCTCAAAAGACCCAGAACAGCCAGAGTTGTCTCAAGAAAGAACAAGGCTAGAGGCATCACACTTCTTGATTGAAAATACAGGCATACAGTAATTAAAACAGAATGGTCCTGGCATAAAGAGAGACATATAAACCACTGGAATATGAGAGAGGCCCCAGACATAAACATATGAATATATGATCAACTGATCTTTGACAAGGGTTCCAAGAACTCACAATGAGGAATAAAGTCTCTTCAACTAATGACGCTGGGAAAAGTGGATATCTACGTGCAGAAGAATGAAACTGGATTCCTACCTTACACCATGAACAAAAATAAACTCAAAATGGATTAAAAATATATGTAAGACATGATACTCTTTTTTTTTTTTTTTTAAGATTTTATTTATTTGACAGAGAGAAACACAGCAAGAGAGGGAACACATGCAGAGGGAATGGTAGCGGGAGAAGCAGGCTTCCTGCCGAGCAGGGAGCCCGACGCGGGGCTGGATCCCAGGACCCTGGGATCATGAACTGGGCCGAAGGCAGACGCTTAACGACTGAACCACTCAGGTGCCCCAGACATGATACTCTTAAACCCCTAGAAGAAAAGTTAAGGTAAAAGCCTCTTGATAGTGGTACAAGGCAATGATTTCTTGGATATGACATCCAAAGTGCAGAGAACAAAAGCAAAAAAATAGAAAAGTGGGACAAAATAAAATGAAAATCGTCTGCACAGCTAAATAAAAAATTAAAAGAATGAGAAAACAACCTATGGACCAGGAGAAAATATTTGCAAACCATACATCTGATAATTAACTTGCAAAATACGTAAGGAATTTCTACAACTCAATAGCAAAAAACTAAATAATCTGATTAAAAAGGGGCAAAGGACTTAGATATTTTCCAAGGACATCATATAGATGGCTAATATGTTTGTGAATAGAGTCAACGTCATTAACTATATGGAAATGCAAATCAGAACTACAATGAGATCTCACTGCACACCTTTTAGGATGGCCATAAAAAAAAAAAAAAAAAGATAAGAAGTGTTAGTGAAGTTGTAGAGAAATTGGAGCTCTTACATGCTGTTGGAAATGTAAAATGGTGCAGTAGCTATGGAAAACAGCAAGATGATTCCTAAAAAAATTAAAAATGGAACTACCATATGATCTAGATATTCCAGTTCTGGGTATATTGCCAACAGAATTGAAATCAGGATCTTGAAGATATATTTGCACTTCCATTTTCACTGCAGCATTATTCATAACAGCCAAGATAGGGGAGAAACCTAAATGTCCATTGATGTATGCATGGATAAGGAAAATGTGGTATAAGTAAATAAGCCAGTTGCAGAAGGAAATTCCTGCATAATTCCACTTACATGAGATATGTCAAATAGTCAAACTCGTAGAAACAGAGAATATAATTGTGGTTACCAGGGACTGGAGGATAGAGGAAATGCTAAGTTGTTATTAAATGGGCAGAAAGTTCTGTTACGCAAGATGAACAAATTCTAGGAATCTGCTGAGTAATATGGTATTATGCATTTCAAAATTTAAGAGTAGATCTCAAGTTAAGTGTTCTTACCACAAAAACAAAGACCAAACACACACATACAAAATCAAGAGGACACCAGGAAACTGGGAGATGCTGAATATGTCCATTACTTTGATTATGGTTAATGGCATCAGGAGTCCTTGTCTATGTCTAAACTAATCAAACTATACACGTTAAATGTGTTTAATTCTTTGTATACCACTTATACCTCAATGAAGTTGCTCTTTAAAAAAATAGCCTAAGAGGGGCGCCTGGGTGGCTCAGTCGTTAAGCGTCTGCCTTCGGCCCAAGTCAGATCCCAGGGACCTGGGATCGAGCCCCGCATTGGGCTCTCTGCTCTGCAGGAAGCCTGCTTCTCCCGCGACCATTCCCTCTGCTTGTGTTCCCTCTCTCGCTGTGTTTCTCTCTGTCAAATAAATAAAATCTTTAAAAAAAAAAAAAAATAGCCTAAGAGCTTACATAGCTGTAATCAAAAGAAAAGCAATGAGTGTTTTAATAACTAAGGTATATATTTATCAATCAAGATTAGGAAGTTACTTGTAAGAAAAGTGCTGCTTAACCACAAATCCTAACTAAGTGGCCATCCTCTTCAATGTTTGGAATTTTATTCTGTGTTTCACATCACAGTACCAGGAATATGAGTTTCCATGCAGTGCTGGATCCTCATTACAAAGAATTGTTGCTATTTCTGCTGGCCATATCCCAGCTCGTTTAGTGATTTTTTTCTTCTCCACTGAATCATAATGAATAATGAAGTGTGTTCTCTGTGCTCCACCCACCTATCTTCTGCTCCAAAACCAAAAATACAAACCTATATACACTTCTAAATATCTTATGGTGGATTTTATTTAGAATTCTCTACCAGAATGCTAATACTTTCATTCTTACAAATTTTTTCCAATGCCCAAACTGGCAATTTCTCCTGAAACTGGACAGAAAACCACTACATTATTTTAGTATTACCAAAAATAGTGTTTTGCATCATATGTAAAATCACTCAAAACATTGTGAGTTTTTATTACTGAAGTTGCTTTGAAAACATTCAGAAAGAAAAGTGTAAGCACCCAACAGGAAGTCAGACTGAAAAATGAGAAGCTATTTATCATAAATCAGGGAATCTGAGTTACCTATGTATGCAGAAAATTGATAATTCTCAGTCATTCAAAGATTTGAACCACCAGTCAAGAACACTGAGGGAGAAGCATAAGGAGCACCTGATGTTCAAAGAGTAGAGTGATGTTTTAGGAAACACAATGACACCATTTCTGTAATGTAAATAGCATGTAAGACCAATCAAGAACTTACAGGGCCCACAAACATGAAAAATATCCCAGGGTAAGCCCAGCAAAAACAGAAAACTTCCCATTTATAGGATAGTATTGAGTCAGAAAAAGGTTCAAAAGAAATAAATATTCCTAAGTCAGCAATGCCCACATTTGTCATCTAAGTTATGCTTCCCTACTCCCTTGTTTATCTTATTTGTGGTATAAGTAAATAAGTCCTATCAACAAGGATATACACTCTGTTGTCTTTAGTGATAAGGAGATGAAACTCATGGCAAAGTTTTAAAATACATATATTCATGCAAGTTAAGCAAATCCATGACCATGAAGGGCAAATTAGGACCCAAATCAGCCACGTTAGTCAGATTCTCATTTAACCTCTTAGCTGGTTGGCAGAAAACAGATTAAGAATTTATGTTTGGGGTAATGAATTCATTTTCACATGGTCGATGGTGGAAGCACTGTCCCTTGGAATCTACTGCTACTCTGTTTGTTGGCCTGAGAGAAGCACAGCATAGCTTCTTGTGGATGCCCTTATTCGCAAATATCATAATATGCCCATTCAATTCAATTACAAGTCTTGGAGAGAAAAGGCCACTTTCCCTTGCACAGATTCATTTATAGTTTCTAGCAACTCTTGGGCTCAGGGTTGTGAATTCATGCCCTATGTTGGGCGTGGAGATTACTTTTAAAATTTAAAAAATAACTATCTAAACATCCAAAGGCAGTGCTACAAACCCAAGATTATACTGGTAATTTTCCAATTTAACTTCATGGATGTTCTTAGTCCTTAAGTGACTAAGGACACAGTATATTAACAGAGTAGAATTAAACTTCAAATTTCCAAGGTAGATTCATTGTTTCTCTACCAGATACGTTAATTAAAGGAATACTTCCATGGGACCTAAGGACCTAACATTCTCGACTTATGAAGTATTAAAAGTCCAAGGCTTATATGTCCCTAGGGGAATAAATATTCTCTGGAAACTGCACTAAATAGGCATTGTTTTCATGTCCGATCATTATATGGATATAGATTGTGTTTGTTGTCTTGGTTATGAGCTGAAGATACACTTCTACCCCAAAAGGGTCCCTTCTAGAGTTGTCCTCAAATCAGTATGACAGAAAATTCTTCAAGATGCTGAAGAGTACTAAATCTTTAATAATATTTCCAGTAGTTGATGAAGTTCAGTTAATTAAACTCAGTGGGTATTTCATGACAAGAATGCACTTCAGGGCAAGTGCAGACAGGTAGAGGGAGAAAAAAGCCTTTAATCAGATATGAAGAAAAAATGGCAGCTCAAAGTTTTAGTTACTTCAATGGGGATGGTCCTTTTTTCCCCCCAATATTTTATTTTTAAGTAATCTCTACACCCAATGTGGGGCTCAAACTCACAATCCCAAGACCAAGAGTTGCATACTCTACCAACTAAGCCAGCCAGGCAACCCAGGATAGTCATTCTAATGATTATTTCAACAGTCGTTTTTCTTCTGCCATACTTTTGGTGCGTTATTATGTAGAAGAGGATTATAGTCATCATATGAGACAATGACAGATACATCTTTCCCACATAAGGTCAAACATTCAGTTTCTAAAACCCTTAAAGGGTAATAATGCTCTGAAGTTTTCTTCAGGTTTAAGCAATCCAGAAACTGGTATGAGAAATGAAAATACTTTCACTGAAATTTTTATTGCCCCAGTGGGAGGGAAACACAAATGACTCAACTACTTTAATAAGGTTAAAGAATCATTTAAAGAATCTTCATGATTCATTTGGATTTATTTTTGCTATCATGAAACCACTCAAAATCTGTTTCCTAACAGAAAGAGAAATGATAACAGGGGCAATATACCAGAATACAAATATCACTACTGGGAAAATTATTGTTTAAAGCAGAGCAGGACAGGGGTGCCTGGGTAGTTCAGTCAGCTGAGCATCCGACTCTTAACTATGGCTCAGGCTGTGATCTCAGGGTTGTCAGATCCAGCCCTGGCCAAGGGGCTGTTTCTCTCTCTCTCCCTCTGTCCTTTCTTCACATGCACTCTCAAATAAACAAATAAATCTTTTTCAAAAATTAAAAACAAAATAAAGCAAAGCAGGACATAGATTTTATATAGTAAATGATAGTCTCAGATTGATGTTTTTGTAAAGATTTTTCATTTTATGGCAACCATGTATGTTGGTTAGCTAACGTCAAATTCATTTCTCCCTTCAAGATGGTGAGTTACCTCTGAAACAACCTGCAGTTTCTTATAAATAAGACCATTGTAAAGTATTTTTAACTTGAGAAATAAAGGTATTTTTTTCTCTAATTCAGTTGGGAGACTAAAAATATACTGGTTTTTATTTGTTTTCTTTTTCTTATTTTGGTTTTATCAATGGACCAGACGCATTGACCCATTAACATTTAATGATTGTGATGGCTGAAAAAGTACATTTTACAGTTTGTTTAGATGTACTTATTAACAAGCAGGGAACAGAGTTTATAGGTGAAATGCTCTGACTTTTAATGGTGCTTGTAAGAGACCTTGATAGAACATAGTCATTTCTTTTTGGACACCAAATTGTAATAGTGGAAATTCCTGCTCATGGATACTTCAAGTTTATCCCAACTGCTGAAAATGACCAACCTCCACATGTTCCTCAAAATTTCTATTAATGAAATAAACAAAACAGATGGTAAGGTGTTTGACAAGGAAAACACTGGAAATTATTCCAGCTCCATCAAACTAAAAATAATTAAATATATTTTCATATAGCCTCGGACATTTTTTATAATTTTATTTTTTCCCAATATCCCTTCAGATTGGATACTCTCCAAAAGAAAATTCCCCAAATGTGGCATAGTATGGTGGGCAAGGAAATAAGCAGAAAAGAAAATGATTGGTGTATTGTGGCGAGGCTGGACCTGTGCCTTCCCAATTATCAGACTATCTTTTATCTCCTCAAATTCTTTTTATATCCATCAAAAAGACATTTGGAGGGCTTCACATTTCTCAGGAGCACAGAAAATCTGGCATTTGGCAGTGAGTTCACCAAATAAAACATGGACCAGAAATGCCACATTATATTGCCCTTGACCAAGTTCTTCCTTCCAGTTCTCTCTTCTGACCCATTCTCATCTCCTGCCTGCTATGTCTCACATCTGCACCCAGGTTCCTTTTGAACTCCTCTAGGCCCCTCACCACGATTTCTCAATTTTATTATTTCTCATATTCTGCCCAAAACTTCACTCAGACTCTTGCTCTCATCTCCTTGCCTGGACAACACAGGGATGAGTGACTGCACCCTGGGTGTTCTGCTTTCAATTTTCCAATTCAGAGAATTCTCAATTCTGATATACCTCCGAGACAGGAAGGCTGGCTGAAGGCTGGTTATGCCAAGTATGGTCTGAGGACCAACAGCATTGGCATCTCCTGGGAGCTTGTTAGGAATGCAGACTCAGATGTCAGTTCAGGCCTGCCAAATCAGAATCTGTTTATCTGAGTTGTAACAAGATTCCCAAGGTGATTCTGTGTATGTATTAAGTATGAGAACCACTGAGTGAGATCACTGGTCTACAAAATTATTTTTTGGCTTTACTGAGATATAATTAACATATTATATAAATTTAAGGTAGACAGTGTGATGAGCTGATACATGTTTATGTTGCAAAATATTTACTACAATAAAGTTAGCTAACACATCCTTCACCTCACATAATTACCATTTTATTATTTCTAATATGGTGAGAACACTAAAGCTCTACTCTTAGGCACATACAGCCATGCAGGCCAGTGATATACGTTGTGACCAGATCAGGCCCATGAGCCTCTGTGGGGGACCCTGGCTATCAGCATACACTGGTGATGTTAATGGGGCAGGCTGACAGTGAGCACACAGCAGTGGAGGTTAGTGATGGGCGTTGAGGTCAGCAGTATGCAAGTGTACAACTGCAGAGGCTAGCTGCAGGTATGTGCAGCAGCAAAGGCCAGCAACAGGAGTCAGGGCCAAATCTGGGCCTACACGCAGCTGTGGGGGCCTTGGCTTTTAGTGTGTACTTGTGAAAATGCAGGAGTGAGCTGTGGGTGTGTGCACGGCAGTGGAGGCTGGTGACAGGACTTGGGGCCAGCTATATATAGGTACAGAGCAGTAGGAGCTACTTGCAGGTGAGTATAGTAGTGCAGGCCAGTGACAGGAGATAGGGCCAGATCAAGACCCATGAACAGCTATGGGAATCTTGGTTGTCACCATGCATTCATGTGATTGCAGGGACTATCCACAGGCCTACGCAGAGCAATGAGGGTCCATTGTAGGGGCCTAGACTGGCATCTAGCATTTGCGCAGATGTGGAGGCTAGACCTGGCTACCAGTGGGAATCCTAGGCTCCAGCAGGAGGGGGAGGACAGGGAACAGAGAGGAACCCAGACAGTTGGCATCTGAAAATGCCAAAACTTGTGGAGCAAAAACATCAGTGGTGGAATATGCAAGGGGTTTGTGATGGTTGTCTTAGCCATTGGTTTCCTTGATGGCAAACACTTTTGGGGTCCTCTGCAAAAGAGTCTGCTGGGATTCATGACAAGGTATTTAGTGATGATAGCTGGGGAGGTCTGTAGCATCTGCAATGTCTGTTGAGGTCCTCACGGGTGAAGGCTACCAGGATCCTCTGCAGAGCAAGTGACTAAGAATCATAGTCACTCCCACCATGTGACTGATACTGGTAGCCCCTGCCCTTTCTCCTTATTCCAAACTGTCTCTACACATCTCAACTCTGCCAATCTCTGAGTAGGGCGAAACTGAAGAGGGTCCTTCATGCAGTGCCCCAAAAGGCTGAGGGAGCTGGTCACTCACCCTATTCAACTACCAACAATAGTCAAATTAGGGAAAGAGCCAAAATGTCCATTGACTGGTGAATGGATAAAGATGAAGTGGGTGGGGCACCTGGGTGGCTCAGTGGGTTAAAGCTTCTGCCTTCGGCTCAGGTCATGATCTCAGGGTCCTGGGATCGAACCCCACATTGGGCTCTCTGCTCAGCAGGGAGCCTGCTTCTCCTTCTCTCTCTGCCTGCCTCTCTGCCTACTTGTGATCTATCTCTCTGTCAAATAAATAAATAAAATCTTTAAAAAAAAAAAAAAGATGAAGTGGCATATAAACACACACACACACACACTATGGAATATTACACAGCCATCAAAAAGAATGAAATCTTGCCATTGACAATGATGTAGACAGAATTAGAGGGTATTATGCTAAGCGAAATAAGTGAGTCAGAGAAAAACAAATACCATATGATTTCACTCATGCGGAATTTGAGAATCAAAACACATGAACATAGAAGAAGGGAAAGAAAAATAAAGTAAAATAAAACCAGAGAGGGAGGTAAACCATGAAAGATGCTTAACTACAGAGAACAAAGTAAGAGCTTCTGGAGGGGAGATGGGTGGGGGGATGGACTAAATGGGTGACAGGCATTAAGGAGGGCACATGCTGATGGGCACTGGATATTATATGCAAGTGATGAATTGCTAAATTCTACTCCTGAAACCAAGACTATACTATACGTTACCCAGCTTGAATTTAATCAAAATCTTGGGGGGGAAAAAGGAATTGTCTTGGCTCTTTTAGAGTCCTTCACTTTCCATCTTAATTTTTTAAACTCAACTTTACAGCTCTACAAAAATAATTTGTTAGAATTTACATTGAAATCATTTTGAATTTACAGATTAATTTGAATAGTAATTGACACTTGAAAATGTCATGTCCTTTCCTTATTTGATTTCTAATCCTGCTAAATACCTCTGTTTAATGTAGCTTTATACTTTCCTAAAGGATTTAGTGAAAGAATTGAAAGAGAGACTCATATTGTTGTTTTGAAACTAGATTTCTAAAAATGTAAAATCCACTATTCTTCAATCACAGTTTTTGTCATGAGACAATATATACTATAAAATACTGTGAAATTCCTTGTGAGTTTAAGTTTGAACCATGGGCAATTATGTCCCATATAGCCTACTATAAATATAGTTGGCCTCAGTGAGGTCTGTTAGACACACAGTTTAAAAGTTCCACCAATGTATGTATGATTCATGTCTTTCCAGACCATATCATGGAGTCCTGCCATTTAACAGATCTAGTACCTGGGATTTCAGAACTCCTTGCTTGGAGCAAATCACTGTAGCTCTTGAACCTCCTTTTTTTTTTTTTTTTTTAAGACTTTATTTATTTATTTGACAGAGGGAGTGAGATCACAAGCAGGCAGAGAGGCAGGCAGAGAGAGAGGGGGAAGCAGGCTCCCTGCCGAGCAGAGAGCCTGATGTGGGGCTCGATCCCAGGACCCTGAGATCATGACCTGAGCCGAAGGCAGAGGCTTTAACCCACTGAGCCACCCAGGTGCCCCTTGAACCTCCTTTTTACATGGCAAATACACCTGAGGGTGATTAATCATTCGTACTTTTTCAAAACACTGTATCTAACAATCCTATAACATCGGCAAATAAAGAAAAGAGACAAAATAGGAGAAATCTTACTCAGAGAAGAGTTAGAGAGATTATTTTGTTTCTACTTAGAAAAGACTGCCTTGGGTGGGGGTAAATATGGGATGGGAGGGATGCAGAATGGGGAGGAACAGCACAACACAGGGTTCACTGTCCTGGTGGGGGTGAGTACATAACAAATGTGCAAAGAGCGAAGCAGAAAGGAAAGAACGAGTAGCAGCAAAGCAAGCTTAGCCCATTTTAATATTTGGTACGAACTCTATCCTGGTCTGCTATGTTAGATCAGGCTCCGGGCAGCTGGGGGAAGTTTAGGCATCTGTGGCTTTGGCAAGTGAGGTGAGGGATTTGGGAGAAGTGAGTTGCAAGCTTGGGAGGAAAGAAGGTGGAAGACATGTTTCCAGCACATTCTTTCACCCAGAATTGTAGAAACATACCTTTCTGCATCTATTATTAAAACCTTACATACC